>JANVCC010000066.1:9803522-9982813 GCA_025345505.1 Todiramphus chloris collaris | reverse complement strand
CCCCCCCCCCCCCCCCCCCCCCCCCCCAAGCTCTCCCACTCCTGAATTCTGCTTTATAAGCTGTGAGCACTGCCTGCTGCGGTATTTATGCCTGACCAGCCTTTCTCCAAGCCCTCAGGCCACCTTGTGCATCTGTCACCCACTCCTAATCCTGCCCAAGCCGCACAGCCTGCACTCCGGGCTGACACAGCTCTGGCATCTGCCTCTCAGCAGGGCACACCCTGCACCCTTGCAGCAGAGAGAGCAGCTACGAGCTTGGAACCAGCAGAGCTGGAGCCATGCTCCAAAAACACCGTCTGTCTCTGACCCCTTCTAGGGGAAGGCACACTGCAGATCAGCCTGATAGCCTGGACCACGGCAGAGAAGAGGGCTCCAAACCATGGACAACACAGCAGGAAGGATGCTGGGTGGTGTGGATGCTGCAAAGCTGCTAGCAGAGGGCTTTTCTCAGGCTCTCACAATATTCGGTGAGAATCCTGCCTTTCTCTCCAGTGTTGTGAGAAACAGTAGGATGGTGTTTGTAAGCTGGACCAACACCTGGTGTTTTGCTGAGTTCTGTTTATGGTGCATTGGAAAAATATTTTGCAATGGGTGCTGTAGGACTTTAGCCAATCCCCCTAGGAGATGGGTGATCACTGTGGGGCTAGGGGATAGAAAACGGGGTTAGAAATTAATAAAGTTGCTTCTTTTGCCTGCTCTTGCTGAATGTGTGTGTTGCTGCATCTCTCTGCTCCCGGTACAAACAGCGACAGGGTGGCCCTGCAGGTCTACTGCTCAAAGGCATGTACGCTAGACCACAGCCTGAAGGAACTCTCCACCTTTCCTTTCTCACATAATCTGATCCTCCTTCCTTGCCTTGTCATTGTTGCCCATGGAGCAACAAGATGAGGGGGCTGAAAATCCCCAAATCCAGCAGGCTGAGACTTGGGTATCTCTTGTTCGAAGTGGTGGGGAAAAGTAAAGGCTTGGACTTCACTCCTGCTGTAGCCAGCGAGTGGCTTGCAATCCCCATCGAATCCCTTTGATGGGGACTACAATGTCACTAAAGGGCGACTGTGGCAAGTCTTAGCTTACTTCCACTTTCTCTTCTCCACCTAAAAAAGTCATCAGAGTCCTGCTTCAGCTGGTGTCCCATCTCTGCCAATGAACAGAACCAGCTCCCCGACAAAGGTGGTTTTGAATTTCAGCCACCTCTGGTTCACAACAAACTCTAACTGGTCCAAGGGCAAGACCCTATTTACATCCTTTTCCATAGAGGGCATCTGTGCTGCGCTGAGGAAAGGTGAAAGGACTGTGGTTTTAATATCTTCATATGTAACAAGACAAAATAATAGCTTAATGACAACATCTTAAGACATCCTTCACTTTTTTGAATGCTTACATAAAATATTCATCTTCCCAACTGCCAAATCTTTTCAAAGCATTCCAATCGTTGCCCAGCTACACCGCTTATTTTGGATACTAGCATTTACTGAATTTTATTTTTTCTGGCCATCAGAACGTGCCCAGCTGAAAGGGGATGATCCCACCAGACTACGTGGTGCAGTGCCTGAGCAAATCCAAGGTCAGAGCTACTGAGCTGCTGCAAGTCTGGAGCAGGCTAGCTGGCTGCAGCTTCTGAAGCTCGGTCAGTCAGAATAGACTTTGTGCATCTGGGAGCAAATCAAGCCATAAACTCGGAGAGATCACATATGCCTGAATCCCCATGGGCAATGCTGAACTGAGCAAGGCAAGGTTTAGAGAATAAAAACAAAAATAATCACACACGCACTGCTTACACACCTCAGCAGAGCATAAACACCAAAACAGCACAAAAGCAGGGGTCGAGCCTTGGGGGAGTGAGGGCAGATTATTTAAAGAACGTAATACAATTAAAATGCTTCTTTATTCTAATGTGGAGACCTAGGATTTTATGGCAAGATAGGTGGTGTGTTCCCTAGGGGTTTTCTTCCTTCATACGAGCAGTCAAACAATCAGTATGATCCTAGGTTAGTTTCCTATTTGTGCTTCAGTATAACAAAATACACATTTATAGTAAAAAAGATTGTTTCTGTAAGTTCAGGAAAAACATTTTAAAAAAGAGATTAAAGTTATCAGGTTAAGGCAAATCTGTTCTCAGCATTCTCATTCCCATTTTATAGATTCTCACATTTGGGTTCTTCTCATCCCTCTCCTTTCTAATTTAAGTCAAGGAGCATTAATCATCCTATTAAAAGAAAAACAAACAAGTGGCATTTGAATCAGATTTAACCTACTTTCAGATATTTTGACAGGCTCCGAGTTTCATGTAGAATGGTTTCTTGCTATCCGAGAAAGCAAGCTGTTTACAGTGCGTTAAAAGGAAGGAGATAATGAGGCTAGTCTTACCAACTGTCCTTTTAATCAAAGATTTGCTCAGTTTTAGTGAGGTTTTTTTTGGTTTTTTAATGACTTTAGAGTTAACAAGCAGTGTATGACTGTCAGACTCTCAATATGCCTCAGCAGAGGCTTTGTTTCTGCAGCAGCTGGATGACACCACAGCATCAGCAGGGGGAGTAGGGCTCTCCAGCCTCCTGCCTACCTTCCCTGTGGCTTTTCTGCCAGCAGAATTGGTGGCAAGAGCCAGCTACACAGACTACGGCATGGCTGCACCGTAGGGTCCAAAAAGCATTGATCAGATCAATTTTTATCAGTCAGGGCTTCTTAAAGGTGCAGCTTGGAGGAACATGGGGGGTCAGGGAGACTGACCCTGCTCCAGCTAGCCCACCACCTTTTTTCAGAAACCTTGCAGGGAGGTTAACAAACTTACAGTAGAACAACCTGCCTGGACAGTCACCTTCACCCTGTCCTGTGCACAAACACGTGAATTTATCCTGACCCCTAAGGGAAAGTAGCCTAAGAAACAGGTGGTGATATCCTTTCTATCTAATTCCTTATCATTAACTGTAATTTTAAATAACAACATGATTTATTTACATTATTGCCTTTATCAAATCCTTTTAACAATTTCCTATATCCTATTAAAAAAAAGTCCTGTTCTGATCTGTGTCTTTCCAACATCATTGGCCTCCTCCTAGTTTTTTGCCTTGCTTTGTTTTCCAAGTTAATTTCTTGAAAATATTATTGTTCACTTTCTGCTCTGAGCACCATCCTTGCATTTCTCTCTGCACTCATTTCCAGAGAGACATGGAGTAGATTGCATGGGGAACCTTCCCTCCTCTGTAAGAGGAAACAGCAGCCATGGACTTTAATCAGATTTGTTCAGCATCTGGGGAAAACTATGAGCTGGAGGAGACAGCAGCAGTAGAATGGCTGTCAAGGATGGGAAGTAAGGGGAGAGTACAAACGTGGGAAACTAGTAAGAAACTGAAGCGTGAAGAAGATTATTAAAGATCTAATGATGGAAGAACAGGAAGGAAAGACAAGAATCAAGATCAAAAGGCAGAGAACAAGCTGGAGGTAAGGAAAGATGGGCAAAGATTCCTTTAACAGAAACACAAAGGCTAAATTTTACTCCTAATCAGTATTCAAGCTCTTACTTAAAAGCTCTTCCATCTACTGATGTAACCAAGCTGTGAGGACAACCACAAAAAGATCTGATTGTTTCTGGAAGAGAAAGAGAGCTATTGCTGTTGCATTTGGTAGCTCTTCAGTAAGCCTCAGAAGGACTAACAAAGGCCATGGTACAGCATTCAATCCCTCAGTTAAAATAGGTATGTCCCATCACGTCTGGAGAAGCTGCTAAGCGTCGACAGTATTAGGAATGAAAAAAGAGAAAGTGCCTCTGTGATCACTCCTCTTTATTATCCCAACATAGCCCAGGTTTGTGTGCTAGCTTCTAATGCTGGGTCCTGTTAAACTTGCGTGAAGGTAAAGTGCTCAGGTACAGTTTGAACCTCCAGGACCAGTCAGAACTCCAAGCACTCAGGGTTTTAAGCCATCCTCATCTAGACAGCTTCTGAATGGGAGTTAGAATTGTGTATTAGATACACAGAGAAACATCTCTGCCAGAAGTTTCTATGACAGCTTCTGCAAACACTAGCAATCTCCCTAAGTCTACCAACCCTAAACCCACCACCTCCTCCATGGAAAAACATGAAGCTTGAGGAAATCAGATGCTTTCCAGAAAACATCATCTTTAAACTAATTGCCAAATTTCCTTCATGAAACCCCAAGAGGATTTTGACATAGCTTTAGTCTTGACCACTGTCAGTGGGTACTGAGCTAACATCAGGTACACGTGCAGGAAGTAAATGCCACTCCACAGGGCTGTGCCAGGACGCTGATGCCCTGCCAGCTCCTGACACTACAGCACGTGTAGTAGAGGGTATAGACAGATAGAGGCCTGGCAGCATAGCAGGGCTGGTTCTTCTATCACATGAACAATCATCTCACTCTCCTGGGGACTGCTGATTAGGAGGATACCTTGCTTCTATGCAAGTGGCATCCTTACCAGTTCCTGCTGCATTTCACTGGGCACAGCCGTGCTAACAGTCCCCAGAAAAAGTACTTTGCAAATGAAGTTCAGAGCAGCTACAGATTTTTATTTACATGTTCTTGTAAAGTTTGCTTGCGAAACTAAATACTGCCTCCAGATGCAATTATCTTTTCCAAATTTCTCTTATAAGCATTTTATGTTTAGTACTACACACACATTCTAATTTGCTACTAAAAATAACAGCAATTAAATACATTTATCTGATAAATTGTCTTTGTTATGACATCATGTTTTGGTTTACTGCCTCTCTTTTGCATCATTTTGCTTCCTCCGAAAGACACAATACCTGATCATCTCCATACACATCTGCAGGACCAGGACAATACATGATCTGGACAATAAGTGACAAAGCCTTCACCTGGAGCCCCAGGATTTATCAAACCTGATCACACTGCTCTGAAAACTTCACGTGCTGCCCAGGCTCAAGACATGCACATGAATGATTTATCTTGAGTGAGATTCAACTATTACCTAGAAGAAAAATATAAAAAAGATTGGCCAAGCATGGATGTAAACATGTTGGCTTTGATACGAGACACTGGAGTTTCCTAGAAATTAATCCTCTATTAAAACAACAGATGGCTCTGTGTGTTCCAGGGGCTCAGCGCACACACGAGGGGCTGGGCAACTGATGGACTTATGAATGACTGGGTCTGCATAAACCTTAAGTTGGATTAGTATAAGCTCATGCATGTCAGAAATGATCTGCAGTATTGACATTTCATGTCAGCTTTGTGGAGCCAGGCTTCTTTCGGCTCCACACAAAACTGTGTCACGTGTAGAGGCTGGTGTAGATATATGTAGGAACAAACACATTCTGGCAGGTTTTTTTTTGGTTTTTTTTTTTCCCTTTGATGCTTCCAGCCAGAAAAGAAATGAAGCCCCTGCTGATTCATCCTTTAAATCAGTGACAGCTACTTAATTAACAGGACCACAGCCAAGCCGCTTAGGACTAGCGCTGACCCTTCTTAAGGAAAGGAAAGTTGTACAACACATTTTGAAGGGCAGCTCCCAGCCAAGCCATGGTTCACATTTTCATCCAGTTAGGTGAGGTACACTAGCAGAGACAAGCACAAGCAGTGCCCACGCTTACAGGGCTAGTCAGGCTGGTTTGAACACAGATGGCTCACAGACCTTCCCTACGTGACTGCGTTAGACACACAGATACTCCTTCTTGTACAGAGCTGTGATTCTCCTCGGACTTTCACAGCTAAATCGCTGTCTCTTACACAGATGCTTTCTCAGTCCACAGAGTATTTACAGGAGTTGTAAAGGATCAGTCAGTTACAAGCTCTTCAAAAACCTCTGCTGCAGACCATTAAAACCCCTTTTGCCCTTGGAACAGTCTTCACCTAAACAGTTCTTAAATGACATGTATAAAACCTGTCCGCTGCACGACGTGCGTAATTAAGGTGCAAGATACCCAACCTCCAAAGATACCTGGCTGAGGGGGGGAAAACCCATATACCTCATCTCAGACACTGCAAGCTCCAGTAGAAGATTCGCTGAGCCTGAAGAAGTTTTGAAGTCATTTCAAAAAAAATCAAACCCTGTGCTTGTCTGAAGTGTGCATCGAGGCCAAAAGAGTGCTTAAAAATTTCCCACCACCTGCACAGCTCCTCAGAGTCCCTTGCAGAAACAGGCTGTTGTTACAGGAGGGATTGGGTCAGCAAGCATGGAGAAGAGGCTGTGCCATGAAGATGTTTGTTAGCAACATGATTCTGCATTCAGTCAAGCGCTTGTCAAGACCAGTAAAGGGAGCAAAAGGATGCCTTGTCTTATTAAGGTTACAACCCCAGGCAGAATGAAAACTAATTGTTTCCACATCTTTTTCTGCATTCTTTTTAAAAGGTCTGGTGGTTAAATACTTAAAATAGCTTTGAGAGAAGCTCTGATAATACTAATACTAATAATAATAGTAAAAATGAAGCTATATTCAATTTTTCTTGAGATAATGTTTGGTGGTTCCTGTACTTCATCAAGAGCAGCACAGAGTTAACCTTAGCTTTTATGTGCAAAAGTACAAATACCATCATCTTCAGTCCTTCTCTTCTTGCCCTCCACTTGCTTATAGGGGAAATAGGAGGAGGTGGGGGGACAGGTGGAATACCTCTCTTTCCACTAAATGCTGTAAAACATAGAATGTCACGTTCTTCCAAAACTTCCACGTGCCATCTGCAACTCATCAGCTTCACAAGAACAGAAGCCAGATATGTTCCTTTTCCCCATCACTCTAAAACCTTACAAAATACCGGCCAGAGAAGCCAGAAGAGCACTCCAGTCATACCACTTCCCCAACAAGAGGAAAAAGAACCCGAAAGAAGGGCAGAAACAAACAAACAAACAAAAAGCTGAAAATGGAAGAAAAAGCGAATCCATTTGATGAACAGATGAGCAGAGATTATTTTTATTGCAAAGAAACTTCTTAGTGGCGGAACACAGACTGTCCCATTGGCTAAAGCCCACATATTTCAGCATGAAAATAAGATGGGAGTTGCCAAAGCAACCAAGTATCTCAAGACCTGAAGCCTGGCATCGCACCAGTCACATTGCTGTAGGAACGGGAGACTGGTGGACTTCACCATGCTACGTGCCAGCTGACCCCTGATTTGTACAGGCCAGGAGTGTGCTTCCCTTCACACTGGATATCAGCCTTGAACAACTTGTGTGCTGTTTGCAGCTGAATGTTTTGGGAGACTTCAAGCACAGAGGGTACGTATGCACATTTTGGAGAGGACAGAGTTACTATAAGCCATGCTAATTGGACAGCAAAACGTACATATATTTTTTTTCTGCAAATGAAAGAGGAAGTTGAGAAGGATTTTAATCAGCCCAGAGAGATCAGAAGAACACGAATATTGGTTTAAATTGGTTATACAGACTGTTTGGTCTTTATTAATGGAAGTCTCATGCACTTCAGAATATAATAAAAGCCACTCCGGAACATTCATCAGTGATTATCTGCTTTTCTATTTAACCTCCTTCACTCGTGTAATTAAGACAAAAAAACCCCCCGTAATTGAGAAGGAAGAGCAAAGCAAAGAAACTAACAGTTCCCAAACAATCCAGAGGCTGGAAATTATTTGGCTGAAGTATTTGGTGGATGTGTATGTTACATTCAAAGAAAATAGGAATAAGAATACTTTACTATGATCAAAAAGGAAGAAATATAGATAACAAATCCTCAATTACAGGTTACATAGCAGATATTTCTTCCTGCCTTTGTTGGCTGACTTAGATTTTCTTCATGCCCACCCTTTCATTTTTTAATTCTGTCTTCTATGTATAGGAAAAGCTTCCAGTAATAATGTAAAAATCCGTTGCCCTATCTTTCTTTGTGTATCTCTAAGACTTAGCCACTGCTCTTATCCTTTCTAGACAAAGGACAGACAGCTGGTGTACCATGGCTGCTGCTCATTATACTAATCTTAATCAGTTCACAGCTACTGTGCAATCCTCCTGTCAGTTTGTCTCTCACTGTACATCCACACAGCAAGAGCTCTGGGGCAAGGAACATTTATTATCATATATAAGCACTGAGCCTAGCACAATGAAGCTCTAACATCTGACATATCTAGATGCTATCAGATAAACAAAGAAATAATTTGACACAGCTTTTGTCACTACCATTAAATCATCTGAAGGAGTTTGAGTTCTAAGAGCTCAGCAGCAAAATTCTGCTGTTGTCATCTGCTATTTTTGTTTGCATTAAGTGCTCTGCATCAATACAGCAGAGGCACAGATGTTGCCCTACTGTTTTCAGTGGAGTCAGCCCTCACATGTCCAAGAGCAGGTATTAACAAACAAATAATAACTGGTTTTTATTTGTTTGTACGTTGCCAGCTCACATACAAACTTAAAAATACACGTGCACAGAACAAGAAACTTTATAAATAAAGAAAGCAGCAAATGTCACAAAGGCCAGACTGAGATAGGACCAGGAATCCAAACCCTGGTGGAAAGCAAAACGGTTTTAAGTTTCAGTTTAAAAGCTTTAACTTACAACCACCTTTGCAGCACCCGGGTTTTGTGTCAAGCTGCTTCAGCCTGACCTCTGCCCTTGCCTGGTTCAGATTCTTCTTCACATTTATTCTGTGGCCACACATTATTAGTTATAAACCACTTATCAGCTCCTGTACCCAGGCTGTAATTGTCCAGCTAGGGGACAGTTTGCCCAGATAGAGAAACATCCACTTACCTTTAAACTTCCCAAGAGCCATGTCCAAGTTTTCCACGGTGTATTGTGTCAGAGAAGACTGAGAGTCCCACACATTCATCAGATGGTTGGTCCTTCTGCCTGCTGGTACTAGGGGCCAATGCACTGCTGAGCAAAAGAGCAGCTTCCCAGTGACTTGCTTTTAAATGGTGCTGTTCCGAGGAAGAGGAGCAGCAGCTGTTCCACTCACCTTCCTGGGAACTGAAGCTTTACAGCTGTGACCCAGCCCCTCCCAAGAGTACCAGCTCTGCAGGAAAAGCCAAAGCCCCCTGATCACACTTAGAGGACCAGTGGATTTACAGCCCAGTCCAGAGCACGGTGAAGTCAGACCACACGTTTTGCAGGAGCCCAGGATTAGTCTTTAGTCAAAATTCAATCTGTGAAGCTTAGACCCACAAGTCTACTCCACCAAATCATCCCCCTTCTACATCACCAGCTGACTAAGGGGCCAGAGGCAAATGACTTCCAGAATCTAAACCATAATACTGGCATCATACTTGGAGCACCTTGTAATGTGTAGTGTCTTTAAAACAGCTCTCGTTCAGGAATGAACAGTCTATTCACACGGCAGCATAATCCCTTCCTTCACATTTCACGCTTGTCCCAAGGAGAGAAATTACAGTTGATAACAACCCGTGGAAATATGCTGGGGGTTTCTTCATCTGCAAAACCTGGCAATAAGCACGTTTGAAACACTCACTTTGTTGTTGCTGGACAGGAAAGAGTGGTTTGCTCAATACTCAAAAAAATGTTTCAAATCTGAACAGGATAAAGAGGGTTTGTAGCCATGGTAACTTCCACATTCATTTAATGAAGAATTATAATATCTCTGAAGATTTGTGACGTGACGCAGCAAGCATGTCACATTGTGTAGGTTTCTGTTATGTCTCGGAAGCATGAATGACTTGATGTGGCCTGGCACGATGCTATGGATATTTAAAATAATTCAAGAGAAATTGCAGTTCTGGTGGTAGGTAGGAGGGAACAACTTTTCACATAGGGTTAGAAAAGAACACAGTCAAATTACAATCTTAAATGATTCCTTAAAAATTATGCTTTTGCAGAGTAATTTCACAATATGGAAGGTAATTAATTACAGAACATGATTGCTGCACAGGAAAAAGTTCTATCTAACATGTAGCCTCTCCACCAGGACTACACAGCTACTGTAGTAAGTAGGCAATGTCTTTTTTTTAGAAAACATAAGAACAGTGTTATTATGAAAATGTATTGCAGATTCAAATTTACCTACTTGAAAGTTAATATACATTGCATTTTTTTCAGTATTTAGGCTGTCACACTTGCACTTTTAGAGTGCTCATTTAAAATGACACTCCACAAGCTTCTTGCTTTGATTTCTCCTTTCCTATTTTGAATTAAAATTAAGACTTCAAAATAATTTCTGAGCATGTGCTATTGAAAAAGTATCCATTTTGCCATCATTAGAGCTTCAGATGCTGGATCAGACTCGTGTTTTAAGTATCAGACTAGGCACAATACGTGAGATCAGGAGATTGCTAGTTGAAAAAGATGAGATGATACTCAGGGGAAAAAACAAAGGAAATTTGATGGTTTGGGGGTTTTTTTCGATTTTTTTTTTTTTGTATTCAGGAAGTTCCAACCTCAAGAAACATCCTAAAGAAGGAACAAGGGGTCCACAGGCCAAGTCTGACGGAGAGATGCAGCAGGAGGAGCAGCATGAAGATACAATAAACATTCTTTTGCTTATTCTGACAAGCTGGGTTGCTGCAGGTATTTCTCACTTGTGCCACTTACGGGTGTTCAGTACAGCTCCTGTTTGTGCTCTGATCCATCACTGGCTCATACACTGCAGGCTGGAGAACACTGAATGACCTAACAAGTTTTCTTTTCTTTCACAAACCTCAGTCATATTGATTTCTCTCAGGATCTGCCAGAAAGGGTTTAGATCACCCACTGGCAATAGGTCTTGCCTTAACTGTCTAAATGTATGACCACTTGATAACCTACAAACAGGCTTCCACTCAGTAGGCTCCAAGAGCTACTATTTGCTTGGAGACCTTTTGTCTGCCCTCCACGTTCAGGACCTGCTTCCTTTTTGAGATAAATCATAAAGCGAGGAGCCATAACTGAGACAGAATCTGTCCATTTACATTTCTTTCCTTCATCTTGCGGAACTGTCTAGAACATTCCACATGCTCACAGACACTGACAAATGGAGATTTGAGAACACGGTCTCTTCCTCCAAGACAGGACAGTCTGGTCTCACACAGAAACTTCCCACAAGCAATCATGACCAATCTACCCAATGCTCCATTTTTCCTCCTGCGGAACCATGCCCTGCAAGCCTTTCTCCCACCACTGAGAACCAACTGGTGCTTAAATGTGACTTTGGATAATGCCGTCATAGAGACGAAAGGGATTCTGATTCAAAAAGGATTGTTAGGATCACCTCTGTGGCCAAAGCCTAAAAAACTCCCCTGGAAACATCGGGTTCATGCCTTGACACCAGTGATAGTTTATCCAGCCATTGCTAAGACCCAGCCAGAAAAAAAACCAAAGAGCTTTCAATTGCTCTACAGGGGCTGCACCTGAGAACACCAGCAGACTGAAAGACCAGTGTCTGTTCATCATAAAGGCTCCTGCTGGATACAGAGCCTTGGAGGCTTTGCTTGGCACTGCTAAAAAAAAAAAAGTGAGCCTTCATAAATCCATTAGTTTTCCCACTTCTTGTGAGTAATTAAGCTAAATCCTCACCCACTACGAACTGAACTGATGTGCTCATCCACATGCAACATCGTGACAGTATTTTAAACCTGATAGAAGCTTGTTCTATCGGGTAAGTTTTATGATATGCCCTTTGAGATGTTAGTTTTCTTTGGCATCTAAATTTAAACTAAATCAGTCTCTGATGCCACGAAGGACAAATATTTTAAAACTGCTGCCAGCCATGCCTTGTAGCCTGCTATCTCCCCTTTATAATTATTGATGTTGGCATTATACCAAGAACAATGTTCTTCGAGTATCAATAGAGCTGTGTTTAATTTGACATTTTACTTTCGGAATAAAAAACTGGTCTCAGTCATGGGATCAGTTTCAGTGGGCATTTTCAAACAAAAGAATCAATTATTTATGCATTTTAACAGCATTTTCTTTCCTTGATCTCATCAAAAAAATAATTCAATAATACTCCACTAAGTGATTTCCAGAAAGCAGGAGGTTATTCGCAAAGGACCACATCATGCTGAAAGGGTGAACAGGCCTGAGGAATGGCATGGAATCCCATGGCTTTTCAAAGTGAGCTCAAACCTGGATCAGGATCAGACACCTGGCTCCTCCCGCCCAATGCACAAACTAAAAAGAAACTGTGGTCCTAGCTTAGTTCCTAGTAGAAGCATTTATCATCATGTTCCACAAGCAGAAGGAAAAGACAATCCTTTTCTTTCCACAGGCTTCTTCTGATCATGTTCCCAGGTTATGATTAGCTCAATCTTCTACAGTAACCTGCAAGAATTTAGGGAAACAGCTGCACAGACTGTATTCAAATCATACACATCAATATTAACTTGCAGTACATATGCAATTCCCACATCTGCATTGTATCTGTTCTCACCTGTCTGTTATCTAGGATGGGATACTCTCATATGTATGAAGCAAATCTGCCGGTAGACCCTCATCAGTGGGCTCTTGAGAAGCTCACTCTAGAGTGGAGTGCTGTCTGGAGGAATACATAGCCCCTCAACTTCAGACACTGGCAGTTTTCCTCATACCCTTGCTGTCTTCTCTTGCAGTGGTGATGTGGTCCCCTCCCTTAAGTGGAAGGCTGCATGAAGATGCTGTCAATTACTGAGCACTAAAGGGAATTAGTTTCTGAGTCTTGTTTTAATCTGAACACACGCTTTAAGGTGAGAATGGGATGAGATAAATGCCTATGGTTTTGTCTCATGTCTGCTCATGCAGTTGTTCTGCCATAGCCACCTCCAGGACATGAATTATTCACCAGATATAAGAAGATTGGAACTCAATAAAATACTGCCAGGTTTCCAGGTCCCATTCAGATGCTAACATTAGCTTTTGTCTTTCAGATAATACATATTCAAATTCATTTGCTAACCTATTATTTGACAAAGGAACTACAGGTCACATTAAAGTTAATTTATGAAATCACTTAACTGAAACCACACACCAACCTTTGGCTTTCACCTGGCCAAAACGTTAGCAGGGTGTATCACATAGCATTGCAAATGCTTTTCATTAGGATCAGCAACAAAGGTGCTCAGTCAACTTATTTTCAAAGGCCCTCTAAACCTAGCTTCGCCATCACAATACTAGTTCACAAGTCATGATGTGTGCATCTGCATGCTATAACCTCGCCTTGGAGGCCACCATAGCAATGCCTCATCATATAACAGGCTGCAGAAACATGAGCAGCTTTGGATGCAGCATCACAACACCGCTGCACTAACCCAGTCCTCCCGTCATTTGTCTGCATTAAAATCAGGAGGATGGAAACATGGAAAGTTTAAGGACCTGTCCTTACGGTGGGAATTTCACCCTCCCAGAGGAAATCAAAGGCAAGAGCAGGCGTGTGGCCTTTGCCAAGAGTCATTTCTGCAGAGACCGCTTGGGGGGCCCTGTCATCCCACTGAACTTAAATTGGGATCTTTCAGCAGCTTGTGACTTTCCTTGAAGGAGAAACAGACCCAGAGCTATTGAGAGAAGATTCACAAGTGAAAATTAAGGCTCAGAAGGCAAGGAAAGAAGGTTCTTTTTTAAAACACAAAATGCTATAAACTATAGCACTAGAAACTGCTGTTCTGGAACTGAGATGAATTTAGTATGGATTCATCACTGAGAAGTAACTTTTCCTGGTATGTGAGCTATCTGCAAGCTTCTGAAGCTGTCTTCACTGGACTCTATAGAGCAGTAAACAGAATGGCATGTATCTCACTGTATATGTGCTCTTGCATGGGAAAATCCAATTTAATCCCTGGAATTTCAGCTCTCCAGGCTCTCTTCTTTGCCAGGCAGCTGCTTTTAAAAACCCTTTTATCTTCAAGCAAGACAAGGAGCAAACAGCATTGACTGCAAGTAACCAGAAGCAAAGGTTCTACTGCAAACACTAAATGCTTTGAGCTGTTTCAAGCATTTGACTTCTGGTTTATAGTGTTCTGTGAGCAAAGCACAGAAGACAAGAAAGAAAAGAAAGAAATCAAAAATTAGAGGGCTGATTAGGGATCCAACCAGATCCCTTTTTGTCACAGAGTCTTCTTAAAGTCATTTCATGGTTTTCGAGTTTGAAGAACAACATACGTAACAAAACACATTTACTTTGACAGATCAACTCTATGAGTCAAGAACTTTATATTCGTAATATTAGTTTTCCATCTTTTAGTGCTCTGCTGGCTGTCAAACTAATGCACATTTCATGGTGCATGAAGCAAATCACCAGAGAGAAAGGGGAAAGAGCCACTGAGGTCACCGGTCCTGCAGCTAATGTAAGGGCAGATTTTGGGTTTGTCAGGTCAAGTTTTCTTCATGTTGTGATTAGTAGCATCTCTTTGGCCTAGAATCTTCTTCCACTCACCTGATGTGAACCAGGCTAACTTATCCAAAAAACAGCACTTAACTGCTCTAAGTGTGACAATTGAAGAGAGAAGTTTTTCCACTGGCCCTTACTTTGCGCATTTATTGGCATTTATACAGATCGAGTGTGACTTTGTGGACTTTGACACTCATTTCATATTTGCATACCATCAGATATGTTTCAGGGGGGAGAACAATCTAAATTTAATCCTGTGTGAAAAAATAATTGTTGGGCCACTTTAACCACCAAACATAAGAAGGGAACCACAATCATTCAATCTGATTTTCACAGCAACAGATAAAAAGATTATTTTCTTAAACATCTACGTGTCAAATACAATGAGTAAATCAAGAAGAACCCACAGAGACAGGGAAACTTCAGGGGACACAACAATATGCCAATGTACTCTATCAGTGATTATGTAGATTAAAAAAAAACAAAAGAAAATGTTTTTCCTTACCTTTTAAGAAAGGATAAATAAGTACAATCAAAAGGAAAACCAATGTATTTTGAAGGACATTAAGAAGGGTCAGGGAAGAAAATCTTATCTGATTTACTAAAGCTCAAAAACTAGTTTTTTTGGGAAAGGCTGGAGCTTTTGCAGGTGGGAGTGTTTGCATAAAGAATCACTCTCAGAATACTGTCCTGGTGCCAGACTTTTCTTTTCTTAATCTACATAAGAGAATGAGATGCAATCACAGCATTTTCTCCTAGTCTGTGTATACTAATAGCATGTCTGTTCCTTATTTTATGATCAAGGTAATTCTTCTGACTTGTTAGAGCTCAAAATACTATGTGGTCCAAATTGGATCAATGTTATTTAAAGGAAATGGTATTATTTCCCTGTGTTATGTTCTGTGGTACCTGAAATATCAAAATAAATTTTCAAGTACTGATAGAAACCTTCTGCCCATTAAGATTTCTGGCAATAGAGAAACAAACACAAGGTTTGTTATATGAGGGTGAAGAACACCAGAGCTGTTACCTCAGTAGGGCTTGTATTTTTTTAATCCTATTCATTATTCTTAACTCTACCAGAAGTCTCAGCTGTTTCATACTGCTCCTCCTTATATTATTGCATTGACAAACACTCACTGAGATATGGGATGTTTATTCACTCTAATTTAGGTTATCTGGGGAATTGTACCACTGGAAGAGAATGATGTTATTCACAGAATGGAGATCAGAAATATAAGCCTACTCTCCTCACAGGTTATTCTTCACAGTCCCAAACCACTCCTCCAGCACAGAGTTTGATCAGCATGTTCAGCGTGGGACCTGTTTTTCTGCGATTTCCAGTTAACTGCTGGAGGTGCTTTGGGACTACAAGGGCAGGGAAAAGCCTACAAACAGGCTGGTGGGGATTCGGGATGTGACCACACACATCAGACCAGATCATTTTCCACAGCAGAATAAATGCAGACCTTATTTACTCTCAGTTTCCGTCTTGATCGCCACTAGTTTTCTCAGTCTTTAAATTCCTGGCAAAAGGGAGATGTCTCATGCAATTCTGAGCAGAAAAGGAGTTCGTTGAAAAAGTTAGAACTATATACTACTGGATAACAGTTTGGGTGAATGGAGATGTTTCATCCAACCTAACAGTAAAATTTTGTTTCACCTTCTTGTCTGATTTCTATGACACTTAGTACAAATAAGATTATTTAAGCGTAACCATAATTTCATACATATTCTGTTCATGGTACTCTGTTTCATTTCAGTTATGAAAAAAATTGCTAGTTTATAAAATGAGTCAGTTTGAACTTTCAACATTTTCAATTCCTTTCATTAAGGATTTTTAGTTCTGCTTTAAATTTGGGACAAAATATATAAGGGAAAAATTCAAATAAGAGAAGTAAGAATTTCCCAACTGATACAAAACCCAACTATTATGCATTAATCCACATCAGAGAAAGACCAAAGTCTTTCTGAAACAGATTGTGCTTTAAGTCACATACACTGTGGTGTGCTGCACAGTCAGAAATTTATGTTGGAATGGAGCTGAAGTCTTCACACTATTTCTAGGCTGGTTTACAAAGTGGTTGCATTGGTAATGTGACCCTTGAGTGAAGCTGCTTTTTGCATTTTCTCTCTGGAAACGTCATGAAAACTGCTCTCAATAACATAGCTACTTGAGACAATAGATGTACGGAAACTTCCTGTACATCCTATGTCTTTTTCACTTGAGACATTCTGAGCAGAATCCAATTCAGAGACACTAACATCACTTGTACACAGGCATTCTACTGAAAAGAAAAGGCTGATGAAATCAATTCACCCTATGAAAGAAAGATAACACTGTGTCAGCATCAGCCTTTTAATTCACTGAGATCAGTCCATTAGCTCTAACTTTTCTAACAGGGTCTGTTGTGACACATCCCAGCACTGCGTATGCAATTCTCTGTTAGATCTTGGTGGCCTTATTTTAAAAGCCAGGGGGCTACTGTTGCAGACGTAGGATTACAAGACAGAGTGCCCTAGGTAGCTGATGTGCACTTAAATACATACTAACACTTAGGCAAATCCCTTTCAGCAGGCAGGCACTGTGTGTGCTGCAGCTCTGAGTGCTTGTTCACTGAGGTTGAAATAGGTAGCAGATGGTTTCACTTAAAAAAGGCAGGCTAATGAACAAGCACCTCTGTGCCTGCAAAGTCCTTTGTAGGAAACACCTTCCCTAATAACCACACAGCCCTAGATGACTTTATATATCCCATCCATATCCTATCCATATCCCATCCACACTCTTTCATGAGTTTTTGCTTTTACATAGACTATAGCTCTCAAGAGGATGATTTTCAGAAGATTTTCCCTTGTTGCCTACTCTGACCACAATGAGAACCATAAGAAAAATTATCAATGTCCTGACAACCACAAGTGTGAAGACCCTTTTAGACCTGAGCTTCATTTTTTAGAGGGTGGGTCAGGAGATAAGCAGCTAGACTTTCTCCTTGGGATTTCCTTATATCATGAATAAAGTAAGTTGTGATGAGGAATTTCTATTATTTGCACCAGTGCAAATCCAGAGAACAGTAATGCTTGCTACAGAGTTCTTCAGGACACACACCACTATAATAGGGTAAGTGTTCTTCTCAGTGGAAGGCAGGATATTTTGTTTTACCAGCAATTCATATAGACAGAGTCAGGGAAGTCAGAATTTAAGTTGTCACATTTACTTAGCTGCACTATCATGGATCACTAGTTTTAAAAAGTAGCGTTAACTGTTGCCTGTACCTTTCTTTTTCCCCTTAGCTCTTGTTTGTATTCCAACCTATTAAATGATCAACAGTTACTGACAAAAGCTGCCTTTATACATGTGTTGCAACCTGCATTCTAATGCATTAAAATGATTTACACAGATTTATTAAAACAAAACAAAACAATTATTTTACTATCAGCTTTCTCTTCCAGGATGCCAAACCCCTTGCCCAACAAAACCTCAACTTAAATGAAGAAAAGTTTGGTCAGCTATGGTCAGACTCATTATCTTTATGGGTATTTGCATTTTGAAGGTTTTCAGAGTGGGCTGTATTTGTGGACATTTCCAAAGGAGGCTGACTGGAGAGTGACAGTTTGGCAAAGCAGGCTGGAAAAAGCTAAGGAGAATAATCTGTCCCTCCTCAGTTAAAGATCTTTACCCTTTCCTCTGCCTGTGTGTAACAAACACATGCAGGGAGAGGACTACTTTATTGCCACACTGATGAAACATGAAGGGCACGGAAAAATCAAGCAAAGGCAAAGCAACACAAGAGCTCCCCTGAGTGGGATGCTGATCCTGGGAATTCTCCACCTGCCTAGCGAGGCAGTGCCAGTGGGGCGCAGTTACGCACATCATAGGATGGAGACTGGCACTGTGCGGGATCTGATGAGAGAGTTTTGTTCTCCGGTATACTTTTCTCATAATGCACCACTGAACAAAGGCAATTCTTTCTGTAATTGGATAGGAAAGGGTTTGCTCTTACATGCAATTTGCCATTCAGCCTGAGCTGTGAAGAGAAAATGAAAGAGTTGAAAGAAACTCATGGGATATCAGCGTAACAAATTCTAGTGAACAGCACGATCAGGTTGTTGTGAAAGAATTCTCCAGTGACAGATGGAATTTTTTTGTGTTTCCCCCACAGCCTTGTTTGTGCCTCTCTGATGAATTGTTTGTAGAGATATCTCAGCTCCAAATTCTTGCAGATGATTGTAAAGCTTGAGGGAGTTTCTGTTTGTAGCTCAATAACCATGATACGCTGCTGCCCACCTAAGTCACAGAGGTCTTTCTCTGTTATTCATATCTGGTCAACTTATAAAACCTGGGAGCTCTTTCCAAATAGTTACGATAACCCTTCTACTGCACAGTTACTCGACTATCTATGTTAATAAGTCATTATAACCTCCAGCTCTACAAAAAGCTGAATCACAGAAATACATGATGAAAACCAGGTTTCTAAGTACTTTGATGAATTCACAGGAAAGCAAATGTGGGATACCTGGCAATTTGGTCAGCTTTCCATCTTTTTTACACTTAAGGATCGTGCTCTTCTCAAAATGGTGTTTTGCATTTCTGCTTTCAGCAAATGAGCTTGTTTAAATTAATCCCACTTACTGGATATCCTTCCCAGAGGTCTGTAACCTATATGCAGCTGAAGAATGATAACTGTGATCCATTAAAAAACCAGATCTTAGCTACACATAAATAGCACTGAAGCTAGTGCCACCCCTTCAGTTTCCAAAGGCTGCTCAGCTAATTTCTCACTGCCTGATGCTTCTTCTCTAGCTGCCTTACTGGAGCTTCAAAGTCACCATTCAGAATGGAGACGCCTGTGGCACAAAAGCAAGCACTCTGCTGTGCTTCCTGAGCAAGAAGGGAAGCAGATCCTCACATGTCATTAACTAGTGAAGCACACATCTGTTTCTAACTTCCACACTAGCACGCATTTCACTGATGGGCAGGAATGGGGCAGACCCCAAGGTTACCAGAGATAAATTAATTCCTGCCTTCTCTCCTTTCTTCTTCCCAGAAGTTACTTTAAGCTTTACTTACTCTGGATAGAAACTAGGGGCCCTTGACATTGCCAGAAATCAGTGTGGCTGAATAAGATACTTAGTCCCTCCTTCCCTTGGCTGACAGAGCAAGGGGAATAAATAAATGATCATTCTCACTAGAGGACCCCCCTGCAGCAGCACTAATTCTTCTGCTGCCAAATTAGCTCAGATTTTGCAATCATGCAAAAAAAGCTCCCACGTGGCCATCATCTTCACAACTCATTAACTTAGTTTGACTCAAAACACCAGGTTCAACTATAGCTCCAAAGGCATTTTTAAACCCAGCAGCACATGGGCACAGAGCTCCTCTGTCTTGACTTTATGGGTGAGAAACTTTACTCAAACTTGAAAATAAAGTAGGATGTTCACTACAGAACTGAACCTGTTAGTCTTTGCAGCTAGGAAGACCACCCTGACCCCTTCTAGCACCACATAAATGTTTTCCTCCCTTATCTTCCATAAATTATGTAAGTGGAGCACTGTCTCTGGAGCCAGAAAAGAGGGATGCTGGGGCTGCAGCTGCTGCTACCTATGAGGAAGGAATGAGGAGGGAGCAGTGACTGGAAAGAGACTGGCACAAGCAGAGTAGCTTTTGCTGCAACTCCAGCTGGGACTGCGTGGGAGTGAGCAGAGATTCTGCTAGCAAGCAGAAAGGTGGATGGTTTGTCATGATGTGAGTTTGTTTTTTTAAACACAAGCTAATTTTATTCTCCCGTGGCCCCTACCTTGAGCAGAGCTCTCGAAGAGAGAGCTCATGGCACTAAGGACAGGTTACCACACTGGGAAGACAGGGGCCGTATCAACAAAATCAAACATTTTAAATCAACAAAAAACAACCTACTGTTTGGTCATTATCATATTTCTCATCTTAAGGCAACTCCCAATGTCCTATCTTTGTGGCCTACAGAGATAGAAAATGTATGTGGATACACATACAAGGTAGAGAAATGACAGCTGGGATCCTTCTAATGCTGTGGAAACCCAACATGACTTCCAGGGGGGTTCTGTAATCTTATTTAGGAGCTTTTCAGCCCCCCAAAGTAAAAAAGAAATAAAAATAAAAAAATAAAAGAAAGAAAGAAAGAAAGATACCATGAACAAAAAGGGAAAAGCAGGAGGCTGACGGGAAGGCCATTGCTCATCTCCCACAGCCATTAACGCGCTCTTGAAACGCTGCCCTTGGTGCCACGTGACAAACTGCTCCTCTGTAGCAAGGGTTCCCTGAGCCCTGCCTGTTTTTCCAATTGGGCCGGCACAAAGTCAAGGGATTTGTGGAGTGACAGTTAATTCAGATAATTGTATTTTCCTACTGACTGTGTAACGGAAACGCCAGAGCTCCGGGGGCAGAGGAGCCCACGTGCACTCGCATGCCTTATGTAGTGCACCGTATGCCTGCAGCTGCCCTTCTCTAGTCCCATCTGTTGGAGATTGATGTTGATTTTGCTCATCTAGCCTCCTAAAAACCCAGCAATAATAATGAATGAACTTCCTGTTCAGTACAGCGTTGGCAGCCGATTCAGCCGGGCATACTGTGGGCACGAGCTCTGCAAGGTTTCTTTGCTGCAAACACACACACAAGTCTATGGACCCAATCCTTTGGCAAAACACCCCGGCACAGCCAGGTCTTTGCACCGCATTCACCTCTGTGGATTTCGGTCTATCACCCTTCTTATTATTAGGAGGATTTTCTGTTTCCTGCCTACCTTGGACTTTTCTCCCTGTAGTTATAGGCACAAAGCCCAAGAGCAGGGCTAGGAGCCGATTAGGGACAGAGTCAATTTCTAAGCAAATTCCCTTTTTCAGGTTCAACGTATTTTCATCCAAATGTGAATTTCTATCGCAAATTAAAAGCTGATAAATAGAATCAAAGTGATTTAGTTAGCCTCGTCTGAAATACGAGCTTTTTAAACCGTAACCATATTTGCTGGTTTGGCTTTTCATCCCAGTCCAAAGTGGAAATCATCCTCAGAACCTCCTAATTCTCCAAGAATGAGTAAACCCAGTTCAGCTACCTGTGTGCTTTGATCCTGGCATGCAACATCACAGTTTTTCAAGTCTACCATAGAAATATTGATCCATGTAAATCTTCCTGAAATGAGGGCTGCATCCTGTGATTACTGTTTCTTTTTCAAGGTTTCTATCCAGGCTGTGCTCACTGGCTTTACCATAACAAGAAGTAGGCTCAAAGTCCTGTGTTTTGTTTTGGTTTTTTACTGTGCCTATGTTGCAATTCAATGCGGTTGTCAGAATTCTGCAAAAGTTACAGTAGGAGCTGCATTATAAAGAGAATTGTTATCTTTGGATTGTGAGAACAGAGAACAGTGGATACTGTAAGCCGTATCGGTCCTGGCAGTGTGGATCAGAAAAATGGAGCAAGAGAAGGAATAAAGGGAAAGGCCATTGGCCATCCCTAATAAAAGCAATTTGTGAAAGCAAGTAAGTGCCTCCAGGAGGTCAAAACTTGCTTTCTGTTCTCTAATAATAGACAAGGGTAAGGTAGAAAGAAATTAATGAACATGCTTTTGGCAAAACAGCAGCAGTAGTTCACCTAAATGAAAGGAGATGTCCTATAACTAGTAACCCTAATGATGAGCCAGCCCCAGCTGTTTGTGTGCATGAATGCATCTTGCTACTGATGGGAGATGTCTAGTTGTGTATGCTGTATCTCCAAGATGTAACAAGAATCAGAAGCTCTTATTTTGGGGTACAGGAGAAAATACGACTGCAGTCAACAGTGGAGTGAGGAAGATATGTCTTGGTGTAGGTAAGCCTGTAGAGTCCGGCTAGTCACCTGTCACTATGACCACTGTCATCTCTCACCGTCCTCAGACATCTCCCTGGAGGTCCTATTGCACTTTCCCTGGGGCAAATACCCCAGAGTAGCAGAATGAATTGGTTCAGACTCTGTTCTTTTTAAATGGAGCACTTGTGAATTTCTAGGGTTTAAAATCCTGAACACAGGCTTGGCAATACAGCATTAAATGGGCAAGGATGAGAAATGTCTTTCCCTCTTCGGATGCTTTGTAATTAACTGTATTTGAGGGAGTCTTACTTGCATCAAGGATACGTTCCCAACACAATGAAACTGATAGAAAATTTCCATTAACTTCATTAAACTTTGTAGACCCAAAGGAATATTACAGCAGTAAAAACAACTACTGTTCTACAATAGCCTCAAGTTTCTCCCGTCAGCGAACATCTCCTAACAGATATGCCAAGAAAAGCTGAATCTCCACAAAGCAGAAGAGACCGACGTCGGATGGCTGCGTGCCCTTGCTCTGAGGGATTTTAGTATCTATAAATGCTCATAGCCCACAGAAGTTTGTTAAGTTCACTTTAAGATCAAAGTCTGCTTCCAGACACTCAAGAATCTACTCATTGAAGCCTCAGCCCTGCACCCGCTTGTGCATGCATGCAGCCTGTTCACGCCGGCTGAGCGCACAACTGAGCACCTCGCGACATCTACCCCCACCAGAGAGAATCACTGAACAGCCACTCCGCAGAGGACACTGGTCTTGTCTGTGCCCTGCCTCACATGCAGGGTCCATGAGCAAGCCAGCAGGATAGGGATTCTTACAGGAAGTTTAGGTACTGTACTCAAATTAGTATTTGTTGGCTTCCAGTGAGAGCCACGTGCTTGGAGCTCAATTAATATACCTGCTTTCACCAAGAAAACTCATGCTAGGCCGTTCAACGTAATCCAAGCTATATTCCTTCCTAATTATACGGTGACTGGGAGCTTGGAAAGGTTCAACTAGCACTCCATAGAAAGTTGCATATTCTGTGACAAAGGACATACCGAAGTCATTTATTTATCCCAGAGCAGCAGTGACATAAAACACACATGCAGCCTGATGAAATACGTAATACTCCATTGACTCAGATGCCTAATACCAGTTCTAAACTTAGCCATAGTGTGAAATGATATAAAGAAAATATATATAGACCTTTAGGGAATAAGAAAATTGATTTTTCAGATCCAAACACCCTTATGAAGAATTATTACTGAGCTTACTGCTCACTGGTAGTTTTTTTCACCATCTCAAAGCTTACATCAGAAGAATTTCAGGCTGTGACAGCCAGATATAGATTAGATATAGATATAAAAAGACATAGAGCAACCCATTTGCAATTATCAGTCATTATTATTAAAAACCCATTGTCATTGTTATGCACATGTAACATGGTTCAACAGAATGGGGACATAATTTTATTGAGTTGTAACTGGGGAAAAGGCATAAAGAATACAGGTAATGCACATTTTTGAAATAGCAATATAAACAGAAAAATGTTCAAGTCAAAGTCACATGAAAAATTAGACTATCCTCAGATGCACTCTAGACTTCTATGTACAGCATTTTTATGCTAAAAGTAGAAATACAAACTCCAGAGATGCAACACATCTCAAGAATACAAAATAAATAAACAAGATAAATGTCAATAAAAGAAAAAGAACAAATTCTTGAGTCTTCATACAGAATGATGAGAAATTCTGATACGTAAGAACCATGGTAGAAGGTGCCCAATCTTTGACAAGAACTCATTTATTTCCAAACAAAAGTCTTAAGTAGTAAAGTCTTCTTGTGCCTGAGAGTGAGTTCAAAGCATTTAAACTTTCATGGGACCCCTGCACACTCCTTCTGTGGTGCTGAACAATTCCTCTATGAGAGAAACCTCCAGGCAGAACAGATTTTCAACAGTTTGAATGAAGAAATCCAACTCACTGAGAATGTATGCTTGATGGGGACATCACAGTTATTTATCCAGGAGAAAATTTTTTGGCAACTTCTAACCCAAGATGACTTGAGAACAAGGAATAAATGAGTTTGGTTTCAGTCTCTGCAGCAGTGTCTTCCTAATGGTCAGTATCTGCAGGAGGAAAGCAATCAGACTGCTGTAATGCAAAAAGCTATGGCAGACATCACAAGCAAATCACTAGGCTCCACACTGGATACAGAACTACGGCTTAGAACCAAGTGAAAGATGCACGATAATTTCATTGTCCTTTCAAAGTCATTAATATTAATTGAGTGACACCAAGCAGTGTTTTTCCCGCTGGAAATGTCTCCATCAGTTTGTTTGCATAACCCGATATCCTAGAGTAAAAACAGTATTGTTTCCACTCTCACAGCTCTTGCAAATTAGATTTTTACGGTAGGTTTTTTCCTCTCCAGAAAAATAGGTCAGTTCCCCTGCAGTAAATACACAATCTATGTTTCTGCTCACAACGAGCACGCTGAAGGCAGCTACCCCTTGGAGCTGGCCATTTGCACATGGACCCACTACTTCAACGCCTCTGGAACGGGCAGATTTCCCCTAACTTCAGAGTTGAACCGAGGCCGAAATACTTAAGCCTTTTTCTACTTCCAATCTCCCTCTCTGAAAATATGGACCATAAATATCCTCTCCCAGGAGATTAGCCCTGGAACTTTATTCGGCTTAAAGTTACGTTCAAACAATATCCTAATAAAAACAGTGGCTATTGAATAGTAAATAAAATGTGGGCCAAGGACATCAAATCACGATTACAATGACTTCTATTTTTGTATAACTTCAAAAATAAGTGTTTTTTCTTTATGCATTGGAAAATAAAAAGACTTGGTATGCAAGAATGAGTTAAATAGATGGAAATATAAATGTAAAAAATAACAGAAGACAGCTTAAGGATTGTATTTAAAACCCAGAAAAGATATTCCCAAGTAGCTTTCCAAGCAGCCTCTGTAAAACAAAATAGAACAAAAATAAACCAAAAAACAAACAAACATTTTTCAAAGTAGCTTCAACTTAGTAGGATCAAAGAAATTCATTTCAACAGGGTCTGAAAGGGAGCAAGGAGTACCCAGACCATAACGGCACACCGAAACCACACCACCTTACACACATATTTGCCCTAAATCAAGCAAAGTTTCCCACAGCCCTGACAGAGGCTGGAGGTGACTTGTATGAAAATTCAAAAAGCAAAGTGAAATCCATTTAAATGATTTTTAACTGAACCGGTGTGAAATAAAATAAACATTTCTTCACGCTCCCAAGTAACAAAGACACAATTTCTATCAAAAGAGCTGTCGATGTGTTAATCTGCAGTGAAGACCCGGTGCCAGAGCTGGCACCCTTTGAAGTTAAAGGAAAAGCTCCTGCTGTCTTTATGATGCCCAGATTCCTGACTGAATTGAAAAATAACATGGTAATAGGCTTCCTAAGCTCCAAATAGCTCTCTGAAGATCACTGCCTTGCTCCAGTGATTTTAAGACATGTCAATGTGACTGGTTTAGATGTTTTACTCAAATACTTCAAACTAGCTGAGCTGAAAACAAATAGCTCCCTAAGAAGGGCTCCCAGTTTTGTTGTGAGTGATCTCAGAATGAAGCTCAGCTAGGACAGAATGGCAGATTTGAGTATAAAAATAGGGATTCACATTTCAAAATACCTGCCTTTTTCTTTTATTGATTCTACTTTTTTGTTCTACTGATTCATGTTAGCTGCATCAAAGTTGAATTTTATGTCAGTTTTTCATGGTATTTTTATACTTCTCTCTTTTCTCCTGCTGAAGGAAGAATAAAAATGGAAGGCTGGAAAAAGAGAAGGGCTTTAAAATTAGAGATATCATTTTACTGAACTTGATGTTTTCATACAAAACATAAACCCCGCAAATGTAGGTGCAGCATTTTGACACTCTTCAGTTATACATTTTCCATTGCAGGAACTTCTTGATTAAGAATTTTCAGCCAACTTATGCCTTTAAGTATTAGAAGTCCCTGCAATCTGGCATCCTGAGCCATAATCTTTCAGAGTAGCAGGGAGAGATCTGTTTTGAGCAGCAGAGCATCTACAGTATAACACAGTAGTATTTGTAATACAAGCTAGGATAACACAGGGTAAGAGATTAATATTCTGCCTCATACTGCGCTCTGTTATTTTTATCCTGCTGTTTCTTTCACTCACCATCTCATGACTCACACCCTCCCCACACTGGAATTTCTGTCTCGGTCTTGTGTGTTAGGGAAGGACAATGCCGTGGAAAGCCAGCTGGAGAACAGCATTATTGCAGGAGCTCCAGGTCCCTCTTAAAAACAGAGACGACATAATTCACTGATGTATTGCATAACTGCTCGGACTATCGCAGCATCTTTAGCAAACTGCCTTCAGCATCTGTGAGGGTTGCAGCTCTTCCTGTTTTCACAGCCTTGGAATGTCACTGGATATAAGGTGGGGTAAGTGTCCCGAGTTACAGACAGTCACTGCAAAGCTGACACTGCACAAGCCTTTCGAAAAATTAGAGGACTCATTCCAGAAGGTGATAAAGAGCTCTTATGAGACAGGTTAATGACATTAAGTGTCAGTAGAAGAGCTGTTCCTCACATACTTCTGCATGAAGTTTACCACCTCGGGGATATGGTCCTTGATGCCGCACTAGACAGGCCATCAATGATCTGTGCTTCACGAGGCCAAAGCGCAGTTACTTGATGTGGGATGGGAAGGCCAGGTCACAAGAGGAATTAGAAGCTTAAATCCTTATTAACTGCATGCGTAGCTACTATGATCCAAAATGCAGAATATCAAAATCCCAGTTCATTCTGCTGCTGTATAATCCTGCAATTATACTTCCCAGTGGACTCAGTTTCCCAAGTGCCTAGGCTCTGGCCTCTGTTTAAATCCAGAACAAACATGGTGTTCATGAGATAGGAACTTAAGTTCTACCACATGCCAGAAATTAGGGTGATAAGAGGATGCATAATTATATTCTCTTACTGCCTAGTAGTGTTAAGAGCCCTTGCTCAAGAATCCAGATTCCCTCCTTTGTCTGCCTGTGTCTGACCTTTCATCTCCATCTTCCTGAGAGCATTTTCTAACCAGTCAGAAGCTAAGATCCCTGAGGATTCATTCTCTTATATGAACAAACACATATTCCCCAGGCTAGAGGAAGTACTTCAATATCATTTGAATCAGCCACTGGACACCATATCATCCTTCAAAAAATATTCTTACCAGAAAGTAACTAGTAAATCTCAGGATGGAAGATCATGTTTTCTCCTTTTTTGCACTGTCACTTTAAAAAATGAACTTAACTGGAAGGAGTCAAAGAAGCTTTGTCCACAGAATATCTATATCTTGACAAAAAAGGCATTTATGCGGGATAAGGGGAATAAAATCCTGTAGATACTGGAGCAATGAGCTCTTCAAGGACCTCCCTGAGTATCTAGGTGTTTTGCTGAGATGGTAGGTGGGAGTCAGCTTGGTACTGGAGTAAGGTTAGCAGAAGGATCATTCGTATTCCATTGTGTTATTGCAGCTTTCACAGAAAAATGTACCGAAGGATCTCAACTAGTCCTTCATCTCATGCTTTTAGATTGCCTGACCTTCTGTTTTTCTGCTCTGTCAAATCTGGTTATTCAGGTAACACTGGAAAACCTAAAGCATGTTTTATTTCTATGACTGTTTTATTCTCCAAGTTTGCCTTCAGGCAATCTTCTTATCCCAACACCTCAACTTTGGTTCAGAAGTACTTCACCTGGATTTTTGCTGGTGAGACAGAGAATAGCCAATGAGTCTTCTCTTGGTGAAGTAGCCTTATCCATCAAAGACACTTTGCTGCTCAGAATCCGGATGCCCACTCAAGTCACTTATCACATCGTCTGTTCTCTCTTTTTCTCCATTCCCAATGTAACTGGCTGCCTGCAGGACAGCAGATGTGCATGAGAGAAGGAAGACTGAAGGCTTGCACATTCATGCCACATTCAAATGTCAGGTCTTCCCTGAATCCAAAGGGCAGAAGTTTCCCCCAGTCCACTCTCAACTTAGAAATGCGACCTCAACACACCAGTCTGTCATCTCTCTCAGACAATTCCCCCAGCTGGAGGACAATCCAAGGAAGAGCCCGAGGAGAGAGAGCCTGATGAGGATATGATTAGTGACCTGAAATGAAGCATGTGCAAATTGCAGTAGAAGCTTCCACTAGAGTCAGCACCTCAGGACAAGAAATGCTGCTGCAGTTTGAAAGATGATTACCAAGAAAAAAGGAATTAGAATAGCCAGAGAAAATCTTGTTAAAGCAGCAGTGTCCTGCTGTGAGCAGCTGGGAGTTTTCTGTTCAATAGACAGGCTCCTTGGTGCAACTCACTTAAACAAGCTGCTTCTTGTCGAACTCATATCAGCAGTCCCTTGGAGTAATATTTGTCCTGAGCTGCAGTCTCTTGTCTTGTACCTGTATTTGTCTGCAGCTGTTCCAAGCTGACTGTACGAATTAAGTGGGACTTACATTATCTTACTTTTCGGCTTTTTCTTATCATCTGAGAGGTGCAAAAGGCCAGGGAAGTTATTGCTCAGAATAGACAGGAAACCACTTGTAAAGAGGAGCTCTCCAATCATATGAGGGTTGGTACTGAGTCTCTGCACTTCCTCCTACTCATCTCCAAGCACAAGCAAAGGAAGATGCAGGGGCACAGTCCATGTGCCCACCTGTAGTCAACTGGTGTATGGGATAGAGCAAAGCAAGGGATGTGCTCAGTGATCCATTTTCTTTGGAGAATGTTCGGTCCTCAGAAGAGACATTTTCCACGGAAAAACGCCTGTTTCAATTCAGAGTTCTCTGGGAAAGGTTTTCTCAGTCAGATGGGAGACAGGCTTTTCACCACCTCTAGCAGACAATTGCAGTGCCTACAAGTTTGAGCAGGCTGGTCTTGAAACATCTCTTTGCGATAGCTGCTTGTACCTGGCCGATATGACACAAGGGCACGGTACTCTGAAAGACCACATATCCCAGAGGCTAACTGAACAACATTTCCTGGGTCAGCATAAGCATTTTGCAAACTACAACATGCAAAGAAAGGTCACACTCCATGTGAATTCACAAGATAATGGTGAATACTATAAAATGCACGGGAGACAAGAATAATTCAGCAAATACACCTCTGGAACTGAGTGTTAATATTGAAAAGTCTAACAGATTTTCCCAAGAAATTACACTGATGCTGTGGCAATTTAATGCAGCTTTAAGTTATTGATGGAGATCAGTATCCTCTTCTTGAACTGTGCTCTGTCTAAAACAGAACACTGATGAAGTCAGTGTCCCAGCACCAAGTGTCTTCTACTGTACAGGGACTGAGGCTGTTGTTTTTAAGACAGACACTGTCAATTACCTAAACTGCACACTTTGACTGCCATGGTAAGAGCTAGATTAGCTCTTTCCTTTCCATGCATACAGTTTGATTGGATTGGCCCTGATAGGTTCAGCAATACCAAAGCTACCATTCTGAGGCATTGCTTTTCCTCTGTTCCTGTTTCTGCACAGGCTCTGTGAGGGCAGACTTTTTCCCTGTGAACTGGAAATGGAAGGTCAGGAGCACATTCCCATCAGAAAAACACAGGGTTTGCTGAAACAATGCCAGTTCCCTTAATATAATGTAGTACCAGGTCAGGTTCCTGGACCCGTAGCTACAAGATGCCTGTCTGCAAAGGCAAATTCAGGCTGGCAAGGCAATGTTGGGTCTGACAGCTTCTAACTTTAGCAGGTGCTGCTAGAGCCCGTAGGAGGTGGTGTCTCTGAGCCTCACAGAGGCTGTCAGAACTGGCAGGATGGCTTGACAAGGTAGTCTCGCTAACGGCTTTGCTAGCTCTATAAAGACCCGGGCCAGTCACACATTGGGAAAGAGCAGAAGATGAAAGGGTGTTTTGGGAGAGCCCCACACACAGTTGTACTTTCACTACAACACCTGGATAGCTCAGAAATAAGATTATCGTGCTCAGAGTAGCTAATGGACCCAGTCAGTGCCCAAGAGTCGTTGATCAGCCACTGTCATTCCTCTTAACTTAAAGCACTCAGCAGCCTAGCTTGGCCTCCTAAAATCTACAGAAACAACTAGATCAACACAACCTGGTCATAACCATCCAGTTCATATTCAGAGGATGGTCTTCCAGTGGATGCATTAGTCATTTATCAGAGCATCATAGAATTGTTTCGGTTGGAAAACAGCTTTAAGATCATTGAGTCTGGAATCGATGATCTCAGAGGTCTTTTCCAGCCTCAGTAATTCTGTGAGTCCAACCATCAACCTAACGCTGCCAATCCCAACACTAAACCATGTCCCTAAGCATCTCTTCTATATATCTTTAAAATACGTCCAGGGATGGCGACTCCATCACCTCTCTGGGCAGCCTGTTTCAGTGCTTAACAACCCTTTCTGTGAAGAAGTTTTTCCTAATGCCCAACCTAAACCTCCCTGGCACAACTTGAGGCCATTTCCTCTTGTCTTATCGCTTTCTACACAGGAAAAAAGATCAAACTCCACCTTGCTACAACATCCTTTCAGGTACTTGTACGGAGTGATAAGGTCTCCCCTGAGCCTCCTTTTCTCCAGGCTAACCAGCCCCGGTTTCCTCAGCCACACCTCATTAAGAGTTGTTCACTGGACACATCACCATTTGTTCCCGTGAAGCCTGCACGCGCTTCCAGGAAGGCTGAATGTCCATCTCAGCGAGGCACCTGATATAACCATGGGAGAAGATAAGGCAAGGGTCCTGAATCACCTTGGTTTACTGAATATTTACATTTTCTCTGGAAAGGTAGAAGCGAGATAGAGCAGCCTGTAAGTGATCAATTTATTTACAGTAGTTGGGACAAAAAGGAATTTTGAGGCCCTTCAGAGAAAGAGCTAGATGAATACAGACCAAAATTGCCAGTGAAACCTGCAGCCTCATAATTTTTAAAGAATAAATCCTCACCTGCATTACAGAGAACTAAACATTTGTATGTGCTCTGAAAAGGGGCTTGCTGAACCTCTGGGTATGCCTGCACAGGCTGTTTAAAAGGAAGCCAGCAAAAATATTCGCCATTACCATTCCAGTCTGAATCAGCTCGATACTTGCCACAGTGAGCATTCAAGAGACCTGGCCGGCATCACTCCAGGCCAGTGCTCTCCTTCAGTTAGGAAGAAAGAGCACCAGTGCAGACACAGCCTTCTTTACCTGCAAAGTGAATGTCTGTGATCACTGTGCACGCTGCAGTCAATTAGGGTGCACGTGGAAAAGAGAATGATGCTGAAAATGTCACACCAGCTTTACATCCATCAGCGGACTCGCCTCTTTTGGGATCCTGTGTGTGGCTTTAGACGCTGGAGCTCAAACGAGATGAGAAGGCTTACAAGGAACACACTAATGAGCCACTCTTTAATGATAAACTGTCACACTGAAAGTTATTGGAAAGACTGGATTATTTGCCTTACAAAGCATAAAAATAAGAAGACTCTGGGCAAAATATACCAGGTTCTGTATAACCTGGTAAATCAGATAGACTGGGACTTACTGTTCTCTGAAAAACAATTAATAAAAATCCAGGGACAGTGACTAATATATAAGGCATGAAATTCAAAATCAGGAGATTTTTTACACAAAATGTAATTAAGCTATGGAACCCAGGAATTGAGCACTGAGAAGAAATATTACTCAGCACCTTGTTGACTTGTACTCTTTGTGTACTGCAGATTATGAAGATGGTGTGCCTGTTTTACAATGGCTTTCAGTGTCTTTCCTGACTTCCCAGATGACTTTTAAAGACTGGGATCTTCTACCCAGGGAAAAGGCATGTTTATTCTAGTTAGTCCCTGCACAGTCATTCTCCTTTGAAATAATAAAGATTAAATTTGGTTTAGTATTCTGAAGTGGACTAAGTTACACACGAGCTAGGTCTACCTTATGTGATTACTCACAGAGGACTACGCTCCGTTTCAAGTCATTGTACTTCAGAGATAGCTTTTTTTTTCATTCAGTTTACATTTCCCAAGTGTTCCCACGTAGATGAAGCCTTACAGATTTATATAAAAAAACCCCAAACGTTTTCAATGCCTGGTCTTTCTCTGTATCAGGAAATTTGCTGGAAATTCCTGATTTTAAAGTCTAAAGAGTAATGTCCCTGTCACATACACTGCATTTCCCCCAAACGAATGTAGCTGCACCAAAATAGGTCAAACTTCTGCAATAGAAACTGCAAGATGATTCTCGGAACGTACATATGTTGTGGCAATGCCCCAGATACCCTTCTGTTACCAAATACCTTATGATTTATCACCTATGGGTATAACAAAAGGTAAGGTTTAAACTATTTGGGGATTTGCCTTTTCTTTCTTTCTTTCTTTTTCTTTTTTTTTTTTTGGTTTGGAAAATATGCTATTGTAAGATATTCCTCGCTTTTAGCCTGTGTGCTTATAGCATTATTTTGAAAAGTCACTAGGCAGATGGTCCCCAAATGTGAGTTAATAACTTGTAGGTAGCTTTTGGGGAAGCTTTTTGAAATCCCTTCATGCAAAATGATTTCACAAACTGCCTGCATGCCATTCTTTGGCTATTCTAGCAAGCTATTCCAAAATGGTCAAGAGAAAATGGCAGATTATGTTCTGTATGTTTTGCAGCAGATTGCTACATTTATTTTGCAGTGGTAAAAGAATATAAAGGGCAATCCAATCATGCACAAGGCTTTTACTGAAGATTTTTCTAGATCCTGGAAGCCTTCACTGGCTACATGATCAGGATATTTGGGTCTCTGCCCCCATTCTGCAGTCCTCCTACAGCATTTCTTCCTGTTCAAAATAAGGCTGCTTTTTGACAGAACAGGGTAGGCTGAGTATTCAACTGTCATGGGTCAGACTTCACAGCATCACAAGAATAATTGAAAAATCAGATTTCACACGTGGGGCTCTTCCTGTTTACTTTTGGCTTGTTAGAAATACTGTATTTTTTGCACTGTATAATGTTAGAAATATTGCTAGTGCCCAGTCTGGAGCATCTCCCAGTGTTTTTGAACAGATTTCCCAAGAAATCCATTACTATACTGATGACAAAATGCTGCAGTCTTTCTTAACAATGGCAGCAGATCAAATACCTTCTAATCCCGACACAGATCTGTCTGTATGGGAACCAATCAAGCGTAACTGCCCTGCCTGCAGGGTGATAAATAACTTCAGAAAATAGAATAGAAAAAAAAAAAAGAAAGAAAATAGACTGTGTTCAGCTGGAGAGGACCTACAATGATCATCTAGTCCAACTGCCTGATCACTGCAGTTAAACCATGTTGCTAAAGGCATTGTCCGAATGCCTCTCAAACACTCACAGGCTTGGGGCACTAGGAAGCCTGTTCTGGTGTTTGACCACCCCCTCAGTAAAGAAATGTTTCCTAATGTCCATTCTAAACTTCCCGTGATACAGCTTTGAGTTGTTCCCAGGCATCCTATCCCTAGGTATCCGGGTGAAGAGCTCAGCTGCAGAATCCAGCATTTTGGCTTGTTAGATCTCATCCCGTTAACCATACCCCAGTGCTCCAACGTATCTAAATCCCTCTGCAAGGCCTCTTGATCCTCACCAGAGGCAACAGCTTCTCCCAGTTTGGTATCATTAGCAAACTTGGTAATGGTGCATTCACCTCCTACTTCCCGATCATTGATAAGCGTATTGAACAGAACTGGCCCCAGAACCGAATCCTGAGAAAACAGAACTTTGGCCCAAGGTATTAAAACAGCCCAGCCAAGAGCTCCGAGTTGATAGCTCTTCCTCAATACAGCAAAACCTCCTACCATAAGGGACCAGGGAATAACACCCCTGTCAGGGTAAGGCAAAAGTTTGGAGGACAAAGAGCAAACTCCAAGATGTACAAAGGTGCCCTCTCTTCTGCACCGCAGCCCTGTGTGATCTTGGGTAAGTTGTTTAAGGCTAAGTTATACTTTTTAAGCCCAGTCTTAAACATGGCATAGTAATATGTTTCATTTTTCTTCCTGTTCATTCTCAAGGAAGGAAGGAAGGAACTCTGTCTCAACGTGCCAGCCACTATTTGCCTTACTTCTAAGCACAACTCTCCTTCTTGCTGTTATTCTATAAATCCCATCTAAGCAGTGTTTGTTACACTTCAGGGAAGAAATTTGTAAACACACCTGGCTTGAACGTACATTTCATTCACCATACCTTTCCTGCTTTGAGATAACAGTTTAGGACAGCTAATGCCACAGCTTTTCCCTAAGATAAGCAGCATTACCTGCCAAGAAGAAAACTCACCTGTACAGGTGCCTGTGCAGCCTGACCTAGGTGGATCTGCTTTAGCAGGGGCGTTGGACTAGACGATGCCCAGAGATCCCTTCCAAGGCCTACCATTCTGTGATTGATTAATTCAGGTCTTTCTTCCCCCTGTGCAGCGAGCTACCTTTACAAGAGTTGCAAAAATATTTATTTTCTTCAAGGCTGCTGTCCTTTTGCCAAATTTGGCTGAGAACAGCCGACAAGCTCAAAAGCTGCTAATGAACAAAAGACTAAAAAACCCTTGGAAAGTAGTAAACCCTTCTCCAGAATGAATCAGAGTGAATCCCGTTCAGTTCAACATACTGTTTTCTGCAAAGCTGAAACAAGCTATTTCTGTGGTGCTCCACGGAGCAGTTGCAGAGCAATCCCAGCAGTAACCAATGTGGGAAAATAGCTGTATGTAACCTTCCTGCGAAGGTCAGAACCCCTGTGTGGGAGCCACGGCGGGTACGAGCTGGCCCAGGGAGCCCTGCCGTTCGCTGCGAGCTGCTTCTCCTCAGGGAAAAGCACCAGATCCTGGCTCCAGGCTCCTCCTGAGATCCAAACTCAACAGAGCCAGCAACTCAGCGGGAGCTGGCTGTAGCCCCCGATATAGACAAAGCCGGCCTGTTCTCTGCGAGCACTGATGCTGCACCCTTAGAGCACCTTCTGCTCTGGTTTAATCCCTGTGCAACCCCCTGCTCACTTAGGGTGGGCTGCTTCAGTTCAAGGGAGAGCAGCGTTTGACCTGCTGAAGCTACTATCTGGAAGGCTACTTATCTGTTAACAAGCCATTTGCTCTGATGAGGCAGTTAAAATGAGCATACTGCAAGGGCTATAAAAATTATTGACATTCATTGCACCATTAATCAGCTGCACACATCCTCCAGATCCTGTGATCTCGCTGTGAAATGGAAAGCTGCAGACCTGATTCACTACAAACCAGCTCAGCTCCGCACTGTTCTGTCCCAGTCACGTCAGCACCAGACTGGGAGGAACAGCCACGGATCAGGCAGATCTGTCTGAATCACTTTTGTTCATTATCCTCAGAGTTAAACCTTGGAAAACTCTTTTTTTCTTGCCGGGATCTTTTGCTGTAGCTGTTCCTCCCCCTGGGAAAGATGCTAATTGGCTGTATATCAGCTGGTCCGAAAGGGGAGCTGAGTATCATCCGAATGAGTCACAGCCTGCTGGAATTCACTCCTGCACTTGCCTTAAACTGAGAACACACACACGGCACACACCTGAGTAGAGGCACTTCATGAGCACGGCTTCTTTCTGGTAAAGGTACCTGGTTCATGGTTCTTATTCAACAGAGACTAAAACTTCACAGTATCAGCCATTGGCAGCACTCCCAGGATATTTTTCCATTTGCACATATTTCTAAAAATGTCAACGCCAGTCTAACCATTCTCATCTGGGAAAGCCTGACAGCAGATGTACATTAGCCCGGGAAAGAAAAGAATCCAAAACGCAAGCCCTTTCTAAAAAGGAAAGCAAATTCAAAGCATGTTACATTGGCTCCTGCCTCTGAGCTCTATGCAAATAACAGGAGGAAATTTTACAGTGTGATTTTACTCCCGTGACAATTCAATTAGAAAAATCAGACAAAGCAATAGGATGAGTTTCAGGGATGAGAAGTGGATGGCATGTGAAATTCTTATTCAGGCCCGATTCCTCTATGTTTGGGTTCATTACCCAACGGCAGACAAGTCCCAGGCAAGGCCTTAAGAGCCATGCTTCCTCTGCAGTCCTGGAATTAAATCCAGACAGCTAAACAACACTATATCTGACTGTAGGAGAGCTCCCCCAGGGAGGAAGCATTTTGGCTTGTGCATTTTGTTCCAGTCATCAGTCTCTGATCATTTTTTCTTCCAAATTTGGACCCTTCGCACACCTTCCCAGCATCACCTGTTTTGCCTGAGAAACTAATGCAGACAAACAGGACATCCTAGGCTGCTGGTTTGCAAGCTGAGTTCAGGCAATGAGCAATACTGTTGCCACGCTCTCTTCTCCCCACAGCATGTGCCATCAGCACGCAAGGCCCAAGGAAAACAAAGGGTATGACTGCAGCCCTCGACTCTATCTGAGAGGAATTCCTGGAATGGAGCAGAAGTCGACTTCAGTAGGATTAATCCATAATTACAGAGTAAACAGAGAGCAGGATGCGCTGCTGAAATATTTTCAATATATACAGCGTTGTCCACGAATGCTGCAATAATGGCTTTACAACTTGTCTCTCCAGGGGAAATTAATAGAAAAAAGTCCCTTACTGGCTCCAATGATGATTCTGTTCACTTCAAGATGTGTTTGGCTCTTGAAATTATACTTTTGCTTTCTTGCAAGTCTATGTGGATTTTACATGTCCATTTTAAGTATGTATCTAAATATTGAATAATACATAAATACGATAAGCAGAGTCTTTAATCTTACTTGTTGTTAGAAAGCACCTTAAAAAACTGATGCCCTGATGTAAAAAAGTTTTCATCAGGCTTTCCAGGTGGTGGGCCTCACCATTCCAGACCCCAAGTTCTGGTGGTCAGTCAGAGCTGTCAAGATCCATGAATTACAGCATCAAAAAGAAATTCAAGTGAAAGTTTACTTCTAGTCATGCACTCTTACTTCTCAGTCTGACCAAACTTAACTAATGTTCCAGTCTCTGGGGATCACAGCAGAGCAACTGCTGGCAAATAGATTCACCTTGAAGCTACAGAAGAATTCTAGTGGTGGTCCACCTCCTGCCCATGCTGGGTTGTCCATGGTTTCTACAGCACTAGGAGCAGTAATATAGTTACACATGCTCGTAATAGTTTTGCTTCCAGTATGACATCCTAAATCCCACATGCTTTGTAAGTGAAGCTTTGTGATGCTTTCAGACCAGTCCTTACTTGCAAGTACATTTTTCTGAGGCTATCTCAATGGATTTAGAGAAATCAAAGCCATCTGGAAGCTAACGGTGCTCAAAATCTATGTACTTGTGTAGACCTTTCATTACTCCTTTTTCAGGTTGCAATTAGTTTAGGACCAAATTATCCTTTCAGTATATATGCAAAGGGAAGCAACCTTAATCCACAGTGTGAGCAGCACAGAAGGGCCTCATCCTCAGCAGGTACATCTGCAGATCGTTTACCTGACCACCTCTGCCTAGGAAGGAGGCTGGCCTCCATGAGATCTCTGCAGGTCTCATCCTGCCTTAATTTCCTTGCATGCAGTTGGGAGCCTCCCTTTCCTTGCTTTGTTTTGTGGTGGGTTTGGGGTTTTTTTTGTTGGGTTTTTTTTTGTGTGTGTGTGTGTATAATTAGATATAAAAAATAATTAAACACAATTCTTGTTTAAGGTAAGAAAGTACCAATAGGGGAGTGTGCAATGCCTTTAAGATACTGCCAGAAACTGCCTGCGGGCAAGATGCCGTGTAACATCAAAGCAGGACATACTTCCCAGCCTTAAGTGTGAAACAGCAATATCCACACTTGTCAGTTCAACAGTCTGAGGGAACGTTCCCAGGCAGCTAATCACAACCAACCATATTGTTAAAGGCTCCAGGTCACACTTTTAAGTCTGTACCAGCTCTCTCCCAAATATTTCCTCGGCACAGTCTGGGAATTAGCAGAGGCCAGGATCTGAGCCCATTAGGCAGTGTGCCTCCAGCCACCTTATTTTAGAGGGAGGGACTAACAGTATGAACTCTGGCGCGTGTTGCATGCCAGCTGGCCTCAGTGCCAGAGAATGGTCCTGGGCACATTTCATTTTCTAATATAGATGCAGTCAGGATGTCTATGAGAATTCGTATCTCCTCCTCAGTGGGATATCCAGCTTCCTTATTAAGAACAGAACCTACCCCATTTTCCACTAGCAAGAAACAGTGCAAATTCCATTTCAAAATGCACAGCGTTTCCAAGCCTTCCAGAGAGATTTCTCTCATGGTCCAAAATTCTATGCTCCTCATCCTCTGCTCCGTTATCGATATGCATCACTGAGATCCTTCTTACACCCCCTGATTAAGATAATTTTAATTCAGAATGTCAGAAAGACAGCTAAAATTTAAAGGAAAAAAAAAAATTCCTCCTAAACCCAGGCAGGACAAGCTTGTGACATTGTTATGCAGTCAAATGAACTCTGCTATCACAGCAACACTACCAGACCATGTTAGAAAATCAATTAGCTTCTAATAATAAATAATGCTTTTTTTCCATTGTATAATAGCACTAATATTTAGCATTACTGCAACCATTTACCTGTTGCACCCACTACATGTGAGCAAGCTATGCATACCTGTTGCTGCTCCTCTGTGCTTCATGAGCCCCAGAGGGGCCACTAAAGAACCAGTGCTGTTCTCTGCTCCAGGGAAAAAGCAGACTGAAATGCCTTGACTACAGAGCTTTTGCCCACAGGGAGGTTTGGGGCATCTCTAAATATTCAACACACTGGCATCAGAGCCACTGAAGTTAGCATCTCAACCTGAGAAATGGGTCATTCAGAGATACCTTGTGAGGCAAGTGGGTGATGGGAAGCTGACTGGAATGTTGCTGTTTACTGGGACTTACTCCACCAGGCCTGCTGGAAGATGCTGGTATCTGCTTTGGATCCGCTCACCTAAAGACAGGTGCCTGTATCCTTTCTTTCAAAGCACTGAGCAGACTTTTAAAACAGGATCCTGAGGTATACTGTATAGGTATTTAGCCCAGTATGTGAAATCCAGAAACAACCCTGGGAGTCACAATCTCCTTTCTTAGGCAAATGCCCCGATATCCCAGCTATAGGCTCCTCTCTTCCCTTTGCTTCTTATCTGACCCGAGGAACATCGTTTCCTTCAAAGCACAGGGGCTGACCTTCAGCTCAAAGGTATTCCCTCCCAGAATAACCTTTGGCACCCTCCAGACTGACTGTTTCTTTGCATCGTTTCTCTTACCTGCCCAGAATTTCTCAGCACATTCAGGATTACATTTCCTAATTAAAACATTCCTAGAATTAATTGCGTAATAATAAAATAACAATAACAACATCACATATTTTCACATGAACCTTTCTTTAAATAAGCCTCTTACGCAGAACTGCTTTGAAAATTACCATGTTTTCTAAACTAAGGAACTCATAGAAATTCACTCTGCAAATCCACATGAAAGCCTTCCTTCAATTACACTCCCTCAGATTTTCAAACAATTTTAAACAAGATAGAAAAATACTATAAGACTACACTGCTTAACTGATTCTAAGAACTGCATGCATTTCTACTTACAGTTGAACAGGGAAGAAGGAGAGGAAGAAGCAGTGGAAGAGGTTTTAAATTAGTTGAACTTGCTTCAGAGAATTAAGCATGGTAGAATCTAACTAATCCCTACTAACTCTGGAGGGAGTAAAGAAAACCCTCGTAGGGATTTGTGAGATTTTCTGGGGAAATTACTAAGTACTTGGACACCACCGCTGAAATGCAACCATACAAAGGAAGGAATTCCAGTGTTACCAACCTCTGCTACCTGCACACACCCCAGACCCTTGATAGCTGCACTACCAGTCTAGTGATGTTTACATTACACCTTCCCTCCAGTAGCTGCAAAATATACAAAGTATACAAATAGACGAAAAATACACAAAATATACAAAAGTATACAAATAGACAAAAAATATACAAAATATACAAAAGTATACAAATAGACGAAAAATACACAAAATATACAAAAGTATACAAACTGCAACCTTGCACATAAATATTTATTATGCAATCCTAGTATGACTGGAAGAGCTGCAGCTGCTAGCAAAAATATGGTGGGATAAAAGTGAAGAAGTAAGCAGTGAGGTGTTAATCTAAAGGGTAAGAGCCAGGGCATTTCAAGAACAAAATAACTGGAGTCGGAAGAGAAGGCAGCAGTGCATATCCCCCTTATTTTTAGAAGCAACTCTTCATCTCGGATATGCATCTTCTCCAATAATGTCAGTGAAGACAGGGGAATCCTAAGTCTAAGTCATCACTGATGTGAGAAGGACCGCAATGGGTGTCATGAATACAGAAGAGAAAGTGGCACATGATGTTTTTTAAAAAATGCAGTTATCTTTGGCTGCTTAAAAGCTGGTTCCCACAAGACTGCAAATGATAGTTTCCATGGCACACTGTGTTTGAAACACAAAAATGGGATATATCATTCTGTCGCTGTTTGTACCGGGAGCAGAGAGATGCAGCAACACACACATTCAGCAAGAGCAGGCAAAAGAAGCAACTTTATTAATTTCTAACCCTGTTTTCTATCCCCTAGCCCCACAGGGCGATGGGTCAGTGATCACCCATCTCCTAGGGGGATTGGCTAAAGTCCTACAGCACCCAGTGCAAAATATTTTTCCAATGCACCATAAACAGAACTCAGCAAAACACCAGGTGTTGGTCCAGCTTACAAACCCATCCTACTGTTTCTCACAACACTGGAGAGAAAGGCAGGATTCTCACCGAATATTGTGAGAGCCTGAGAAAACCCCTCTGCTAGCAGCCTTTCAGCAGCCACATCCTTCTTTTCCATCTTGTGCAGGTAAGGGAAAATGTTACAACCTGCACTGATTTCTTTGGAATCATCCTCCTGGTGACAGTGAGCATGAGTGAATTACTAATACAAAAGAGAATCTGCAGATTACTTTTGGTAAATTCTAAATTCTATCTGGAAAACTATCAATTCTGCTGTAATCGTACCGATTATGTGTGCAGGGAAGACCATGCTCTGATGGAAACACTTTGCTGCAAGGTACAAAGGTTATTAATTTTACTATTAGATCAGCTCTTTCTGGAAATCACATCCATTTGCTGAAAATTGAAAGTGATATTGTTCCATTGGAAAGGGTAACCTCATTTTCATGTCACAAAAAGCCAAACGGGAAGAAATTCACTGAAAACAAAGGATGTTGCTACTCTTTCAGAACTGCAGTCAGAGCCATTGAATTTTACCAGCTCTGTTTTGGACTCAGCCAGGCATCAATGCCATCAAAATACAGACAACTGTCCCTAGCACAAGGCTCTTAAAGAAAGCCCCAAAGCTGCTGATGCAAAGTTAGTCCTAAACTACCTTGTTCACTGTGCCCTGGAGTGGGACTTGAGTGCAGAACGGTAAACTCTGACAGGGAAGCTTCATCACATTGGCAAAAATCTGTGATTAGCTTACAGAGGAGCTCTAAGTTCAAAGGGAAGTGTCACATGAGCTGCTACAAGCAGAGAATCAAGTCCCATGCACGTACAACAGCGGGAAAGAAGAAGGTAGGCAGTGCTGACACTGTGGTGAGAATCTGGAGCTGTAGTTACGGGGTTCAGTTTTGAGTTGACTACGCTAACTACACAAACATGCTTACTTGCAGAACTTATGAAAAGAGAAAGTAACTTTTTTGGTTTTGAATCAACTGGTAGTGTTAAAAAAAAATGCTTCCAGGTAAACAAGCCATCTTCAAGGCACTGGTTCACAACAGCTCTGAGATTATCTCCAGTTTTATCTTTTACAGCCCTGGTAAAAATAGATACCTGGGAAGCAAAAATAAAGACACTACATTACTATATTACAGAAGAAAGGAAGCACTGCACTATATATACTAATTATATATAAACAACATATATATATTATATATATAAACAACATAAATGCTGTTCTTTTTCTTTAAACAAATCGATATTTACCTTTGCAACTTCTAATTCCAACTAATTCTTTAGTCCTGTCATTAAGAACTTTACTTTTTTCCTATTCCAATTAACGTCAAGATTCTTGCTTCATATGATTTCAATGCTACAATACCCATTTTTTCACAAATACAAAGGATGTTCTGGCCAATACGCAGCCAGGTAGTTATTGGAGAATTCCTGTGTTTATTCCTACTATGAGCTGCCACACTGATGTCAGACAGTATGATCCAGGTTCACTGAATAGTATCAGCACCCTTAGGTCCCAAATTAAGACAAGAGCAACAGGAATTTAACAGGCTGGCAAGGAGAACTGGGAATCAGCTAATGCATGAAGTAAGAAAGTGAAAAAACCCCAAACCTTATAAAATCTATGGATTCAGTTAAATGGCACGTTCCAGAAATTTTTGTGTGTGTGCTGCTAAATAGAACGTAAGCCTCAGCAGAATGATTTTGGAACAATGATTTTGATTGTTTATAGTCTTTATTATTATAAAGACCTTTTCTATTTAATTTTGAAACATTTGTAGTTAAGGTAGCTACAGAGAGAGGTTATTGAAACTGGGGGTCACACGATGACAGGCTAAAGCTGCACCAAAGGCAGGCAGATGCTGTTAAAGCTTTATCTCACAGTATCCTTGCTGTCCTGAACAGGATCAACCTCATTATTATTATTCATTAACATGTTTTAGCAGAGTAAAGCTTTTTTTATATTCCATGAGATGGAAAATGCCCTGACATTTGCGTGGTTACCCAAGGAGAGGTGAACGGCAGCGCGTGGAGAAGGGGAGCTGCTTCAGAGCAGTGCTGAGTGTGCTGTGGATCAAGAGCCCCCCTCACCATCACCACTAGAACAGCAGTGTTTGCAGCAGGAGATGTCATGGAATAACCAGCAGAACTGCCGCTTTCTCCTTACAGAAACCATTTTTTTTTTTAAACTGCACACAAAAGGTGGATTTGTTCATGCTGCTCAAAGCAGCATTAACACTCTGTATTCGATGACCCCACCAGATGGGTCACAGTGCCCAGATGCTGGCATACAGCCCTTGCCTGCAGAGCCACCAAGAGCCGTGCAAGAGACCAGAAAGGAGAACACAGGGTGAATCTCTCTCCTTGCTTCCCTGCCTCCCTGACACCTCACATTTTAGACATCCCGGTTCAGCCAAGCCCACTCCTTTTTGTACCTCTCCTAGACCTCTTCCCCTTTGAAATGCTCAGTCTTCCCTTCCATGACCCTTTCTTTACCATGTTTGTATATAGAAGACCATTGTACTGTTGTTCATAGAGGAGTTGAATGGTGTTATGTAACTGCTAGTTACTGGTTTATCATTTTTTAGAATGATGGAAAAGTAAAATGGGAATGTAGACTCCCCTTGGGGCCAGGCTAAGCAAACGAAACTTGCATTACTAGTGACCCAAAAGAATATTCACTTCGGCATCCCCAGAATGGAATATGCATTTCAGTGCATACTGTCCCGCACAAACTGACGAGACATTAACAATCACGGCATATAGGCATATATGGGGTGAGAAACCTTCCGTGATGCAGGTCCTTGTCAAAACAGTTAACAAAAAAGTATTGATTTGGGTTTGTTGGTTTGGCGCGCTTTTTTTCACATTTAAAATGATTTGCTATTCATTAAGATCTGATATCTTGTGGCTTTTGATATTGCAGAAAGGTTTTATTCAGCTTGCTTTTCATTCCTGGTCAGCTAATGTAAGATCAATACTATTTTGGACAGATTTCCTTCTTGTAATGAGCCTAGAATGGGCATACATAGCCTAAACTCTCCTCCTGTTTCACATTTACAGGAGCTTTCTCAGAGGGGTTTGCTTCTTTCTTCCTCTCACGTTCTTTTGCTGCAGAAATTTGCAACATGTTCTGAGGCTTCTGCACTGTTTGTATCCCAGGCACCAATACATGGTCCCTACTGAACTCAATGAACTTATGGATACCAAAATCAATCACAGCAAAAGCCAGTTCTCACTGCTCGAAGGTGCAATTACACTCTTCTCCAGGCCAAAGTTGTGATTCTTCATGCAGACAATCCTGATAACTCAGTCTGTAACTGATCATGTCAAAAGGACTTCTCTGGTAAGTAGTGGCTGCAGGAACAGGCTCTCTTTCTCTGGTAAGATTCTGGTGTCCCAACTGCAGTGTCCTACAGCACCCGCTTGTTTTCAGGCTCACAAACTGCACACATATCTAAATATTGGCACCACGGTCCAACGCGAACTGATGGCTCCAAGATTTCAGCAGGGTATGTACTTCATTCATCTTTAAGAATTAATCTCAAAGCCCAGGACATCTAAAATATCTGCTGAAGAATGCTTTACTTAAGCACGTGCTTAAAGCTCAGCCCATGCTAACTAAGTGCTTTGCTGAACTGTGATCTAACCGTGTTTCTGGTCGTATTGCTCAGTGTCTGGCAGCAACCTCTCTCATGAGAAGGCAATCCCTTACTGCCTTATAAGCCAATAGAAACTATGCATCCTTGCAAAGAAGGTGTCAAAGCTGAGTTTGCCTGAACTGTGCTTCACAGCTGTTTAGAAAACCAAACCAGACAAATATTTTCAACCATGTTTTGAAAATATTTGTTTTCTTATTGGAAAGTTCTGTTCTTTTCTTATGGAAAAACACATCATGTTGAAACTAAAGGTCAAGGAATGCTTTGATGAGCTTGCCTAGAACCCTGTGCAGCAATCAGGGTATTTTGCTCTCACAGAGCTTGATCTTGATTAGGACAAATTCTACTCTCAGTTATAGCAGGGTGCAGAAGCTGGAATCCTGAGCTGCATTTTGCAGACTGGATTCCAGTGGGAAGTTAAAGGCACCTTCTAAGACCAAGTCCTGTGGCATCTCTGCAAAGGAAGCAGGGTTCAGCAAGCAGACAAGGTAATCTAACAGTTCACTGCCACTGAAGGGTGAGGATTTCACTCCTCCCTGCTTCCTCACTTCCCCACACCACTGACCTTCCCCATCCCTTCCTTGCACTGGCTCCAGCACTTCCTTGCTTTCCAGCTCACTAATTTGACAGAAAAGATCTACTTCATTGCTCTTGTTGTTGCTGCATTGGATTTTCCGCCAGATTAGTGAGCTCAAGCAGCTCCCGGAAGAGAAGGCAGCACTTGCATATGTACTAGCACGGGGACAGAACCAGTTCAGGGTAAGCAACACAAGGGCACACAGTGGGAGGAAGAAAACTGAAAAGGAAGGAAGAAAACAGCCTTGCCTTCCCTCCCCATCAGCAATGGGCTTTTAGGGTCAGCTCAGTCCACTCCCCATAGCTCTGATCTGCTTTCACCTGCATCAGTTTTACACCAGTATTACTCCACTAATTGCAATAATTACTGTTAGGTAATTCAAATCATTAATATCCAGAAGCCCTGCCATAAGCAGGGTTCCACTGTTAAACAAGGGGCCACATGTACATATTCCCCCTGCTCTGAGGAGCTGACAGTCTCAGTCAACACAATATGCTACTGGGAGAGCAAACCATAGAAGACAAAAGGGGCCAGGAAGGTGAGGGTAGTAATTTTGGGGAAGACACAACCAAAATTTCATCCTGAAAGACTCCCTGAATTGTTTGATACTTATTCACGTGAGTCAGATGGATTTAACCACTAAAGTAAATCAAAACACTGCCTGAGCAAAAAGCTTCACTTGTAAGTCCATCAGTGATCTAGATCTCAGCATACACAACAGGCAATTATACCACTTCTTTGTTCACTTTAGATTCAGCCTCACCAAAGGGCTAATTCTGCACTCCACCTGCATGCAAAACCTCCCAGTAAAGCTAACAGGAAATCTGCCTCAGTCTGGAGTGCAGCTGCACTGGCCACTTTGTCTGCCAGGCTTGTTGCAGACAGTTTCTCAGCATATTACAGCATCGTTTCCCACCTAAATAAACAACCAAACCAACCACGAAACCAAAAGCTAAAAGGAAAGATCCCGTTCTCTGTTATCACCTTCCACCTGTGGGTCCAGGGCTGAGCTCTGTGTCACAGCTCTTTGTACCAAACGTGAAAAATAGTGCTTGCTTGGCACTTCCCATGCCTCTGTTACCGAGTGGGAAGGAAAAGCATCATGCTTTTGGTCATTACCCTTAAATGGAATGGTAAGGGACAGGTAAGCAGAATTTGCACCGGGACGAGAGAACATCAAAATGCTGTTCTGCAAAGCTGATACGCATTTACCGCAGGACACGGGGCTGAGGTGCTTGTATAAATTATGATTCTGATTTAGTATTTACTCAGTTGTATTAGAAAATCTGTTAGAAACAAACCTTGAGCGCTGACAATCCAGACTTCTGATAGTGTTGCTGTGCCGCTGAATGCAGTAAAGGCATAAAACATCCTCCAGCCAAAAACCCGTAAGTTTGGGGGAAAACAGAGATGTCCTTTGCAAGAAAAACTGTAACACAGCTCTGAGTTAAGGAAGCAACTTTGTGTCAGTCTTCACTAGAAAACTGGGCACTGCTGTTATCAGGATGAAGATAATGTGTCACGAGCCTTTCACCAACAGCTGGCTTGTAAAATCCACAGCACTGAAGAGGTTTTGTTTGGAAATAAAAGGAAACAGGGATGTGCTTTGATGGAAGGTGATGTTTCCCGAGTCCAAGACGTAAGCCACGCGCCGGTCACTGAAGCAGCACGGCATGCCGCACCAGACTCCTCACGAGCCATCCATTCCCAGTCTATGGTAATTAAAACCAGTGACCTATGTACACAAAGGGTATGGATACATAAAGGCGACTGATACACACGCCAACGTAATCTGGAGCGTACAGTGAAAACAGGGATTCTGCAGATATTGCACTCATAGTCTACTTTCTTCTTGTATCTATCCGCTCCCTCCTGGGTTTGATCTGTTGTGCACTTGGATCATAACCAGTAACAGCTGACAGTATTGTTTCTTTCGGTCTCAAAAACATAACAAAGGTATAAAACTGTTAAACTACAAAAAAGAAACCAAGCCAAACCTGCACATACACATACAGTGGGAGCAGTAAGCACGGGACCGAACTATGTAGAAATTCTGACGCAGTAAGTAATAAAATTATTTATAAAGAAGTATATCTACATTGTTTAATAATTTAAGGCTCACAAGAAACTAACATATCAATGACAATAGAAGTTTTCTGCTAGAGGGTTAAAAGCACCAAATTCACTTCACGTACTAGATAACCAGATCTGTACTGATCACAAGTGGAAAACTCTGAAAGTGCTGATCTGCTAATGTTCCTAGTGCTTTAACAACGTCGCGTTTCACAGGAATGAGAAATCCCCTGTCAGACATAAACACTGTTATACCGACAGAAAATATAGCGGAATAATTTCAGTTTGAAGCTACAGTACAAAAAAACCTCAGCCTTCCTCTCCCCACAATCCATTCATTCTCCACACACCCCCCAACTCTTTAATACTAAAGTTGAAGCAACTGAATTGGTTGCAAATGACCCGTTTAAAACCAACAACAGTTTGCTAAAATAAGTTTCTGCAAATTAGATGTCGCACTGCCACAATTCACCGGCTCCTGCATCATGGAGCGTAGCTTATTCTTAGTCTATTTTAAAAATAGGTGACCCTTTGTGTCATGGAAAAAGAACATAAAAACATGTACTCCTGGAGGACTACTCAGGCCAGTGATCAATTTATAAAACATAGCCTGACTTAAAAAAAACTAATCGGTACCAAAAGAATAATTATAGCATTAAGTTTACAATACCAGCAGATCCTTCCACATCTCTGAACTCTACCTCTCTCCTCACCTTACAGGTCTGTCTCCCTATTGGTGTCCAGACAGAAAGCATAGAGGGATTTTCTGAGATCTACATTACTTCTTGCTTTGATAGTGGTTTTCTCTGGGGAGCTGGTGTCGTTGTTGATCCCCTCACTGTTTTCCAAGTGCACAACAGATTTGTTTAGAGAGTTTCTACTGGGTCTTCTCTTTCCATCTCCCGCCCCTGCGCTACCCTGAGCACTACTGTGTTCATCTTTGAGGATAGCTTGCTCTTCGTGATCAGTCTCTCGGTGGTAGAAGTAGTTGAAGTTGGATACAATGACAGGGACGGGCAGGGCGATGGTGAGCACACCTGCGATGGCACACAAGGAACCCACAATCTTGCCCCCCACAGTGACAGGTCGCATATCCCCATAGCCCACAGTGGTCATGGTTACCACCGCCCACCAGAAAGCATCGGGGATGCTGGAGAAATGAGACTCAGGGTCATCGGCCTCAGCAAAGTAGACAGCACTGGAGAAGAGGATCACACCAATAAAGAGGAAGAAAATGAGGAGGCCCAGCTCCCTCATGCTGGCTTTCAAAGTCTGTCCCAGGATCTGCAGACCCTTGGAATGCCTGGAGAGCTTGAAGATCCTGAAGACCCTGACGAGACGAATGACTCTGAGGATGGCCAAGGACATGGCTTGCTGCTGACCCCCACCCCCATTGCTACTGCCAGCCCCAGGCTGCTGCTGCTCGTGGGCCAGCTCCGTGCCCAGGGTGATGAAGTAGGGGATGATGGCCACGATGTCGATGATGTTCATGATGTTGCGGGAAAACTCAGGCTTGCTGGGGCAGGCAAAGAAGCGCACAAGGAGCTCAAAGGTGAACCAGATCACACAAGTGGTCTCAATGATGAAGAAGGGGTCAGTGAGGCTACTGGGTGTCTGCATGGGTGGGGAGTCCCTGGTCGTACTGTTCAAACCTCCGTTTTGTGGGGGCAGAGCCATAGGATTCTCGCTCTCATCCCTGAATTCTGGCAGGGTCTCCAGGCAGAAGGTGATGATGGAGATGAGGATGACCAGGACAGAGACGATGGCAATGGCCCGGGCCGAGCTGGAGCTCTCGGGATACTCAAAGATGAGCCAGACCTGGCGCTGGAACTCATTGCGGGGCAGGGGCTTCTCCTCCTCCTTGATGAAGCCCTCGTCCTCCCGGAAGCGCTCCATGGCCTCCTCGCCCAGCTGGTAGAAGCGGATCTCATCAGCAAAGACATCAATGGAGACATTGACGGGCCGGCGGAGCTTGCCGCCAGACTGGTAGAAGTAGAGGATGCCGTCGAAGCTGGGCCGGTTCCGGTCGAAGAAGTACTCGTTGCGGAGCGGGTCGAAGTAGCGCATGCGTTTGTCCGGGTCCCCCAGCAGCGTGTCGGGGAACTGGTTGAGGGTGCCCAGCTGCGTCTCGAAGCGCAGCCCCGAGATGTTGATCAGCACCCGCTGGTGATGCATGGCCCCCCGGTTCGCCGCCGCCGCCGCCTCCTCCTCCTCCTCGCCCGCCGCCGCCATGGCCATGCCCCGGCGGTGCCCGCCTTCCTCCGCAGGGCCCATCTCCGCCGCCGCTCGGGGACGCGGGGTGCGCGGCGGCGGCTGGGGCGGCGGCTGGGGCGGCGGTTGCGCTGCGCTCGCCGCCTCCTGCCCGCTGCCGCTGCCTCCCCGCGGGACCGGGGCGGGTTTTTCCCGCTCCTCGTCCCCCGGCGGCGGCGGCGGGGCGCTCTCCTTACCGTCGCTGCTCAGCCGCGGCGCGGCGGCGGAGGAGCCGGAGATACGGAACAAGTCGCCCCGCCGCCGGGCCCGGGTGCTGCCGCCGCTGCCGCCCGCGGCATCCTCGCCGCCCACGAAAGCCGTGGCGCCGCCGTTCTCCAGAGTCACCAGCGCGATCTCCATGGGCAGCAGCGGCGGCGGGAGGCGAGCTGGGCTGAGACGGCGGGCATGCTGCGCTCAGCGCCTCGCCGCCGCTGCCGGGCACCTCCGGGCAGGCAGGCGGTTCCCTCGCCCCGCCCCTGCCCTGCCCTGCCCGCCCCTACCCTGCCCTGCCCGCCCCTGCCCTGCCCTACCCTCCTCACGGCGCGGGGGCGCGCAGCCGAGCGCGGCCCGGGGGAGCAGCCCGGGGACCCGGATATGAACGGGCCATCATTACATTACTGCTCGCTTGACGTCAAAGAGGATCCCTGCTCCTCCGCGCCCCCGCGCCGGCAGCGGCAGCCTCCCCCGGGCACCGGGATACCGCACCCCCGCCCCGCCCCGGGGATGCCGCACCGGGGAGGGGACGCGCTCCGGTCAGCGCATCTCACCCGGGGAAGCGCGACGGCTCCCGGCGGCACGACCGCTGCGGGGGCCAGGAGGATCCTCCGGACCGCCCAGGGAAGCTCGGCGGCGGGGGCCCGCCCGGGGACCGCTGCCGAGGAGGGGGAAGCCGGGCGCAGAGGGGCGGGGGGGCTGCGGGGGCAGCGGTGCCCGGGTCGGGGGGCAGTGCCCGCTCCCCAGCCCCGCCGCGGCAGCAGCAGGGGATTACCATGCGGTCCCCGTGCCTGGATTACTCGATAAAGGGATTGAGTTGAGGGCGGGATCGGGCTTTAAACCCTCACTCACCTCAAATGAAAATCGTAATCGAGAGTTCCGGGGATTCCTGACGCCCCCCCACCCTCCTGAGAACAAACGAAGGGATTCCTTCTGGGCTTTTTTTTTCCTCTTTGTTTTGCTCTCGCTCCAGTTTATCGTGTAAGCGGTGCTGCTCCGAAAGGTGCTTCCAAAGCCAGCAGCCAACATTTCTACCAGGCTACCTTCACTTGAGCGTGTACAAACCAGGACTGTACTTTCCCAGGGATGTATTCTTAAACCCACAGCCAAGGCTGATACTTTTCAGCAGATGCACGTTTTATTACAGAAAAGGAATTGCAGCAGCTCTACCCCACACCTTCAAGTACAGTTCAGTAATACAATCAGGGCTAAAATGTTCCTTTCTACATTCAAACCATTAACTCAGCTATTTTGCTCAAAGGTCTAGAAGGGAATATACTAAATAAGATTAAAACCTATACATATATGTATACACACACCACTCCAGTACAGCTTCTAGATTTCCAACAAACCAAGTACAGAAAATATTAAGAAAAAAACAGAACCATTTTCCCCTCTAGTTGGCATCACTGCAGTGATGTTTTCAGTGAATCCTTGGGGTGGTACTCAGAGCTCCATCAAACAGTTTACCTAGATTTGTTGGGATTCATGCATTTTCACTTAATTTAAAACATTACCTGTGTTTATGAAATATGCCTAAAGATATTAAAAACTGTGCCAAAATACAAAACCATAATTACATTACATGGTTACTGTAAAAGATGATTTGCCCATGACAGGGCCACGTTCTGTAATTTACCCCTGAGAAATCAGCACAGAATTGCTGACCTGTCTTGCCACTGTGATGGTGAAAGTAAAGGACCGCTTTACTCACACAATTCCTAGAAGTAAAATTACAGGTAACTTTTCTAGAGGAGCCTGCTGAAAATAACACCCCTTGGAATTACAGCTCTTTAATGAAGTAATGTATCAAGCCTTCCAAATGTAGTATGCTACCCTCTGCAGGAAATACAGACCTACCTGGTGTATTGGGTCAACCCACCACACCCGGGCACCCAACCCAAGAACTGCTGATCTGCTACCAGCGCGTGTTGGGGACTATAACCAGAGAGAGAGCTTCGCGCTGGAAAACTATTCTGCTTTTCCAGCTCCGTCAGCTCCTCTAATACAAGATATTCTCCCTCCAAACCTTGCCTCGGGAAAAATCGTTTATGTCAAGAGGAAACATCCCCAAGCACGTTTATTGCCTCCTTGAGGCAAGGCCAGTAAAAATTAATAACTTACATGCCAGCAATTATAGTACCTGGCTATCACACCAGACACCTCTGGAGTCCGCTCAGCAAGTGTGGCCCTTTCACAGGGCCAGTCCCAAACATTTACAGGCACTCAGCTGCGCTTTCATCCACGTACAAACATAACCAGTAACACAAGGTAACACGGACAGCTAGCCACCATCTCTGCCTGCTTTCATCCGCGTACAAACATAACCAGTAACACAAAATAACACGGACAACTAGCCACCACCTCTGCCTGCTTTCATCCGTGTACAAAACCCTGTGAAGGAAAAGTACATTATTAATTGATATAGCAGGAAAATACAGCTGCTCTGTATAGCATTTGAGTAGCATATAACTACTTTTTTTGCAACTCTAACAATTCTGAGAATCTAGTGTATCTGTATGTGTTGCTACAAAGGAAGAGGGGAGAAAGGCACGAAGAGAAAGTGGGAAGATGATGTTGAGGGGGAATAAACCTCTACTTCAAGCAGGGAATTTCAAAGGGTGATTCTTATTTAGCATCTCTAATTTTGTCAGTGTGATGAAGAGACTCCGAATGCTTTCTTGAAGAGTAGTCCTATCAGTGGAAAGGCAAGATATTGGAGAGAAAGGATGACGTGCAGAATAGTGGGACATATCAAGTGCTGACATATGCTACTAATGTTTTAACCAGGCACACGCTGATAAAGAATTTATTTATCCCCATACTTGTGATCTAGCAAAAAGTATCTTCTACCCTGAATATATGCACACACACACGCTCAGTCCCATACACTCCAGAACAGCCACACCAAAACTTACCATTCTCCCCAGCCCCTCTGCTCTTCTAATGCAATTATAATGCCCCTTGCCATGCCATCTGACTGGGATGCTGCTTCCCCCCCAATCTGGTCCACACAGCACCAGTAGTAGCTTATCCTACAGCCTCATTTGCAAGTTTTCTCCCAAGGCTGGACAAATGGCTAGTAAATGGGACTCCCCTGGTTCCGCAGCATCAAGGGGCTCCCTAAACACAATTTTTTAAGCTTCTCTGATTTACCAGCTAATGCCTTTGAGAGGCTCATACGAGCTTTGCAGAAGAAGAAACACTGTCCAAGCTACAGATTGATTATCTTTCACCGAAAGGCAGGCTGCGTCCCCAACACTACCTTACCAACACTTCCACGGGGAGAAAAGAAGGATCATGTCCTTAAGCCCTGTACAGCCATCATGGCAGGGACATTAATAACACATGCCTGTGCTCAGACCTGTGTAGTCACATGCACCGCATCTAAGACTTCTGCAACTGCCCTCCCCCCCATCTTCTGCTGTATTTTCAGCTTTGCACTGGCCTCCCCCTGCTCCCAGGTACTGGGACAGGTGCAACTGGCCGATCCCAGGCGCCACGGGCTGACGAGCAGCACACAAAACATGTCATTACATAGCAGGAGTGGCAGCAATGTGGCTGCTGGGAGCTGCAGTTTGGTCAGACGCCTCTACACAAAGGAATGGGTGACCCATCCCATGTTGGGGTCTCACATATTGAGAACTGAGCAGTGGGGGTATTCTGCAGAGGCTGCATTCACCTACCCACACACACACGTACACAGGTCGCACCTTCTGGTACACCTGACTAAGGACACCTTGGGGACGTCCAGTCTTATCACAAATACTCCCTCTCGGGCCATCTGTACCACTGACAGCGGCTGTGGAGCTGCAGCATCACAAAAACACAAAGAATACAATGTTGAGACCTACAGAGATGTGCACCAGCCTCTAGAGGCTTATTCTGCCCCCTCCCTGGTGGAGACACCAGGCGAGTCTGTTGCAAACACATTTTGTGGGCACCCTGGACCTCACAAATGTGCCTCATGAGGTGACACGGGTGACTCCTTTTTTTCCTTCTCTGTGTTTTGACTAAATAACATCCAGATGATGGCAGATGGCGAGAGAATGTTATGAAGCCAAAAAAACCTGAAGGGGTTAAAGGCAAATCCACTTGGTTAATTCCCCAGCAGCCTGATCCTGTGTTGAAATGTTTCAGGCCAGAGAGAGAGAGAGAGACTGCCACAGTCCCCAAGGGAGACCCCAGAGAGGAGACTCGTATTTCCTGTTCAGGAGGATTAAGCACAAGGCCATTGAGAAATCACAGTAAACATCTGGATGTGAGCACTCCATCTATCAAGCCCTAATCCATGAAGTTATTCATTAATGAATTCAGCAGATTCTCACTGTTCTATATATAGAGTCAGCTGATCTTTTTTAATGTTTGGCTTGAAGGTGTTTTACATCTGTATCAACAGATTTTTATTTATTCTATACAGCAACCTACTGTATTCTGCTTTTGCTTAATTAATTGCTTAGAGCAATTGTTTTGCTTTAAAAAAAAATTTTAAAAAAATCACATGCTGACACATTTTCTGGTAGTACAAAAAAAAAAATTCCAATAGTTAAACCCAACCATGTTCTTGCATTTTATATTAATTTGCAATATTAAGCTCAAGTTCCTCTGGAAACTTTCCATCACACAGTGATGGAAAAAACCATTAAACAGCAATTGATTTTCTCTTCTGTATCTTGTTTGATTAAAAATGAGAATCCCTCTCATTTATCTTCAGAGAGAAAGTAAGCATTGAGTAAATGGTCTGGTTAATTCAAAAGTAATTTGATCTGAACGCTCCATAATTTACATTAATTTGAACAGCAGGAAAGATGCTGAGCATCACCAGTACCAAGCCTATTCATTTAAACAGACTGCTTGTGCTATGCTTTGTATCTTGTGAATGTAAACGGCGCAAAGAACGTGTAATGACCCACATTTCATACGGGGGAGACTTGCACTCAACTCTGCCCTTAAAAGCCATCCGCTAAGCCCGACTAACAGCCCAGGCCGCTCACACGCAAACCTGAGTGCGTGGCTTTCCACCCAGCCGTGCCATCTTCCTCCCAGGGAAATCTGCAGGCTCTGCCATTGATACTGGTGGAATCAGCATCTGGCCCAAAGGTTTCTATAAATCCAGCTGTGACAGGATATTTTCAGCTAACCCTCAAAGCTTGGGACTCCGCCAGAGAGCATAAATCATCCAAACCTGCAATTTATAGTTTCCAGCCCTTTTGATTTACAGGACATTACTGTGATGTAAATTTTAACTCTAGAGACTTGATATTTACCAGGAAAGCTCATTCTGTGCCTTTTTTTCCCCCCCTCTTTTAAATTCCAGGAGCACATGCCTCTAATGCTAGGTTTTTTCTCTTGGCACACCAGGATGCCCCAAGTGGACACTACCAACTGTGATAACCCAGTTTAAAAGAAGAATGAAGACAAGCGAGTGCAATCTGAAGGACAAAAGAATCAAGACCTACAGAGCCACTCAGCTACACCTCTGCTATTTTACAGAGCCACAGGATTTCCTAGATTAGAAAAGACCTTTAAGATCATTTAGTCCAATCATCAGCCTAACACTAACAAGGGCTCAACTAAACCATATCCCTCTCAGCACTACATCTACATAACTCAAGTACCTGCAGGGATGGGAACTCCACCACTTCCCTGCACAAGCCATTCCAGTGCCTGATAAAGTTCAGTAAAGAAAATCCTCCTAATATCCAGTCTAAACTTCCCTTGGTGCAATTTCAGGCCATTTCCTCTTGTTCTAGCCCTTGTTACTTGGCTGAACAGACCAACCCTCACCTCGCTGCAGCCTCCTTTCAGGCAGCTGCAGGGAGCAATAAGGTCTCCCCTGAGGCTCCTTTTCTCCAGGCTAAACAAGCCTGGTTCCCTCGGCTCCTCTGCCAGTACAAATACTCTCACAAGCGAACTCCATTGGCGTCAGTGCTTTTGCAATGCCTGTACTCCACACCAGCATCTATTTCTGCAAGCAAACCATGGTGTTCCGGGGCAAACTTCATCCCTCCTTATGACCCAATTGAAAATACTTCATTTTTATCCTATGGCCGTTGAAGTCACACTGACAAAAAGCTCCTCCCAATGCAAAAGTGCAACATCAGGGCACGCTCGGGCTGTGTGGAAGAGGAACAGGAATAGATAGTCAAAGGTTGCATGTCTAGGACTGATCTAGGTGATCAGTCACTTACTTCAAGTTGTCAGGTGACAAATTCATACTCTTCTCTTTTGTTACCAGGTATATGATCAGCCAATTACAATCCAAAATCTCTTGCAGTAAGCTCTGGCACGCACAGACACAAATTAAGCTGTATAGGCTGCTTATAAAAAAGCTAAATGACATGTTTACAAATTTATATATTTTAATAAGGAGTGCATTTGCAAAAACATTGAGTAATCTCAGCCAAATCTCCTGCTCATTTCTATTTTTTAGGCAGTCATGAATTATGAATGAATCAAGAAAAATGAAAATATGTAATGCTCATTCTGGTATAAAATTATTAGTGAAGCCCTTGAAACCAGTAACTACAATCTGAAAAAGCTTATGTGCAGGGAAACTGAGGTTGAGACCTACTCATGATCCCCTCACATACAGGAAAAAGGGCTAAATTAATTAGATTTATTTGTAAGCACAAATAATTTAGCCAGCTGCAGGGAAGTATGCTCCACCATCAAACAAGGGGGGCAAATGCACCAATGGTTCAAGCAGGATAGGGCCATAAGTGAGTCAGGAAGTGGAATAAAAAGCCAGCTTTACTTGCACGGAATCTTCAGTGCTGGAGAGGCCTCTGGGGAAGCCCTCAGCTTGAATACAGTGTTAGATACACAGCAGAATTTTTTTTCCTGCCTTACCAAACAAAGGAAAGAATAGAGGACCCATCCAGAGATTTAGTATTTAAAGCTTTAACAAAAGTTGCATACTCATAATGCAAAAGCAGTAAAAATTATGAAGTAAGAAGTGGGGAGAAATATTTAGTTTGAAGAAAATCAGCTAGCACTTAGATGTTAAATAAGCCCTGCTCTGCTTTTCCTATCCACCAGTGAAAATCAGAAGGCAGACTACTCAAATCAATCGAGTGACATTTACGATGTATCATTGTGGTAACGTAAACACATCCTTTGTGTGTGTGTGAATGGGAGGAGGGCAGGGGGTGGAAGAACACTGGTTTATCTTATACATGTGCAGGCAGTAGCTAAAGGAAAGGTTTCGCATACGATCACAGACTGATGATGAACAAGTTGTCTTCATTTTGCATAGCCTCTAAATACCAGATTGGCGTAGAGCACACATTTTTTGTGTACATCCATTTGCTACGTTCAGGCTCCCAGAGGAGTCAGACTTCTTTACATTTGGGGTGAATTAGGCTTGGCAATGCACGTTACCAATTCTAATCCTCTCCCACAAGTGCTTTGTGCTCCAACTGTGAAGAAATTACTACTCCGTAATACTTGTTTTATTCATTGCGTTCTGCTTTAAGTACCACTTTGTGGTGTAAAATTTGAACTTAGGATTTTCCAAGCACAACCAGATCAAAATTTTCACAGTATTTTACTGTCTGCAGATGAAGGGAAGTGCCAAATTCTAGCTGTAATTGATTTAGGAGCAAAAAAAGGAGACAGTATGTTATGTGCTAAAGTCAATGGAGCAACGCATCTTTGCACTAGCTAAACAATTGAATTTATACATTTTGTATTAATACATGTACAATTAGGTTGTGGAGGTGGTTGCTTATAGTGCTGTAAAACTTTTTGTATTTGGTGAGGAGAATTTTTAAATAATATTAATAATAGCAACAACAAATTGGAGGGAAAAAAAGTCAGAATAAGGAATCTCAATCTGTTCTATTAAAAAAATGGCATCTCTAAGAAGCAATTCTAAGTCGTCTTCATGCATGAAATGTTCTCTATGTTTATGAGAGCAAACAAAGCAAATAAGCATTCTGGAAAGTGGTACATGATGGTTCTTACTGCATTAGTTTCTTACCTAGGATGAAAGTGCTAATAATGACTTCTTTAGCTTCAGAACAGCAAAGGAAGAGAGGAACCTGTCCAGTTGGACAACATGATGTCCAACTTCCTTCATGCTTCTGTTAATATAAAGCTAAACCATATGGGTCATATAGCTTTAAATCACCCCAGTCCTAGTGGGAGCATCCTGCAGTCTGTCAGCTCCTGGCTGCTGCTGCTACCTGGAAACTGATTCCAAGGCTGGAGGCACCTGCCCCTACCTGATATAGAACAGAAAGTTGAGATAGTCTTATGAATGGAAAGAAACCCTCTGTAGCCTAAGAAATGAGTCATGGTTGGTGCTAGACCTTGCAAACTGAGCTAACAGATGGAAGGAAAGGAGAAGGTCTTCTGGTTCTAATTTCACAAAGGCTGCTGTGCTGGTGACTACTTGGCATGGCTTTGCATCACTTTAATTAAGTGCCCTCCTAAATGCTGTAATCCATGAATATATAACATTCTTTTTTTCTTCCTAACATGAGATATATGAAGGCAACCATAAGTCTGTATACGTGAGCCTTGCACACAGTCCCTCAATACATTTTCTTCATGGAATTATGTTGGAAGCAGAAGAGAATGTGCCAGTTCAGACTGTGGTCACTCTCCTCTTTGGTTTCCTTTAAGTTAGCTTCTCCTGCTTTCCCCTAATGTAGGTCCGGTAGTAGAAGTGCAGGAAGAGAGCAATGAGGCTGAGAATGTAGAGGAAGACCGCAGTGTTGAAGCCATCAGGGAATGGGCATTCTGTGAAGAGGTTGTAGGAAGAGTGAGCAGCAATGGCTATAAACTGGCACTGGAAGAGGGGGAAGAAAGAAGCAGCCAGATTAGGGAACCTACACGAGACATACAACTGGCCATTAGGGCCATCATAGAGTATCACAACATACTAGTAGTGTCCTCAACCCAGATTATCACCTGCTTGCCTCTCCTGACATCCCTAAAAAAATTTGTCTTTCAAGCCCAGCAGGGTTTTCTCAACAGGAAACGGTGCCATGTGTCCACCAAACACTGAGGCTTTCCCACTGCTGCAGGGAGCAGGTTTGGAACCCAGCCTCTCCTGCCTAGGAGACCACTGCCCTTGTGCCACTTCTCTGCCATGGGACATTAACAAACCAGGGAATATAGAAGCTGAAGGTGGGAAACTCCTCTTCCCCAGGGGAGTATTATACCCATAACAATTTTGATTTGTATTTTAGATTATAGAGAGGAACTACAAATAATATTTCTATTCATTTAATCTTTTTTTTTTTTTCCCCATTTTACTAAGCTATCTGTCTCAATACTCTGAAGCAACAAGTTCTACCTACCGAAAGTACATTAATAAAAACTGATTGCCGGTGCTATATTTTGCATCACAAATACCTTTTCATTTCATGCAGTGCTTTCCTGTTCTGCTTTTGCCATTCAGGATAAATAAGAATTCTGGACCAGCCTTCAGTGCACCAGTGTTTTACAGATATCCTAGCTCTTCTTCCTCTTCTCTGGTACCTGCATACTTTTTCTTTGTTAACATCTCCTTACGTGGAATTAACTCTCACACATGCTTAACTGTAATTATTGTCCTCTCTGGAACATTGCTTTTATGCTGTAGCTTTGAAAAACCACAGGGTTGCCAGAATTTATCACCTCTTCAGCTATGAGGGAAAGAAAATTCAAAGGCGTTCTCTACAGAGAGTGTAAAACTCACACTTTTTTTTTTTTTTCCCATTTTCCTCTGTTTTCCTGCAGTTAGACATACTTTTTCTTTTTGAAGAAATATAACAAAGGCTACCTAACCTCCTGCCCTACCAAGAATCCAAAATTTCCCCAAGTCACTGCCTCACATCTCTCAAAATCAAGCTGTGTTTTCAGGGCTGCCATATACAACAGAAAAAGGGAGAAATCTCATTGTTAATTTTTCTCTCTCCTTCCCATTACAAAGGTGAGGGCTTATTATTTGATACGGTCACTGAAGGCTTCTTGCTAGTTTTATGAGACTACCATTCAGAGCAGGTCACCAATCAGTTCACCTCTCATAGCGGTACATGAGGACACCGAAGAACATGGTGATTTCCACAGGCAGCAAAGGGAAAGACTTGAGCCAGCCTTGTCCCAGAGGGGACAGAGACAGAGAGCAAGGGCCCTCACACCCAACACATGAAGTGCAGAGACAAACACATGGAGCTAATTACCAGCTGCATGATGGTTAGGTAACGTTTCCACCATAGGTAACGGTGCATCCGCGGTCCCAGGCTGGCCAGGGTGTAATAGCCATACATGAAGATGTGTACAAAGGAGTTTAGCATCCCAATAAAGAAGGCTGAGGAGTAAAGAAGTCAGGATGAAGACACAAACCATTCAAGACTAAGCCTGTGATAAGCTTACAGCCACTATGATGATGCTTTCAAAACACATCACATCACCCCTCTGCGTGAACCTTCAATCCAGGCTCTGCCTAGGAAGCCCATCATATTCTCCCTTCTCCTCTTAGCATATATACATCTCATATCTAATGTTCAGAGACAGAGAAGAGCTTCAAACGCAGGAGAGAATTCTTATTCTCTGACTTAAGCACTTCATGTCATTCTGGTGTCAAGGCCATGTAGTGAAGATGTCTTCCCAAAAAGAATATCCCATCATCTTGTATAGGGCCTAATGCTTCTCTTTCAGTAGAGCAAATAGGAGAAGCAATCAGGATACGGCCCCAAAAAGGAGCGAGGACTAGGCTGGACACAGAGCAGGAAATGGAGTGCCAAAACCTGGGCTGCTGCACCAGGCCCAGCTGAATGGGGAGTGAAGGAGCACTGGTCTGGGTGGAGATACACATGGACCTTGTATAGGATGTTCTTGTGTAGATACAATCTCGTTCTGGAAGAGGCAGTGAATATAGCAGTCTAAATAGCCTAAAGAGCTGAGCAGATGGTATCAACTGAAATGCACATGTTTTTCACACCTTTGGAAGTAGGTAAGCTTCCTACCTACCAGTCAGCCCATCTGTACTATTTATGCTTTCTCCACAGCACCAGAAAAACTGACACACACGGTATCTCAGGAAGCATACCTTGTCCTCCAGGCACATATTTGACTCCTGACCACCAGTTGAACAGCATAGTGCCATGATGGTACACATGCAGAAAAGTCACCTGCTCTTGTTTCTTGCGCAGAATAAAGAACACCTGAAAGAAGCCAGACAAAGAAAAATCTTGAGTCACTGCATTTAGACAAAAGATTTTACATCAACAAGTAATAAAATTAGTTAATCATGATTCTGAACCTCCCAAAGCCATTTCCTTTGCTCTTGATAAAAACTGGTGAAATTGAACACAGGCAATAGACCTTATATCTGTAATGGGAAGAAACTGGAAGGCAGAAACTTCTTCCACAAAGCCCCAACTATTTGTACCTTCGGATTCAGGTACCAAGGTCCAAAGAGAACACATCTGAGACTGACTCATCTTCCACACAAATTGCAGCTGCTTGGGTCTGGTCCTATTCAGGACATAGGTTAGATATTTACTGACACCAGACAATGATCAACAGAAAAAGTGCTGTGTGGAATGACCAACTCTTCCGGAACCAGTATAAATAAAGAGAATGGTTTTGGCAGATGAACATGTGTCAGGTCACTGTATTTCAGCATGCACATGTACACACACATAATGAAAAGTGAATCTGCTTTTCAGGGACTTGCACTGTGAAGTCTTAGGCCAAGGTACAGCTTACTCCTGATGACCAAGCAGAGAGGGGGGATTCCCCTGTTAGTTCATTTACAATACAGGTGACCTGAAGACATGCTATAAAATGGTGCTGCCTTCAGGTGAACTTCCAATTTCACATGGTACTCAAACCTTTAACCCACCACTTTGGGATAATATGTAGCAGCAAAACACCAGGACAACTGTACGTGTGCAGTTTCTTGACTGCCCAACTCCTTGCTATTATTCAGCCAGACAGGCAATGGCAGATCCTTAATCATCTGGTAGCTAAGACCTTGGGGGACCACCCGGCAACAGCCAAGGTTAAAGCTTCTCCCCTCGCACTGTGGCCAGGAGGGAACGCTCACCCGCGGGAGAGCTGCTGGAGAGTGAACGTGTGCAGCTACTGGGACAGAGGCAGGCAAACTGGACAGCAGCGATTCTTTTCCTCTGGAGAGGAGCTTTTGAGAAAGCCTAGCAGCATGGTGTCTAGTGGTGGGGCTGGACTCTTTCAGGCCACGTGCCGTTAAAAACAGTGCGCTGAGGCTTTGCCCGCTCCTTTAACACCATCAGCCTTATTCCCACGAAGAGACAGAGCAGAACACATGAAAGCAGCATTTACTGAAAAGCATCAACCAAATCAATATAGGATCAAACAAGGACATTAGCTTTTGGCACTCTGCCCCTTTCTGACAAGGGAGTGATTTATTTATGGCACCAGCTCCACTATGCAGCAGAGCCCAGACCTCCTTACCGTGTCGAGCAGCTCGATGACTTTGGAGAAGAAGAACCACCAACACACTCTTGCCATCTGCTGGGCAGCACAAAGAAATGCTGTTAGACCTCCAAGCAAAGTCACTGCTCAGTCTCACAGCCCGAGATTTTAAACTATGCACTGTGTGAGCCCTGACCACCTGGGATTGATAGCAAAGGGGAAAAAAAAACCAAACAGTTGTTTTTTTTTTTCCCCCATGGCTATTCCATTCTTATTTCTTGTTTGTTTGTTTCTGGTTTGTTTTAGTTTTGCTGTCTGTTGCATCAAGGGTGAACTGCCCAGAAACTGCTTCTAGTCTGATGGCAAGTACGTCAAAAACTGAAAAGATAATAGCCATGCTTGCATCTGCTCACAGCCTGGTTATATCTGGAAGCAAAGCATAATAGCTCTGAATTGAAACAGAAAAAAATCGTGCAGCATTTTGGAAAGCTGAAGCTGGTGGGATCCAAACCTCTTCGTGCTGGCCAGACAATAAATGATTTTAGCCAAATCCCCCTGCTAAAAAGTTGTTTAGTAAGATTTATGTCATGCAAAGTTGAAGATATAACAAGTGTTTCTTTCATCAATAGTGATCACACAGAACCCTGATGTAGTCACTGGAAAGAGGCACATATGTTTCGGAAGTAATTTGCAGTATCTCTACTAGACATCTATCTTCAGACTGTAGGATCACCCTCTCTCCAGCAATCTGAGGGAACTTAGATGGCTATGTTGACTTAAATGATAAATTTACAAGAGAACTAAAGCAAAGTGCAACTGTTGAAGCTGACAACTTAACGAAATAGGTTTACAAGCAACAAACTGGAGTAACATCCTTCTTAGGCTTGCAAATTGCTATTTATGAGCAAAACAATTTGCACACCCATAGGAGGAGCAGGGCCTAAGGCAAGCTTTGTATAGAACTGTACCCTCATTCCTAGTTCACTTCGGCTGTAATCCACTGGCTGGCACAGGTAGCTGTAGTTGTCCAAGACTGAAGTTACCAGAAACTGAAACAAAAGAAAAGCAATAGAGATCCATTTTCTGTTCAGCGTCATCAGTTACAAAACGATGTGCATATTAATGCTAAGGCAATAGGGTCTCAATCTAGTACTCACCAACAGAAAAATCCATGTAATTTGTACAGCTGAGCAAACAGTAAAAACCTAAACCAAAGTACTTCATATCCTTATTCCAACTTGAACAAGAGAATACGGTCTGGGCATATTTGTAACTCTCTCAGAGTGCTCAAAAACGCTTCAGCAGGAATAGCGAATTCCAGGCTTCAGAATCTCTCTGAAAATACACTGGTTTCCCCTCCAAAGACCCCACGCTGTTCAGGTCAAGTAGTGCTTGCTCAGAAAATTTGCAACTCACTTTAACTAGTTGCAACAGTTGCATTATAACCTGAAAGGACAAATGCATCACCATCAATTCTTTTTTTCAAACCTGTTCAGCCACATTCCCTTGAAGAGCTTTCAGTGGCTTACATAAACTAGGGAATGGCTTCTGCACCGAGCACAAGCAGCAAACATGGTCAACAACACTCTCAGTAGCAGGAAGCTGCACACTGCCTGGCACTCTTGGAGAGGACCGTGCAAGTCTGGAACAGCAGTTTTCTTTCTCAGAGACGGGTCCCTCACCAGCCAAGCCCAAGGTGAAATAAGGATCTTCCACATCCTCTGTGTCTACCAGGGAGGCGTTCATTTTCAACTTGTTCATTCAGGAACCTTTCAATGATCATTTTATGAATGAGAGCAAGACTGAGGAATGGGAGGAAACGAGCTGTGCTTTTGGAAATAATGCTTTCAACAGGACAATACTGCTCCTCTCATGGCAAAACACAGGACTTGTCCAAGTTGCCTCCCACTGCCTTCATCAGAATCCAGCATTAAAAGCTGGTGACAAGGTTCCCAGACGCTCACCTAGGAGCTAATCCTGTCTCCTCACCTCGTAAAACATGTAGCTTGATAAGGTCATCATGGCAAGATTGTAGGCAATCAGCAGGCCTCGCAGGTTCAGCGCTTTCCGCTGCCGCATGCAGAAGGGCCCCAGTGCCACAGCAAGGAGATAGAAGGCAAAGAGCAGCGCGACTGGCAGCGGAGAGTGCACCAGGGGCCATGGGTCTGTCCGCGGATCTGAAAGCAAAACGAGCAGCCAATGTTGGTGCGTCCCACACAGCGTATGGCAGGCACGTCTCGTTAGCTCCCCTGGGCACGCTCTCCGTGGTTTGCTCTCGGGCAAAAAGCAAACCGGTATCTCGCGCGTCTCTACACAGCAGTACCACGTTCCTTCTCCCACCCTGCAGCTCCACGGGCCAGACTCTGCTAAAAGACCTTAGCCTAACATCCGAGCTGGGACTGTAGGGCTCTGCTGAGCAGCTCTCTGCAGCGCAGAGCTTTCCTGGCATGGGCTGGAGAGCTCACCACAGCCTGCGGCACTGCCCCACACGGGCGAGGGCAGTAGCTCAAGGAGCGTGCAGCAGGGAAGCTGGCACCATTTAGGGTCAGGGTGGTCCCTTCGACAGAAGCACAGAGCAAACCACACAGTTCCTGGCTCTTCAGGAGTGTAAATCTTGTTTCAATCACTAGTCTTATTTCCTGGCTGCTGCAAAGCTGCTAGCAGAGGGATTTTCTCAGGCTCTCAAAATATTTGGTGAGAGTCCTGCCTTTCTCTCCAGTGTTGACAAACAGTAGGATGGTTTTTGTAAGCTGGACCAACACCTGGTGTTTTGCTGAGTTCTGTTTATGGTGCATTGGAAAAATATTTTGCACTGGGTGCTGTAGGACTTTAGCCAGTCCCCCTAGGAGATGGGTGATCACTGACCCATCGCCCTGTGGGGCTAGGGGATAGAAAATGGGGTTAGAAATTGATAAAGTGTCCTCATCATCTTCCTCTCCTGGCTCTCTCTCTACTGATTTTGTGTTGCTGCATCTCTCCACTCCCGGTATAAACAGCGACATTATTTTCTTCCTGCCCTGCAATTCTCAGGACATGGAAATTCACCACCCATTCATTTTTGTAGCTACTCAGAGGGCGGACTGCCTTAAAAGCATGCCATTGCACTGGAAAATGGCTAAGCACTTCTCCCGGCTACAACTGCTCCTACAGCAAAGGGAAGCTCAACAGGTTTTCTGTCATGTCACTTCCTCCTAATCCTCCCTCATCCCCCACCACAGCAAGGCATGATGCCTTGTATCGGCAAAAGGGTCCCCGCTCCCATTTACGCTTTCCTCTCCTGTTCCCGCTGCAGTCACTGCTGTGCTGACTCCCTCAGCATCTTCCTTTGCCTCCTGTCCTGACAGTCGCAAGCCCCAGACTCCTCTGACTGCCCCAGCCCTGGGATCCTTGCAGAAGTCCTCTACTGAATTCTAGCCCTTGACTCCCTGGTGAGCCCAGGGGCTTCAGGGTATTTTTTTTTTTAAATGCCATCCCTGTCCATATGACTTTGTTAATCCCCACCTCTTCTAAACTCCCTAATTATTTACTGTTCCTTTTATGGGCTGTGTCAAGATCTCTTTGATACTCCACTGCTGGATTTAACAGTCCCTCAGTAGTCCTGAATCCCAATTTAGACTCTCTCCTGAAATTCAAGTCCTGAAGCATTTACAGCCTGAGCACTGTGTCCCCTGCGTTCTCCTGTCAGAGCTCACACACAGGCTTGCCAGTCCATCTTCACCCCATTTTATGGCTTTTCCTTACATTTAAGCCTGCAGGTCCCTGTGGGACCAAACTGGACCTGAAGAACCTCTACTATTGAAGATCTGAAATCTCCTAATTGCAAAATGTAAAATCTCAAATACTGAGAAGTGGTTTCTGTCAATATTTCATTTGATAAGAGTATTATCTCTTTGGTCTACGAATCTTTCCTATGACACGTGAATAAACACCAAAAAAAACCCCCAAAAATGTCACTTTCTTTAATATTCCAGACTTAACAGGCAATCCCAAGCACACATTGTTCATCATCCTACCAGAGCCTGCTGTACACTGAACAGAAAACTGATAAGAGTTCCCAGCTATGGGTAGGGGAAATGCCCCATGCCCTCATTCCTTGCTGTGATCCAGCTGGAGTGCCCCCAAGATGTACTTAAGGACTTTAGGGAAGTTTGTGATATAATGGAGAAGGAAAAATGAAAATCTGCCTAGTTAAAAAAAAATGTGGCCTTATATTAGGATCATGTTCTTCTAGGTTTGCTCTTCCTGATCATGCTATTTATGTGAAAATGCATTTTTAAGACAGCACCTCTACCTACCTCCACTTTCAAGGACCCAGTTGTAGAATTCCTGAGCTTTCTGCCAAGTTGAAGCCATCACATGTTCTGGAAATAAATTAAAATCAGCATCCTCAGGAGCAGATTAACCACATTTATCCTAGCCGTGACCAAGTACTGAATAAGGAGGCTCCTTAGACAAGGGCTCAGGACTACAGCTAATGAAAAGAAAATAGTTTGCTCTCTGTAGCAATCAAAATTTTGGACCAAGATTAGAGTAATGTTTTGAAAAGGAAGGAAGAGAACCTCCCTGCATGCAAAACACCAGAGCCAGAAGCTCTGCGTACCATGCTGGGAAGTCAATCGTGAGATTTTCTCTAAAGCAGTGTGGGCACAGCATTCACCCAAGGACAGGCACCACGTGGCATAACTGCATCCTTCTGCAGGCATTCTCAGAGACTCACAGCGCCCGCAGGCAGCTGGGGATTAATCCAGTGCTGCTGCAACTCCAGAGATGTTAACTGAGCTATGGTGGTCGTTTGACTTGGAGGCCCAGTATATATACCAAATTTATTTTGCTTTATCTTGCATGTATTCTATAATGTAGTATATTAAACATGAATACTCATCTATAATACGATGTTCCTCCTCTTCCCTTCTTTCCTTTAGCAGGGATACCTTTTCAATGGCATTTGGGTGTTCACCTAGAAAACACTTCACTGCGGTTACTTTCAACTGCTTGTGTTATCTGCCCTATTTCTCTCCATTAGCAAATACACAGGACCAGTGGTTTCCGCTGAGTTTCACCTCCTCCTGGCTCTGAGAAAGGCACATTTTCTCCTGGGGCTTCTCAGGGATCGCCGAGTATAACGGAACACCCACCCCTCCTTTGGACCCGTCTCCTGCTGGGTCTCTGCAGCACCCTAGCTTGTGCATTCTGTGGCAGGGCAAACTGCAGCCTGATACAGGGGCTCTAACACTCATACAAAGGTACTTTAAAGGAGGCTTATGAAGATAAACAGTTTCTTAATACCCAGCCCACATAGGTCTCTGCTGGAACTACAAATGCATAGAGCATGCCCGGCACTGTTTACCGACTGTCCTTTTGACATTGCACACCAGGATAAAACTTGTTAAAACTAACAAGGCTTTGGTGCACCCCAACTGCATGCAGACTTACTTGGGTGCAAGGTAAGAAGCGACAAACCTTGCCGTAGCCACACCTCGCTGCCTGCAGGTCCCACTGCCCGGCCAACAGCCACGCGCGCTGCCCCGATGGCAACAGCACGCTGCCACGGGATTAAGTCCCTTCTTGGTGTGTTTCCCTGACGGGTACCCGGGACCCTCAGCACCAGCACATCTCATGCACATCCTAGTGCAGAGACACACGCTCTTGTAATCCGGGCAGAATCTGCCAGCAGGGAGATTAGGCAGTGATTATCAGCTGGCTCAGAGTCAATCCGCCGGGGATTTCATGGGGTTTACATGCACCCAAAAGAATCCATACACACATTCCAGCCTACTCCACTTCCTTCGCTTCCCTCGAGCCATCAGCCCGCAGTGAACGAGAGGACTCGGGAAGCAGGAAGAGACTTACCCCAGTGCTGCAGCTGGCTTCACGGCCCCCTTTCTTCAGGAGTGTCCTCAGTGTACGGTCGCTTCTCCTCTCACGGCGGGGGCACGAAGCAGGCAGCACAACAAGGAGCTGCAAGAGCACATGCCATGAAGCAGACACCGTGCTCAGCTTTCTTCTCTGCAAGTAGGGCGAGTACGTCACCTACTGGGTCTCTCACAGTCCTGGTGGATCTTCACACTTCTGAAGCACAAGTCAGAGTCTCCTAGTGGTACCTGAAAACCCTGGCGAGCTTCAGGCACCCTGGTGTTGTGGTGTTGTCTCCTAACTTTCCCAGAGCAGAGGTTACATCACATGCTCCTCCCCCTCCCTCTCTCACCAAGATTTATCAGATTAGGGGAGTGGAAAGAGGAGGAAAACGGATGCGGAGAGGACTGAGATTCCACAGAAGCGAACCACTGACCTTTAGTGTCACGCTTGGGATCCCGGCCAAGTGGGAAACAGGCCAGTGCTTCTCCTGCAGGTGTCTTCAGGGCATGTCACGACAGCTTTTCAAACCGCAAAAGATGAGAAATTGTGCCTGGAAAACAGTCTGTTCGGAGCACTCCTTCAGCTCATCCCAGGGGGCTGTCAGTGAGCCTTTTGCAACTCCAAACACGTCCAAACCACAGAGGGAGCAGGGAACAGTGGGGACACCCACCCACTCATCCACTCAGGGAAGGCAGGGAACTCAGCTGGAGTCACCCCCTCATATCCAGCCTCTACCCCCTGGGAAATCATACTTACTGTTTTTAAAGATACATGAAAAAGAAAAAATAAGTGAGGAGCTTGACAGTGATACCAAGTTTCCCATTTCTTGATCTCCAGCAAGTGTAACAAGGGAAAACTCATCAAGCCTTAGGTGGCAGCAGCTCCAGTCAGTAACTGCAGTGTACTCACTCCCATGGTAGGACCAGCACCCCGGCCTTGCCCCACCATGGAACAACACAAAGCCAAAGTGATGGAGTTCTGCTTGATCATCTGAGGTGTATCTGCACCTGGGGTGGAGATATGCCCTCTTATTTTCCCAGTGGGCACAGTTTATTAGCAGAACTCTGAAAAAAAAGAGGGTAGCACCATAACTTGCACCACTGCGTTGTCTGTCACCGGGTACATCACAAGCACTTCTAAAGGGCAAAACACTAAATACTAGCTTTTGAAAGCAGGATACACCAAAACTTGTTGATGCTGCTGGTCAACTACTGTGTTTTATCACTCCTATCTGGTAACTTTAAGTAATGTTTGTCAAGCTACTTATATTGCCATATATTGCAGAATTACAAACAGGAACTTTTCCATCAAACTTTTTTACCCAAGTGAAAAAAAAAAAAATCCTCTGACGTGAATTGTCACAAATACATTTAATTTGGGGCAAAGTATTTTATTGTTCATGTAAACTTGAAATTTAAAAAGAATACCATGAAGCATATTTCATTTTTAAAACCTGCCTGGCTCCTGAAGAATTCCCAGTGGTACTGTTGCAGATGTTCACTAGCACGGCTGGCAGATGGAGAGGTGACATCAGTAACATGGTACTTCTGCACTCCAAGAATGGGTGCCCTATGATGGATGCCAGTGCAACTGTAAGGGCAGCTCTGGGGGGACCACGCACAAAAGCCATCGGGGCTTTCAGTTTCAGCAAAACCTCAGTAGAAATAAGCATTGCTCCTTCACCAAAACAGCATTGGGAGAGCTCTGAATGCCAGAGTGAATTGGGTTTTTCAGTCAGTGACTCGTCATGAAAAAAGGGTGTTGCAGGAGCATGGATTACAGACACGGTAAGAAAGGAATCCGGTTACGTACAGTATGTGACAGCTCAGACAAGTCAGAGATATAAAAGACTATGTATCCTAACTCGTTTGAAATCTGGATATCTCCTGCATATAACACAGGTGCTTGCCACAAAGTCACTATCAGTAACAAATACCAACGGTAAAACAATTCTGAGAGCTTCTAGACAATGCAGTTCTTGTCATTTGGTCCTCCGATTACTGTTCTTTCCAAACAAAACTGTACTAAAGGCACAAATTAACAAAACAGCCAAGTTTCCACACTTGAGAAAGACAAGCAGCAGTGGGCCAGTTTCATCTGGATATCCAGGCTAGGCAATGGTGATGCTCTCAACAGCACAGCAGGGGCTGGTCAGATCTGACAGGCTTGTGTGCTTTGCTTTTCCTACCCACGCTGCGTACGAAAGAGATGCACTGTGGTACACATCTGAAGTCAAAACCTAATGGGTTCTAGCCTGATCTCTGGTAGCAAGGTTCTTTGTAGCTGTGAGCAATTTCACTCTCTTAGATCAAAATTACTTACCTCACTAAAAAGTCACTTTTAATAGAAATAAAATTGCTTGAGACGTCAGAACTGCTTCTTCATATTAATCAAATTGTTGCACCAAGTTTAAGACCTAGTTTTTTATTCTTCTGATCTTAAAACCATGAGTGTATTATTATTTCAGTTATCCACTGAATCCAGGCCAAGTCGTGTAGGGCGGGAAAGTCTCAGATCCAATATCCAATTTCCATGGTGTTACAAAGGCATAAGCCACACTTACACAACACCAATAAGCAACAGCAAATCTGCTTGCAAACAAACAAACAAACGGTCTGAGTTTACCAATCAAACTGACTTTCTGTATCAGCTTCTAAACTGCAGGGATGCATGGGGTGATAGTGAAGGCAGTGAAAAGCAAGAGCTCTTCTGCAGCAGAACACACCATCAAGTTTATTTTGCCAGCCTGAGGAAATCAGCAGAACACCAAATAACAGCAGCAGGAATTTCAGTCTGGGTTGAAGAATATTCAGCCAGCTAGGGCACCATAACCTTAACTACCAGCATGCATTTAAAGACCTGAGGTGGCCTGATACCTTCTAAAACTTGCATATACCCGGCCCTTGGAAAACCTGAATGGCATCAAATTCACTTCATATGCAATTTAACTGAACCAAACCTGTCACGTCTTTTATGCACACAGATATTTATAGCTGGCGCTTTGCATGCTGACACCTAAAATGACTTGTCACTTCCGTATGAAACATATGCCACCTGACCAGGCATCAAGTCCAAAGGAAGATGTATACCACTAGTTTGTAGCACTCATCCCAGCTGGCACTTTCCTGCCCAGCTTCATCTGGCAGGGAGGGTTTTGGAGCTGTGGAATGGCTTCAGTGAGATTTATCCACCAGGGCTGCAGGTGCCACAGCACAGGAAGGAAAGTGAAAAACCCCAAATCTCTCATTCAGCTCGTATATACAACTGGACTCGCGCTGAACAAGGTCTACAGCCACTTACGGATAACATACCTCCTAGGGTGAGCGTACGTAAGTCCCGGGAAGTTCAAGGACAGGATCAGATTGTCAACACTACCAGCAGATGAAGCTGTCTTGCACACTGGCAAGACTGCCCTCCAAAGACAGCTCTGAACCTCTGAAATGGCATCTTCGTGAGTGTATTTGCCAAGGGAGGTTTATGTAATCTCCTCTACTTCGTGCTCTTTAGCAATCACAGCAGCTCTCAACTGCTAACAACAGAAATAAATAACAGCTGGTTTTGTGAGAACTCTCTCAACAATGGGTAACATAATAATAGATGTTTTTACAGCAAGTGAATTTCCTACAGAAACATAATTGAATGACTCAGTTTGTTTTGGTAATATGCAATTACCAGCTCATATGTGTTTCTGGAGAAATACAGCGATTTCAGGTGACAATCGACGATCATTAAAACACTCTGAAAAACTAACCAAACTTTCCAGGCTATTTGGGTCTAGTCCAGAAATTCTTGTGCACAAAAAAATCCAAACTCCTATCTGTTTAGAGCAAACAGAAGCCCTTCTGATGCACAGCTGAAGGAAGAAGCTCTCCCTGGCACAGGGATTCTGTTTCTTGATTGCCTCACATATACACCATGAAACCAATTGCGCAGACCTTGGAAGGTTTAGCACAGACTACAGGAAGAAAGGTTTTGGCAGAGGTGCTGAACAGCCTGTCCCTATGCATAGGGCTGGAGATTACAGCAGCTCTTGCGGAAATTAGGGTCCTGAAAAACAGAATTTAAATTTTACCAGCATAGATTTTTGCAGTTTTAATTATTCTGCATATGATACACAAAGCATACTCTGGAGTCTCAGAAGAGTCATTTGCCCTCTCTATGCCTCTGTTTCCAAAGCTGTAAAAGAGAAGGGAAACTTGAAGGTGACCTGCAGTTAGTGTACAGCCACATTCTGCACATCTGGGTGCAAGACCGGGATTCTGCTTCTGGCTCTGAGGCCATCATCTTTGGGACCTCGGGCAAGTGATGTCAGGTGCGATCATCTTACAAGACGCCTAAATTTAGGTGTCTACATCTGATGGGGAGATCTAAGGACTGATTCAGCCGCCCACACAGAGGAACCTACTGACAGTCAGGGTGCCCTAAGGTATCTCACCTGACCTGCTGCTGCTCCAGTGACTGAAGGATTCCTGTATGTTCTGACTCCACATGGATATCAGAGCTATCTTAAGGCATCTCCAGTAGCACTGGATACCTATCTATCGGCATCCGCATCGAGACCTCTGTGGTTCTGTACTCACCTTTTGTCAGTCTTGCCTACTTACTTGACCAGTCCTTTGAGGTAAGAATCTTCTCTCATTATGTGCTTTTGTGACTGAGCACCAGCCTTGGTTGTAGGAGGCTGCAACAGCCCTGCCTCCAAAAGCACACACCCAAACAAATTCTAGGCTGAGAAACCTTTGACTTTCATCTCACAATCTACTGGCCATTCATCACATCTTGAATTAGCATTGTTTCAAAGTTGGAATGTGACTGGTAAGTAGTTGTGGATGCTGAAAAGCTGCTAGCAGAGGAATTTTCCTAGGTTCTCACAATATTCAGTGAGAATCCTGCCTTTCTCTCCAGTGTTGTGAGAAACAGTAGGATGGGTTTGTAAGCTGGACCAACACCTGGTGTTTTGATAGGTTCTGTTTATGGTACATTGGAAAAATATTTTGCACTGGGTGCTGTAGGACTTTAGCCAATCACCCTAGGAGATGGGTGATCACTGACCAATCGCCCTATGGGGCTAGGGTATATAAAATGGGGTTGTAAATCAATAAAGTTGCTTCTTTTGCCTGCTCTTGCTGAATTTATATGTTGCTGCATCTCTCCGCTCCCAGCATAAACAGCGACAAGTAGTAGTAACTTAATGGTGATCACAAACATCATTTAAAAACCTCCCAGAAATGAGCTGAAAAATATGTCTTGGCCAATCAGGTAATAACAACCTCTCAAAAAAAACCCTACAGCTTTTAGGGGTGGTAACAGCACAAGGTTTTAATGGTAAGATCTTAACCAGAAGTGAGAAGCTAAGAGAAAGAAAAGGTGGAATTGATGAGCTTTCATTTAGACATTAGGTTGGGGATTATCTCACCTAGCTGTGTGTGCCCAGTTCTGAACTGGTGACTCCAGGACCCAGGTATAGTCGCACAGAGAAATAGGTTCCTGCCATAACTTAGATGTCAGTCTTAGAAAGGAGTTGGACTTGCCCCTCTCTCTCCATTTGCTACAGGAGTTGTCACTGATGATGAAGTCTGAACTGGGTCAATAAAACTGGAGGGAGGAATCCTAACCCAAGTGATGCCAGAAATATTGCTGTAGTCCCAGAGCTCCACAAAGCACACAGATAGCTTGTTCAAAGCCTCTGATATAATAATCAGCATCTGGGGTTCCAAAACCAGACCTCATAACATTTACAATATGCATGACCATGGGCTGAACATATATTTAATTGCTGCTGCAACTAGTGCAGTATCCACACAGTAAGAGTACAGTGCTGTGGCTGTCTGATCTGGAATGATCCCTGTCTCTCATTTTCCCATTCAAAATCAGGGGAATACAAAACCTATATAAACCTCTGTAACACGTGAATGTTTCAATTCTTTTGAGATGTTTTTCCCCTTCCATTTCACTCCCACACGAAACCACCACCATCACTGAACTGAGAAATTAATTCTGGCCAGCTGTTCCTATCAAAGCAAGAGTACACAACAGTACTTGCCACTGAGCATCTGCTGACATTGGAGAAGGGATTCTATTTAATTTTTTTTTCCCCTGCCTGTGCCCTACCTTCTGGTACTCCTCCCTCCACTATGCACACCTAGCTGAGCAAACACACAGGTCATACTAGGTGCGACTCCACAATGATATAAACAGTGCATAGATTTTGTGCAGGCCACCTACAAATGACTGGGGATCCCACCACAGGAAAGATGATGCTCTTGTAATTGAAATGCTGGCATTAGAAACAAAGAATTTGTATTCAGGTTTGGAAATCAGATGCTCTGAGAATTACCACACCAACATCTGTCGGCCTCACAGGGATTCTGAGAGTCTAAGACATCTCTCCCTCTTCTTGTTCACCTGGCAGATACCCATATCTTCTTCCCTCTGTATAGATGTCACAGCAAACCAGTCTTACACAAATCTCTCTGTGATGCTACCATGCTTTCATCTCCTTCTGCTTCAGCCCTACACCTGGAGAGACCTCCCCACAGAAATTAGTATAGCCGCTGTCTCCCTCCTTTTCATCTTCAAATCCTGCACTCTAATTATGCCTGAAAGCGGCTGGCATGAGGTGATCAACAGGCAAATACCAAACCAGGGTGTCTCCCTAACTCTTACCAGTTTACTTTCTCTTCCTATTTTTCCTACTCCTACCTTTATCCTGCACATTGATTGTATCTAACATGCAGATCGCAAGCTCTGCAGGGTCCAAGTCCCCATGCAGCTACTACCAAAGTACTTAGAGTAGGAATAAAAACTGCGGATTCAAAATCCTCTTTCCTCCTTTAATGATCTGGTAATCTGCTCCCAGTGATCTGGAGGCCAAAGAGAACATATATTTATAGGAGCCAGAAGGGGAACAATTCAACTTTCCAACTTGCAATGGTGGATTGTGTAGCCAATAGGTAGCACCTGATATTCTGATCCCTGCCCTTCTGATGCAATTACTGTTTGGAAAACAGCAGACACCTTCCTGAAACTGCCTTACGTTTACAATAGCAAAACAGGCTCAGTTTTGTTACCGCCCATGCTTAATCTCTGTGTACGCACAGCCTGTGTGAAATAGAAGACTGCCACGAGTGAATACAACTCACAACAAAAGGCAGAGAGCCGTGAAATCTTTACTGAGGCAACATACCTGCCTTTCAACCCAAGGAGCAGCAACCTCCTTGCCGGGGAGGACGTGGGCTGGCTTGTATATACTGCTCTCACAGCAATGCAAACAGCGTGGACGGTCACTGGGGAATGCTATCCCCTTCCGTTCGTCACAGGAAAAGGATGGAGCTGCCACTCCAGCTCTAGCAGACTCCTTAGGCTAGGGGTGAATCAGTCAATAAGCAGCAAGGCCATATGCAGTCAAACAGCTGCAGAGCTGCATTGTAGCAGCGAGTGACGCCAGTCCTTTGGAACTCCCTGAGGTGTTATGAAGCTTAATTACTGTTTACATATGCTTGGTGATCCTCAGATAAAAGACAATATGTTCACAGGAAGCATCATTAATATCACTGTTGCTGCTGGCTAGTACAGTCCTCGGAACAGTGATAAATCAGCCAGAGGAACATGCAGGAATCCTCTCTCCTGCTGCAGCACGCAGCAATGGGAAACCCACTGTGTTGCAATGCAATAGCATTGCCTACGAGGGAAAGCTAAACTAGACCATAGTCACGGGTCTCCCCATGTTTAAAGGCTGCAGGCCGAATGCTGAGTGATGATGTGGACTAGCAGTCCTGCTTTGGTAGCTCAAAGCTGTGATATACTTCAGCTTTCCTTCCTATATTAACTACTGCAAGAAGTTGGGAACCGATCCTATTCAGGACAGGAAAAACACTCCTAATGTTAATGTATACTCCTAATTGGAAGTCACCACGCTACTCTCTTGAGAGGAAAATGCTGATCTCTGCCACAGGAGATACAATGCAATACAAAGCAGACACTGACACGGGAAAGAAAGACCATTTCCAAGTACGAAGATCACGCACCTGTCTCATTTGTTTAAAAATAAAATAAATTTTAAGAAATTGACGGTGTACAACCTCTTCCCTTCATGTCTAACGTATCAAGGAAGGCTTCCAAATTTCTTTCTGTCACGGGGAGATTTAGACAATTAATACAGGATATAACAACTATAGAACTAGCAACGCCCAAACTAACAATATAAAGAAAGCAGACAGAAGAAAAAAGACCTGGTTTTGACAAAAAATGTTCACGTGGGTCATGGAATACCTTAAGAGTAAAGAGATCGTGCAGTCAAATTAGAATGATAGGCTGAGCCCCGGGTTGATAGCTCCATCTCTGTACTAGGTAGGTAAAGCAGAAGGTTTCAAGGTTTCCTGCTGCTCCGTGCAACAGCATAGACAAAGGTACGCATTTGGTACCGATAAACAAAAACACGTTCCCAGCATAAGTAGGCATCAAGTTGGTTTGTGCAGTGCCATAATCATCCCCCACATAACTCATCAGTAGGTCCCTCCCACCCAACTTACAAATAGATTCCCTTTGGGATTCCACAGCCTCATCTGCCCAGCCCTGTTCACCAGGAGCACTGGCTTAGCCAAACAGCCACTGCCCCAGTAAAAGGTGATGAGCCAAGGGCCCAAGGTGACACCCGAGTGCTTCAGTCATATTCTGGGGAGCTGGAGATATGGCAAGACAACTCGCTCAGCAGTGAAGGGGAGGCAAGGAGGTTTCCACTCCCATGAGAGGCACTAATCAGTCATTAAGAGGATAGACCAGTTGTGGTACTAAATTAACAGAATAAGCCACCCCTTGGCAGTACCAGGGAATCCTTCTGTTGGGTCTCACACACCAGTTAAATGGATTACCAGAGATATCATGTAGATCTGAGTCAAATATTCATTCCCTGTGAGCTACCTGTAGGTCAGCCACAGATGCCAGAGATCAGTTGTGGGCAAGGGACCGATGCCAGTTAGTTTATTAGCTGAACATGTTTTTGCCATGTCGCCATGAGTTTTTATCCACGTCTCAAACATGAGACATCAGTTTCTTCTTCAGCAGATTCATCTGCTGCAAAAACAATCTGTTGAAAAAGTTGGTGTGAGCTGGCTTAGCAATAACAGCAGGATGCCCTGCAACTGTTGGGCACAAGGAAGTAAGTTTTTTTATCTTAACTAGGTACTACTTAATATTACGTTAGGACTTTTCCCTTTTCCCACAGAATTTCCTAAATTGGATATGATTTCCAGTAAGTGACTGGAGTTGCTCTCACTGGATGGCAGCAGCAGAAGGCATTGCATTTGCTCCAGACATGCCCAGAAAGAGGTGTGTGGACACAGGCACTGCAAAGAGCCATTGCTGCCAAGCTCACGGCTGTGCTGGAGTTTCACAGGGTTATGTCTGAGGAGTGTCGGTGCTCTTTGAGTAAAAATGGTACAGTTCACACATCACTGGACAGGATAGAGTAGTGCTACAAGGAAAGCTCAAAGAAAGCAATAAATGAGCGTATGAAAGGATGAGCAGGTTCTTTTTTGCTCTACCTGACAAACTTCCACAACATACATACTTCCTCCCCTGTCTGGTAAGCAGAGATAAGAAAATCTAAAGAAATCTAAACACATGCAGATGCATCTTACAGTAACACAGTCAGCTCCAAACATGATGTTCTGAATTGAACACCTATCTCAACAGAACTTTACCCTCTTCTGCCATCACTTCTTCCATGGCTTCCAGGAATTTTGGTATAGATTCTGCTTACACACCCCCTCAGTCACCGCTCTTCCAGAATGACCTTTTCCAGTCTGCCTAAGTTTTCCTAGCATGACTCCTATACAACAGGGATAACTTCCTTACAGGCAACCTGTGAGCCTTACTATCTCACTGACATCTATGCAGTAGTTTGAGATCCTTCCACTCAGACACTGTATAACCACCACTGGCCTCATTACTACCAGTGTTGAATACACTCAGGTATTACTGTCTCTGTCCTACCAAGCAAACAATTCCCCCCACATCCTCAATCCTCCTGGAGTTTCATTATCACTTTCCACTTAATACTATCCAAAACACAGCAATCAGTGCCTTCCCATCATCCAAATCATCTCTCTCTCATCTTCACCTGCAGTTCTCAGCTCCGTTTGCACACAAGCTTCAGAAGCAAGAAGCAGAAACAGTACAGAAGCCCAGACATGGAAGGTATAAGGTCACATCACATTTATCTCAGAAAGGAAGCTTAATATTAGTAAAAATTTGTAATTAAAAAAAAAAAAGTCACCAAACAACCCTCTGGGAGTTGATTAGTCACTGTCTTGTATTTTGTGCAAGACAAATAAGTTTGTGCTGGGCGAATAAAGTGTTAAATGCTACCAGATCAGCCTAGCAGGATGGTATGCTCCTTTACAAGGACTGAAAGGAGGATGCTGCTGGACAACTAACACCTTCAAATTTGTCAGGGAGTTGATGGCAACCAGAAAATGACCCAGCTTTGAGATGTACTGGCAGAGCCTTGTGTACACACAGCACAGACCTGGCAGAAAAAGCAGTGGTAAGGCTTAAGCCTCAGCCTATATGGTGTGGCATGGTTGTGACCTGCCAGACTCCCAGGCAGGGCTTGCGTTCTACCTCTTCTGGCTACTGCCAGAGCAGAGCTATACACACTATGTACTTTCTTTTTTAACCTAGTTTACTTTCTCCTGTGGTTTTCAGATTAACAAAAAACTGTCACTGACATCTCTGATCTATGCAGAATTTCCAGTTCCCTCAAGTGAGCAAACTATCAGGCCAAACGTAGAAACAGAAAGCATTATGCAATTTATTAAGACTAAGCACCATTGGGAACGGTTACAGAGAGATCCCAATATAGGGATTTTTATTTCTACCACTAGAGGCCTGTAATGTGCTGTGTATTTGGCAAAATGCATGTTATCTGTCAGTGGCACCATGGTACCCCGAGTACAAATCTGCCTGATGGTTTTAAAGAAGTTTCTACATACTTGATTTCAAATTCCACAGGCGAGACTCTACCAATGACATAAGTTCAAATAAGCAACTCTTCAGTATTTTAGTACGATCAAGAGAGGAGCCATAATAATCCAATCTAAAAATACTATTTACACATGGGAGCAACTTTCCTCAGCTTTCTCTAAAATTCAGGGACTGATTCCTTGTGTAATACTATTCAGATTGGGATCTACTGAATAAACACCCAGCTAGCTAGTTTCAAGTTCGGAGTAAATATAAATTTAGGAATAAATTTTCACATCTAGTAAGTCTGTGTGTTTAATTTGAAGATACAGCAGATCTGCCCTCTTCCCTGTCATTGGTAGTCTGAAAACCTGCCAATGCACGAAGGCTGCGCTTAATGGCATTAGAGAAATATTTCTTTCTCCTGAAATAGTCCTGAGATGGTTATTTCTAAACCAATAGTCCCGTTGACAGTGTTTGGTTATTTATTTTTTTTTCCCACCTTGATTTGTCCATTTATCATTCTGCTTTCCTCTGATAGGGCAAAGTTTTCCTCAGGTATAACTAAAACTTTTCTGTGGATTCCAGAAGAACCACTGTGATCTCAGTCTAACTGAATCTCTGTGGGTGAAAACAAACTGAGCACCGAGACTGGTGGCTTTCTACTCCTGAGGTCCTCCAGGCATAACAGTTCCTCCTGAGCTGTCCATAGGCACAGGGGTAGAGCCACTGACATTCCATGACACTCATTTCAGGGCTCCTGCTTCATCCTGAAAAGCACATTTCTTCCCAAGTCACCACACGCATTTCACCGGGAGCGTTTGCAGAGGAAGGTGAGAGATGGCAGCAGAAATCGCTTCCTGAAATAAGATTCATCTCGCCTAAGTTTACCCACCTGAAGGCTAGATGTCTTCAGCAAACCCACAGCCAGGGGAGACACCCTGGGGCCAGCAGGAGGCGAGTCACCGTGCCTCTCTGTCAGAGATGCCATCAGTCACCTGGAGGCAGGGCCTGGTTTCTTGTGCTAACAAAAGAAAGAGCCTAGGCAACTCAGACTTCATGCCTAAGTATTCAATAGTTCAGACAAAACGTCCCTTCCACTGCCTCCAGTCTCGTGTATCGACAGCAGGACTGGAAACATGCAGGTCTGAAGCTCTCTGCAGTAATTTCTCCCTGTGGAGCAGAATGCACAGCAAGCAAAGTCTAGTGTAAAGAAATGCAGATGCTTGGATGTGCTGCTGCCTCCTCCCTCACTTCTGGGGGTGTAAACTGTGACAAAACATGGGATGGCAGAGCGAGAAGGCAGGACAGCAAGTGCCGTGCTCTTCCCTTGTGTGGCACTGCCACCAACCCTCTGGGCAGAAAGTCAGGGTCACTGCTGAGCCTGATAACAGAAAGGCGATGATAAAGCAAAAGGAGGGGAGCCTGGGAGATGGAAGCACCTCCCGTGCCACCCAAGCCAAAGCCTGAAGGTGACTCATCCTCCTCTGCACTCGCTCTCGCACGGCTCCTCTAACGGGGACCTTCAAGCGCTGCTCTTCCCTTCCTTCCTTCCACATCCCCTCCCTCTCTTTAGAGAGGATCCCACGAGCCCTTCTCCCTGTGAACGGCTTCCCTTGAGTTTGTTCCCCAGAAAGTGCCCTTTTCTGCTTGGTCACTGGTGTAGCCAAGTTACCAGGCGTTGCTCCAGGCACCCTACGAGCCCCCGGGCACTTCCCGCAGAGCAGCACGGCAGGTCTGACAAACTGGTGCAGGCTGATGTGGCTCCAGAAAAAAGATGACCCTCAGTACTCGCTCGGTCACTTGAGCCACTAAACACAAACCGCCCCTGTAAAGGCTCTGAAAGCAGACTGGTTTTCAGTGGGTGCAGCTTTGCTGATTTTAAGACCGTGCTGCTTCTAATTCACGCCGGCATGGGAATGTTCGCTAACAGCCTTATTGTGCACTTCAGCGCACAGCGAAACCCATCTTCCTACACAGAGAAAGGAGGTGTCTTCTAAAATTAAACGTCATCCTAGTTAGCATTGTAACGTGCTGAATTTTCATATTGAAATATGGCACATTGGCATACTGCAGAGCTGATAAACAAATCCTCGGGGATGAAGCTTCAAACAGAACGCAGCAAAACAGAATTATGCTGTAGATCTGGTGCAGTAACTCTAGGGAATGGAGACCACCTAAGTCTCAACGTCCCTGGCACAGCTGTGTATTCACTTGTTCTGACAATGCAGGACTCAGTGACCCTGGGAAGCTAATCGGCTTCTAACTCCAGGAAATTCTCACCATGGGAAGCCAGCATTCCCTTTCTGAGGTTGCTGGAGAATGCATGCATCACTGGAGTCACTGGGGAAGGCCTCCCTTCTCCCTTTAGCAAGACTACATCAGTAAGCTGACGCAAACGTTGCAAAAGAAATGCGTGGAAAGCACAGAACCTTCCGTTCCCGCAGCCTAAACCAAGTCCTTCAGCCTGGCCGAGGCCGTCCTTCGGGCACGCAGCTGAGCTCTGCACCCAAGAGACTAGCTCCAAACGGGTGCACTAGGGCCAGCGTCAGGGGACACCAGCTGAGAGTCAGGTCAGACCTTTCTGCTGGGCCCACGTGCTTCACAGGATGCTGGAGCCCTACTGCTGCTTTCAAACACTCAACTCCTGTAATGAATAAAAAGCAAGACTAAGCCTTCTGGCTGTGAAGGCAGAGCACCTTGGTGGGACTCGGTTGCAAATTGCTCCCCTCCCTACACTGCACTGGAAAAAACACAGGGAACCATCAGATGAAAGGGAGGTGGTAACAGCTCAACAAACGGGACCAGGGACAAAACCTGCCCCTATCCCAGGCTTCCTTTCCACCAACTGCAATGAGCTTGCTTCAGCACATCTGGAAAGCCCTTGCCTTCTCACAGAGGATGGATATTCACACCAGTGTCTTTAGACAAGCAAGCTCAAATCACCACTAAGAGAAGTAGAAGTACCACCTCCTCTGCTGCTATCCGCCTTCTCTGGGGGGGAAGGTGTTCTTACTGTCTCACTGGAGACTACTAGCTCAAGCATTTGTGTTCTGGAGACATCCTCTCACCCCCCAGTCTCTGTATAATGAACCAAGCCTGTAATGTCAATTTTACAAATGATTTCTAACTCAGGATCTTGCCACAGATGATGGAAACACCTGCAATAGGCCAAAAGGAGTTGCCTTGTGGGAATTTCAGCCCATACTTGTTGCAATGGATTTTCTGCCACCCCTGTAGAGCATTTAAATTAGCAGTTGGATCAAGCTGAGATCCTCAGGTGGTCATCACAGGCATCTCTGGTGGGAAATCAGCTCAGGTGAGGTCTGAGCTGCCCTCTGTAGATGCTTAGCTTTCCTCAGAAGCAGAGGGACAAGGAGTCACTAACCTATTTAGAGTTCACAGCCGTGCAGAATGAATCTAGACCACGAGCACGAGAGAAGAGAGTTTGTTTCTAGAAGAGCTGATGTAGCTGTCTATATCCCAGAGGTTTTTCCCAGACCTTCACTAACAGGTTTGGATCAAAGCTAACTCACGTCTCACCAGTGCACAGTTTGCACTGCATTTATCTATACCTGACTGTGCAGACAGTAGGACATTCTCTGACTAAACCGTCTTTTTTCTTTTTAAAAAAAAAACCTAAAACCACAAAGGAAAACCAAAAACCACCACCACCAAACCACAAAACAAAAAAACACCCCAAACAAGCAAAACCCCCAAACCCCACACCCAGTACCAGCATATAAAGAGTAAAAGGTTGGCTTTGATAATTTCATGTGAAAAATACTCAGAAATTTGAAAAATTGTTAAAATGACATTTGTCAAAGTGAAAATGATGCTTCCCTAATTTTAATATGTTGGCTTCAAATTTTATTTAAAATTAACTACATTTTAAAGTATTCAATGCATTAGAAAAAGATCAAAGCACAAAGTATTTCAGACCACAAAATTAAATGATTCCCGTAGAGCCACGGGGGCATTTCAGACTCCCAAAACCCTAGCCAAAACACTCTGCCTAACCTGTGTTGATCGTTCAGAAGGTGCAGCACAGCATATGCTGACTAGATACAAGGAAAAGAAAATCACAGTGAGAGTGATGCGGTGCTGGAACACATCTTCCAGACTCAGGGTGCAATCAGCATCCTTGGAGATGCTCAGACCTCGACTGGAGTGACGAGTCACCTGTCAAACAGGACGGAGAGTCTGCAGATGAACGAGGGCTGTTCTAGAACACAAGTGTAACCTGTGCTTAAATGTTGCACGCCAGCAAACCATCAAATGCTTCTAAACCTAGGCTAGCAAATTGTTGGGAAAATAAATCAGATAGCATAGCTACTGCATTCAAAACACAAACAACCTCTGCTTTCTAGATCAAAAGAACTGACCACACCAAACTGTGGTTATGCAAAGCATCAAGTCTCTCAGAAACATCACATACCTTTTCCGGTGCTGAAAAAAATACCTTTGAAATGCATGTTTTGCCACGACACTGATAATTTTAGTACAAAGCATGATCATCCACCTGCCTGACAAGAGAAATATGGTGGGACTGGGGGGAAGACAGACACACACACATGTGCAAATATACACAAATTATATACACACACACAGAGTATTATTTAACAACAGGAGTCCATCCAGTAAAATACCTATACACTTTAAATAATGACAAGTTTCACTTTTCTTTCCTCATTTCATTTTCTTATCTTAAGGATATAACCAAAGAGCTATTCTTCTGAAGCCCACAGAGGTTCTGCTTCTTCCCAGCATTCTGTTCAGCACAGACACTTGGAAGAGGTACAGCTATTGAACAAAGCAGGCATGCAAAACAGAGATGCCCTGGATGCAAACACAGGTTATGTTCTGAGGAAGCATGAGCCTGCAGAGGGCAGGGACAGTGCTCCAGACACAGCAGCACGCTCCTTGTTCCCACCCGGGAGCAGAGTGGGCAGCGGAGATTCAGCATCCTGCTCCCAGCTCACACAGCGAAGTCACTGCAGAGAAAGGCTTGAGGTGGAGAAGAAAAGCAAGGTCCTACAGGGCTTTCAAAGTGAAACACTAGATTTAGAACTTGTGAGCAGCTCTGGGCTCTTGTATTGATTCACATCAGTTTCGAGGCTGGCAGGTGCCGTGCCAGCAGCCTCTGCAGTGCTGTTAATGCACCTCGCTCCGAAGCATCTTGGCATGTGCAGACTGCGCTGGCATCTGGCATCTGCTTCACTTGAAATCTGCTACCCACAGCCTCCATCAGCCGCCGTGCCATTTGGGACTCTCGCTGCCTTTTCCCCCCCGCTATCCAGACTCAGAAAGCAGACAATGACAGCAAGAAGACAGAACTATTTCCAGTGGGAAAGGTCCTACAACAAGCCCCTAGTCCAATTCCCTGAGCACTTCAGGGCTGGCCAACAGTCCAAGCATGTTATTAAAGGCATTGCCCAAATGCCTCTTAAGCACTGCCAGGCTTGGGGCATCGACCACCTCTCCAGGAAGCCTGTTCTGGTGTTTGACCACCCTCCCAGTAAAGAAATGCTTCCTAACATCCAGTGTGAAAATCAAGAAGCAGGAGGATATGCTGCATCTGCTGCTACTGCTGAGAGAGGGAACTGGGAAGATGAAGGACAAAGGCTTGTTTAACCACCCCCCAAAAAATCTTTTCTCCTGGAACACAGACCTGAATATCTAAGCTATAGCTGCCATGGTGCTGTCACTCATGTTGACATTAGCTGTTGTGGTCAACTAATTAAATCCAGGTAAGGATACTGCAAGTAAAGGAAGAATGAAGACCAGTCATTTCTTCTCTTTTCCTGTTTTAGTTTTTATGGGCATACTTGAGGGGAAGGGGGCATAGGAATGACTACTTCCTGTGCTTTCAGACCTTTTGCCCTTCTGGGATTTCTGGCACTTGCCTTAGTTGGTCTGGAACTTTTTTCTAGTATAAACAGAATATACCTGAAGCTACTCCAGTGAGCTAGGAATGATGAGCTAGAAATGAAAGACTGGTTGTTACTATAAAAACTGCTATTACTTCACTCATTGTCCATGATTGTACTGGCCCTCAATTTCTTACAGGAAATGACTGTAAATCATACCCAGCCTTCCTCAGTTTCTCACTAGCAGTGACTGGGAAGAAAACTGCTGCCTTTGCAAACAAAGATTACCACCCCAAAAAAATTAAGACTGGCCACCAAGACCTTCTGGCACTTCCATAGGACATTCACGTGCTTATGCTAAGAGGGAATCCTCTATGTTGTCGGCATATCAAATGCACAGGAGACATTGCCTTTGTGAATCCATATGGACCCTTTCTGCTGCAACTCTCAACGCATAGAAGTTGACAGAATTTCCTCTAAGAAAAAATGAGAATCCTTGTATGTCCCCACACCGGTCTGTCCTGTGGGATTCTGGTAGAAGCACAAAACAGTGGAGAATTACAAAGCTCAATACTGCTGACAGACATCTGGCGACTAGAATAGACAAGGAAACTGTGTGAAGATCCTGTGGTTTGTGTTGTCATGGCACCAAGGAGGAACACGGTCCCACTCTTCCATTTGTAGCAGCAGTTACCTGCTGCTCGCACAAGTTATAACAAGATGAAGATGTGTCCAGAAGTTATGTTTTGCACAGCTGCTAAAAGCTGAACACAAGGGACTTGTGCACAGTCCCCCCCCAGCACTTTGCACAATAGTAGATAGCAAGGTATAAATATTATCCCTACTTTGTCCTAACCTGAGGATGAGACTTTAATACCAATTTGGAGAAACTGACTGATGGGCTTGTCCTCCTCAGGAGGGATGCCTTTTGGTGAGATTCTTAACCTCAGCTACAGCGAGTGCTTCCCCGTGAAATCAAGCTTGTGACTGCAACTGCTTTGTTAGAGCTACAGAGTGTTTATCACCAGCAATCTTAAAGAATCTGCAGATGTTGCATACGAATAAACCATACTATTTGTGCACCCAGCTACTTCTTTTGAACACGGACAGACCTGCAGCAGACAGGCTGTTCGTGCATCTGGTGTAGGGTCTATAGTCACGGTAGTCACTGGCCTACCTATTAAGAGAGAAATCCAGCTGCCCTCAGCCCCTCTAATCCCCAAGGACCAGCTAAAACACAATGGATTCATCTCTTAAATTTATCCATCACTACATGCAACAGATTCCCATATGAACCTGGAACAGATTATTTGTCATTTGTTAATGTAATTCAAGGGGGCTTTTAGTGTGGAAATGGTCCTTTGAACTTGATGGTCTAGTGAAGGTTGCTCTGAGGTGCTGGCCAACAGGAGTGTTCAGTGCAGCTGATACTTGGTTCAAGAACTTTGACCCAAAGACTGACAGCTTCCTGAGCATTTCTTTGAATTCTGTCTGTGAAGAGCTAAGGGAAAAATAATTGCTCTTTTTAAATCTTCTGCATGATGCCATAGCACTCACAGGAAGACACTCGGAAACATTTATAACTCCAGGATCAGCGTCTCTAATTGAATTCATTAAGGCTGCGCCAACTTGCACTGTCAGAGAATGTCACCCCAAAACACTGTTTAAATTCAGTTCCCCTCTCTGCTTCATGTTTCCAAACAGCAGAATACTAATGAGAGACAAACTGCCTCCCCCTCAGCAGTTGTAGAATATCATGGCATGGACCATGCTGTTTGACTCTGTGCGCGATAAGGAGAAGGGGATGAAGAAAGAACACAGAGGGAGTGAGTTTGCCAGTGACAAGCAGGAAGTAGATGGAGGTCCAAAGATACCCACAGTATTTACATGACCTGTGTATCTCCCACAGTGGCATTATGCTAATCCCACCACCAGTCCATCTTTTTACCCCCTCTTCCTTCTAAGGGAGTACTTCAGAACACTGATGTGGCATTTCTGCTGCAGAAGTCACAAGCCAGTTCTTCTGTAGGAGCAGTGATCCTCTTTCCTGTACATCTCTCTGGGACCCAGCCCAGCAACTCACTCTGTATGACAGTTTGCCACTAGATACTAATAACCCACTGCCCTGCTTTAGACATCAACACACAACCTTCTGCCTACCTCACTTTTACTGCAGCTTTCTGGCTGCCCATCTATTCAACTGCTCTGCATAAAGAGTTAAAGTTTATTCCATGCAGAGTGTCCTATAATTCAGATGACCTCTAGCTTGCTTTGGTGCTGCTATCTGTTTTCACCTCAGAGTTGTGTTCCTCCGAATTACATCTATTGTCTTGGTAATTTAACCCCAGTGGCGTGATTATATCATTCCTAGAGACTCCAGTTAACTCTGTAATAGAGCAGATCCTCTTTGCAGGTTCAAGGCTGCTTTCTAGGATGCTGGAACATTCCTCACTAACTCCCCTGTACTCCAGGTATCACCTGGAGCATCACCAGCTACCACTCTGCTTGGATGCAGAGTGCTGCAATGCCTCAGGGATTTTGTATGGTCACAAGCACAGAGAAGCAAGTACCAACACCAATAAACCACTTGCTCATTCTTCTTGCTGACTCTTTTTTCGTGGGAAGGACAGAAATCGTAAGCTACAGCTATAAGCAAAATATCTATGCCATGTTCTTAAGTTATTCCCACGAGAACAACACAGAGGAACTTAGTGGTCCTTGAAGCAGAACCTTAGAAGAACAGGAAAGAGCTATTGCCTCATATGTAAAGATCAAGGCACAGGACACCTCCTGATTTTCAACAGGAGGTAAAAGTTCCGGATGTCAAAGGTCCGTTATATGCAAGGGGTTTTCCGCCCCTCAGTCCCTGGAATGAGCTCTACTGAGAGCAGCCAACTTGAACCCTTGCCGGAATCCTGCAGAAACAAAACAGGCCAAGCTGTCAGATGCCGACCCATTGGTAGTCATGCTCCCAGAATGGCCATCAGCTGCCACTTTGACAGGAATCCAACATTGGTTGGTGGCATTTACCTTAGGGGACTGACATTCTCCGCATCAGGGAAAGCAATTTAAGCTTTCAGAACTCTATCACTTTTTTGTGTGTTCGAGAATTATTCATGTCACATCTTATACTCTGACTCAGCTTAATTAGCATTGGAAAGGTCACCTCACAGTAACTCAGGAAGATAAGTATGGGAAGTTTACACCATTTCCTTACCTTGCTACAGGAGGAAAAGTCCAAGCACCTCTATGCTTGTGCTTGGCCATGTTTTTGGTCCATGGAGATGCTACTATATTAGATCTGATTAAGGAATTGCCACCACGCATGCTCCAACCAGAGGTTAGTTTCCCTACAGCAGGGAAGCAAACATATGTTGGCTCTTTGGCTGCCACTGCTTATATATGGTGTATGAGCTTAAAAGATCAACCATTCTTTACTCAGGTTGTCAAAACAAATATGGTGTGCAAAAGCAAGGCTTCTGTGAAGTATATACTTTTACCTGTAGCAAGAAGAGTAACCTTCCAAAATAGTGCTTCTACTCTTTCTGTGGTTCTGCAGTGTTTGAAAACAAGTAGAAATCATGGAATTAGACAGGAACAGTGTCTCTCAGGCAGCATGCTCTCAAACATATCAAATTTAGTAATGCGTATTTAATAGTGTGCCATTTAGATGATACTGAGTTGGCTTTGCCTTCATAAATCACACATCTCATTGCATGACCTAACTGTATTGCTCCAAATTTGTTTCAATAATATTTCATAGCCTAGGTAAAGCCACCCCTGTATAGAACAGGCTGCCTTTCACACAATTCATGCCTATCTCCTGCAAGTACAGCTTTGCCTGGTATCTCTCTCATCCAGTAGCTCCCAGATTCTCTCTCAGATAGCAAATCTGAGGTAACTATCATCAACTATTATTTGTATTCTTTCTAAAAATGAAAATAATCATGCTTTTGCTGTCTATAAAATGTCCAACCATCCTTCCTAGAACTAAGACCCTATAAAAGTGTTCAACCTCACTATTTAAGGATTAAATCCAGCACTAAAACCTATTATTAAATCAGGAAAACTGGAAAAAATTACAGAGGATGAACTAGAAGGCTTGGTCTGCTGGTACTGGAGGGGGTGGGAAGGCAAAAAGTATTCTGAATGGTAGCTATGCCCAGCAGAATTATTCATTCTGTCAGCTCCGGTGCTCTTCCATGTAGCACACAAGTATATTCACAGTGGCACTTCAGCCCTCCTGGGCAGCCCAGCTCCATGCTGAGAGGAGGCTACATCACGCAGGAAGCAACAAACTGATGAAGCAGGAGTGAAAATGCTTATCAAGCATCGCTTAGCGAGTGCAGCGCTTGGAGAGGGATTTTTCTGCAGCTAGTTTGCTGACAAAGAGCACAACCTGTGCAAGCACATTGAAAGGCAGGCTGTTCCAAGCAGATGGAAGTCAGTTTGGGGGAAATTTGACTCAGTACTGAATAGTCTCCCCCCAGTTGACTGTGAAGGCAGGATGAATTCAGATCACTAGATAAAGACTTGACATGCAAATTGCATAGATGTTGAAGGCTGCAAAAGGACAGTGGAAAGAAACAGACACCTATTTTTCCAGGCACAGCCTCAAGCCGCTAGCTTCCATGGCATGATAGCTAGTGAATGCAACAGACCTCCAGGGTCTCCACTCTTAAAGAGTGAAGCTGACACTGTTTGGTCAAGTAAGCCCAGGCAAGCAGGCTCACAGAGCCACCACTTTTGCCTCCTCCCTTCTCCCAGCCTCTGCCCTAAGGATAATCTCTATGCAAATTCAAGAATTGCTTATGCATTGCAAGTTATTCCAGCTGATTATAATACAATAAGGGAATCACTGATAACAGAACAATGCAGGTGGAAAGCGTTGGCTGGAAAAAGTCCAGGACCAAAACAACAGCCCCAGGAAAGAAAAGGCTGAAGAGATCAGAGTCAGAGGCAATCTTTGTGCATGGCAGTGTTGTAGAGCTGCCTCTCATCAAGAGCCACATGATGGGATCAATGAGAGGATGCCTGAGACACAGCAGAACAATACTTAAAAGCAAGGGATTTCTCTCCTACGTGCTGTCTTTCCTTTGTGGCATCATCTCATAACCATGTTTACCTCTAGAAGTTACCAGCAACACATTGCCTCAGGAACAGCTCTCCGACATCTGTTTCCACCAGTACTTCCCTGGGTTTCAGCAAGACAGCTCAAGGGAGACAGAAAGCCACTGGAAATAATTGTCCTTGGTGGTCCAAGGATGCAGCTTACTATATGTGTAAGCCTGACCAACTCCAGCATCCACAGCAATACACAGTTCACCTGGGGCTAAACCCGCTTTTTCCCAGTGTCTGCTGAACTGATGCTCACCTGCAGCTCAGGAGGGGATGGAAGCGTAGGGGTGGCAGCACACACTTGTAATACACACACAAAAGAATACACATACAAAAAGAAAACCCAGCAGGGAACAACTGCCACCCACCGGGAGCCACCTGCAGCAGCAGTCACCGAATGCCCACCTCTGTCATCATGGAGCACGTTCAAAGCACGAGGGCTGCCACAAGGTCAAGAACACAGAAGCAAAACCAAGGCAAAGATAATCTGCTGGGTATTAGCAAAAGGATGTGTGTAATAAAAGGTTGGCTAGTTCAGGAGAAGCCCCTTTGATGTTTCAGATCTGCCCGACATCTGAGAAGTCAGCTGCCTTGTGGAGTTGGCAGCAGGAGCTACTGTTTTTCTCGGGCTCTTTTTCCCCACGCCTGCTGCATGCAAAGCAAAGACGTATTCAGCACTGCTGACCAGCCAGACCTGCTTTGAAAACCCTCACTTACCAGGACAAGGGCAGCCCAAGTCCTGCAGGATTAGCACAGTCAGTGCTAGGGAAACATGTTTGAACAGAAAGAGCCCAGAGGTCATTTTCATTCCAGTTCCCCTGACACCCAACCAGTATGTCCCCTTCTCTAGCTAGGGCTGGCATCCAAGAACACAGATTCAAACCAGCCCTGCTGCAGGGCTACTACTGCTCTGCTTCCTCAGCTTTCCTTCCACCCAGCAGCAGCTAGGGCAGTCCAAACCAGGCTAAGAGGGTTCAATGCCTGGGGACTTGTGCTGGAGGCTGCCAGTGGATCACAACTGGGAAATAAAGGGAGCTCCCCAGCTCAGGGAGCCACATTGTTCAGATGGGAAATGTGGAGCAAAACCTTCGTGGTCCTACTTTTTGAACCTTGCTGTTGCTAACCAAGTCACAGACTAGTTTCAAGGAGTCAGGGCTACATATATGTATGCAGATTGACACTTCAGCACCTGACCTGGCTTTATTCAGTCTGAATGCCTTGATATGCTTTGGGTATGGCTGTACTTGGGGGGGGGGAAGGCACAATCAGTACATATCTGAGTGCAAAGTTCTAACCCTTCATTAGAAAGGCACTTGCTGGCTTCTCAGCTGGTAGAAAAAAGGGAGACAGATGAAGCTCTGACATTTTGCCTGCATAGAACTGGAGCTATGTACTTCCACCAAAAGGGAATGGTACTGGATACTGCCAAGAAAAGGGCTCTGCTGTGCTCAGGCTTCTCTGAATTAGGTCTGTTTGGGGGTACAGAGAGCAAGCTGCTGCTACAAACTTTCTGCTATCCACAGAGCTCTTAGTAACACTTTCCTCATGGCCCCCAAGCTCCTTTGTCTCCCTTATCCTTGACAGAGGGTAAAGGAAAACTCCCCTTGACTTTGAAAAACAAATCATTCTTTCTCACTTCAGCCAGCTGCATCAATCCCAAACCTTTTGCAAAAGAAATCCTTTCTGAGGGACCCCACTGCCTTGCTCCTCCGGGTAAAGTGCTCTGGTCCTGCATCATGGCTCATCTCAGGTCATTCCACACGCACCAGCAGCATCTGCAAAGTCATCCAGCCTTGGCCGTGGTCTCCTGTGCCAGACTGAAGCGCAGCTCCCCAGGCACTGCGCATTAGTGCTGGCAGGGCAGCAAAGCGCCCAGGGAATCGAGGCCACTGCGCTGTCACCTTCCCAAGGCAGTGAGCTCACGGGGGAAAGGAGCCAGCTTCTCGCCCTCCGCTCTTCCGTAAGCCGGTCTCTTGCAGCAGGGCACAGAGAGTGGCACCTGTCCCAGGCTCCATTTTCTATTTCCCAGTTGCTCTGCTCCCCCTCTTCCTCCTCATCTTTGCTGGAGGACAGGAGAGGTTACTGGATCACCTGGTCATTCCCAGCTGTCACCATGTCCCTGACCACTGTGATGCAATTATAGGAAGTGGACTTGGCCCAGCTCCAGAAGCCAAGGACTCAAGTCTGACATCAAATCGGTTTTCTCCCCCAAAACTCAGGTCATAGGCTGCTGCAACTCAGACAAATACCTCCATGCAGCTCAGACTATTAGCCCACATCCTTACATATCACTTACCATTGGTCCTTAGGACACAACTTCACCCTATAGGGTTTTCCAGGTAGGAACTTCTGAGCAGAGCCAGATCACTATAAAATAATCACACGATCCTGAAAAATGAGCTACGGTGATGACTTAGATAAACAAACACTAATAGACATATAGATGTGGTACTCGGGAAATCATTTAGTGGTGACCTGGCAGTGCCAAGGTAACAGTTGGACTTGAAGATCCTCAAGGTCTCTTCCAACAAGAACAATCCTATGGTTCTAATCACATCTGGATTCACCCACGATGACACTATTGCACTGGAAATCATACCAAACTTCTATTTTTTTTTTTTTTATTTATTTAACAGAAAGAAGCTATGTTTAGTCCCCCACCTCTTCTAACACAAACGAGGCTGAAAGGGATGCCTGGGTAGGGGTGTGAAGCCATTTCACACATCTGTAACCCCCATATATCTTGTGTCTATAATACTCTCAGGCTTACATATGGGAGAGGGATGAAAATCTCTGAAGTGACAGCTGCAGTACAACAGATTACTTTTTCCCCCTCTCATACCAGCACAGAGTCCCTATCTGCTTAACTACAAAGAGCACTTTCACTTGAGAAACGCTGCTCTTACAGGCTCCAGTCCAAAGGCAGAGCTGATATTTTTTGTCCGAGGAGGGAGAAGTCCCCACAGCAGTGAGTTGTACTCTCCCCACCCCTGGCAAAGGAATGGGCTGCTCAGGGGGTACATGACAGGGTTTGACAAGAGAGATGAGGAAAGCTACCCCTGCTGTGAGCTCGGGCATCGTTCCCGCTGCAGGAAATGGAACACTAGGGCAGGCTTTCTAGGGACACGAGGATTAGCTGGGAAGATAAAAATGACAGCAACAGAAAATGAAATACAAGCCATTCATTGCAAATTTAATTCTCCTCTTAGCGATGCATGTCCTTTTCATTTGCCAGGCTGGTGCTGTCACCAAGGTCAACACAAATGTACTGTCAGCTGCAGGAAACTGGTGGAAAACTGAGCGTTTCTGAACATCCCCAGGACTTCTGGTGGCTTCTGCAAGAGCATACAGGGCCTCATCGCCTCGTCACAAGCCTCACTTGCACAGTTAAAGAAATGTTACACGTTTAGGGTAAAGACATCCTCTCCCCTGATCTGCTCTCCCTGCCACAGCCAAGAGAAGCTGCCCATCCAGCGCTAACACAGAGGGCTTGCCATCGTTTTAGAGGCGGTGAAAGAACATTGCTCCATTGGCTCTCATGACCTAGCTTTCTTCTCTATGGCCAAATTCTCCGACAAAGTCCGAGTTGGTCCCGCTGGAGCAGTACCCAGCGTCTGTCAGCGGTGTGCTCCAAAAGCTGGGCAGGCAGCTGCAGGACAAAAAGGTGCCACAGGAGAGTACTGGGAAAACAGCCTTTCTGAGACCAGCCGGTTCTCTGAAACGTAAGAAAATCGCTACTGCATTGTCTGCCAGCACCACGACACTAAAAATCATACTCTCCGTAGGCACGCTTCAGAACGGGTGGGTTTCACCATCTGTCTCCTGCGCGCTCGCAGAGAGCACAACTCCTGGCTCCGCACATGCTCTCGCATGCACCAGCGGGTAGCAGCGTCTCCAGCTCTGCTCAGAGTGGGCAGATGCAGGCAAATAGGATTTATCAATTCATCACTCCGTTGCTTCAGATTTGTGTTGGTATGACTCCCCTGAATTCCACGGAGCTAAGCTGGAGTAATGCCTTCCTGCGCCTGCTGTTCCTTCCCTCACCCCCACACACACGCTACCCGCCCCAGCTGCAGCCTATGGACAGGTGAGGTTATGAACCAAAATGTTTGAAGAATGAAGCACTGGCAGAGGAGATGGCTTGGTGAAAGTTTCTTTCTCAGTGAAACCACCTATGAAATGTGCTGGGGAACCAGAGCAAAGGCCAGGGATAATACTTAGCACTGGTTTTCATCCACAGAACTCATTTCATCTTCTAGCAGAGGGCAGAAAGTGCTATCTGTAGTTCCTGAATGTACCAAGGAGAGCAAACAACGAGATCCATGTTCCCTGACTCCCAGACAGGCAATTCCAGTGCCTTATAGATGCTAATTATTTATGAACACCAACCCACAGCTGTGTTAAAGGAGATAAGACTGGCTACCAGGCCGTCTTCCATCAAACTCATCCCAATGCAACGTGAGTGGATGATGTCAAAGACGTCAGATTTACGAATGCTGCCGATTTTTCTCTTAGCAACCCTTACAGTTGCCAGGAAACAAGGACTTGCTGTTACTACGGTGACACGGGGTACCAAAGCCACATGCCACACAACACCCACCTGCAAAAGAACAGGAGAAACGCTCACCTTGACTCTCCCATCACTTCAGAGGTGAGGAGGTGGGTAAGGAGCATCTCCACTCAAGTCACTGAAATGACAAGTGTGAACAAGGCCCCATGCTCCTGCCACCTCTGGTCTACAAAGGGCTTTGACCACCTGGACAGATCACCAGTAGCCTTAGTGTTGCACTGCATCCTGCCAGCATCCAGATGTTGCTGGAGAACGGCATGAATGCTACAGAAAGGTTGCAAGTTTCATAAGGGCTGGCAGAGCAGGAACCTTGCAAAATACAGGATGGCAGAGATGTATCAAGCTATCCAGAAACAACAACACTGACAGCCAACACACAGAGGAGGGCTGAGAAGCCCCATGCATTGGCTCTTGGGTGACACCACAGCATATTCTACAAGGATGGGAGAGAATGAGACTTTTTCCTCCTTTCTTCTTTGTTGTTTACAACAAAGCACATTTCAGGTCTTGAAGAGCGTCACAGAAACCTGCAGGGCCATGGAAGCACTGATTTTGGGGAATTCACCATTCAGGCTATAGATGTAACAAGCAGAGATAGCCTGCTTTGGAATTGTACGGGGGATTGTCCGGCTAGCCCAGGAGTTTCCAGTTTTCCACTGTGCCACCACATTAGCACAGTAAACCAACAGGATGTTATCCCCCTGTAAAGATGGAAAGGAGGTTGCCTGCACCTCCTCCAGTCTGTTCATGGCCCCCAGTACTGAGCCTAAGGCCTTAAGCAGAACAGATACAGGATTCCTGTGTGCCTTTACAAATGTGTTAGCTGGGTCTTCTCCTGCCTCAGGAGAAACCAAGTGTCAGTACGGACAGAATTTTTGAAGAATGAGCTACCTGTGTCTGCTAACGGGAGCTCTAAACCTGTACCTCACGCTCCCAAGACAAGGGCAGTGGAATGAAGATAGGTGGCACGACAGACCCATAGCCACTTCTGCCCATCAGCAGCCCGTGTGGAGATGAGCCAAAACCAGCACGGCGTTCTAGCACAACGGATGGTGCAGAGCCCTCCCCTCCTGCCGGGTGAGCGGCAGGGGATGCTTTGCTGTCGCTCCACGCAGAGCGGCACAGCTTCCTACCTCTCCCTACCCAGCTGGCGAGGGCAAATACTACAGACCACTTCAGACCTGCCACACATCATAGCCAAGAGGATTATTTCAGCAAAAGCAGATATTAATCTCTGATCATCTTGTTCCAAAAGCACAGATTACAGCAATATGAGCCATGAGGAAAAACAACACCCTATGAAAACCAGCAGGCAACAAATCAAGGCAAAACTTTTCTCATAAGGGGGAAACAAACCCCAAACAAACAACTTTTTTTTTTTGATCAGTTCAAAGGCTGGTTAGAAACATTACACTCAAAACTCTGTTTGCAGAAAACACAGGCAAAATATTTGCTGTAGAATCAAAGCACAAAGGATCCATTTGGTCTCTTGGGCTGATCTCATCGTGTTCCATGGACTTCAGGTTCACCCATTTGTTTCTTCACCAAGCACAGAGATATTTAGCTAAAGCTTCCACTTCCTCAAAGTCACCCAGTTTTGAAAACTCCAAAAGGTGGGGATACTTTCCTTGATCATTTCCTTCAGGGGATAACCACCAGTTTCACAACAGGCACTAGTTTTCTGATCACTTCCACACAAATGAAACACACTGGATCATTTTGCTCCAACCAGAGGGCACAAACTCACGCTTAGACCGTCCAGCCCATTATATTAAAATTATTGGCACATTTCAGAGACATCCATCACCGGAGCCATTTATTATTTATCCAGCTCTGGAAGGATATCAGCCCCCAGCTGCAGCTGAGATCATCAGAGGCATTCTTCCTCCATCCTATCTGATTGAAGAGCGATGGAAATCCTGGCTGGGCTTCCTAACTTTGGGAACCATGCCAGCTGACCTCACTCAATGCTTCCAACAACCCTATTTATGTAACCACACAGCCTTCCTCTACCTTGGGGCAGTGGCCAGGAAGCTGATGGGTAGTCTGCAATTACAGTAAGTTTAGATATGAGGTACGATTTGCGTTAGGAATCTTATGGCTGAACGAAGCAGACCTGCATGTTATGGCCAAACCATAAGGCTTACAAAGCATAGTATTCCAGATGGCCAAAGTCTTAGATTTGCAAGACAGACTAGGAACAAAGATCTAATTTAAATTCATTAAGAATGAATTTTCTGCTTCTCTTTGACAAGTCCCAACCTGAACAAGCTGAACATTTAGCTCAAAACTTCAAATACCAACCAGAGGACAGTGGAAGTGGCATTTATGCGGTGACTTGAGCATTCTCTGATATTTAAGGCAGACTCAGTAAGGAAAAAATTCTCCTAGTGAGAAAAATTCTTGAACAGATTCCCTGTGAATCACCGTGTTGCTTGCTCCATCTGTTTCCCTTAATATCCAATATAGTTACACAGTAACCTCACATTTTAAGAATGAATTATGGAGGCTACAGCCAGCCTTATCCTCTGCAGTGAAAAGGCTCCATAAGGCTAAACTAAAAGAAATTAACACTTCTAAGCGGCGTCTTTCAGCATAAACCTGTCAAACTCTCCCAGCAGTACAACCCTGGAACGCTAACCTGCCTTAACACGCAATAAGCTTTGTCTGTTTTGTTGCCGAGGTGCTCCGCAGCACTGCACAACCCTCAGGAGAAGCGGCACCAGGGGCAGAAGCTTGCAGGAGGCTTGGTTTTTTACACATGGGATGGACCTGCTACCAGAAGTGACCTGAGCATCCAGGCTACCCTGCTGCTTCACCTCCCGCAAGCACCGGGACACCTGCACTCCCAGCTAGCGGGGCAGGCGATTCTGTCACATCGAGGGATTTTCTGCACCAAAACATTCTCGCAGCTCGGGGCTTATACCAAGATTAGGGCTTGTATTTAATTTTCTGAGGAAATAACCTGTCCACGACACCATGTGGTTCTCACCAACCCAGCACAACAGAGCACAATGGAAAATCGTTTAGGGACCTCCATTTTCAAAGATGGATTGGTAGCGAGTGAAAACAGATGGCTAAATTGTGCTTGCCCTTGCCTAGCTCTGAATTACATTTGGAGTGAGTTCAATTTCAGTAAGCAAAGTTTCAGTTGGGTATCAGTAAGTGAAACATAACTTGTGTCATTTGAGCTGCCATACAAGTAGACCCACCAAGTTCTTGTTATCATTTATATTTATGGCACAGTTAATCACTGGGAGATTTACCTCTCAACTTCACACATTTGGTACGGCCATCTAAGCTTCTACAGTTAAACAGAACCAGAGACGTCCAGGACATACCTCATTTCTGTCATAATGCAGACACCCTTCTCTGTTAGGCCAGACAACTCACGCTTTTTGTCTCTGGATATCATGGGAGTTGAGATAGAGACATATCATTCTGAGCAAGCTATCTTTGCTGTAGATACCTACAGTTAAATGAGGTAAATTCTGTTCAAGTTGCCTCTGAGATTGTAAAGGAGCTTTGTATTTGTGGAGTTATAATTAAATGCTTAATGTATCATGGGCTGATATCCTTGGCGACTTAAGAATTTAAGGTTCTACCCAAAGCACTTCATATCTGTCCTGTCTACTGCCCAGCTCAAGAAAAACATCTGAATGGCCAGGATCAACTACTGAATAATAATTTGTGTAGGAGAAAGTATTTCCAAGTAGCCAGTTTAGTTTAATGGCACTATTAGGCTCTGCTGTTGCTTTCTCCTAACTCTTGTCATACAACGTAATTATTATTGTTTTGGCAGTGTCTTCTCTGAAACTTGAACCAACAGAGTACCCAGCCCTTGAACAGAGCCTGCTATCTGTCTGCTATCTCATCATAGCTGCTGCGGGGGGATATTGATTGTTAGATAATTAGCCAATTGACACCCTCCCAATTTTATTGCTTTGTTAAGGAGTATATAATGAGATCTGCCAGACAATCCAGAAAGACTTCATTAGCATAACACTAATGATTGAAGACTTCAGATGAGTAATAAAATACAAGACAAATTTCTTATCACTCCTCCTTCCCCCTTCCCTCCTTGTGTGACAAAGCACAGTAGGTGATGTCTCAAATCTGTTTCCATCCTTCACCCCAGAGATTGTACCTGACTGTATCTACTTTTGATAAAGAAATCATTGCTACAAATAAAGCTAAAAATTAGAAGGAACATCCTTGTTTATTCATACTGGGAGTCAATCCAAGGCAGTCCTTTAGTAGTCTTGGAAGATATCAATCAGAAGAATTAGCATCCTTGCAGAACTATCATGAAAGTACATCATCTTTGTCTCCAGGGTGCTACTGGCTCGTCCTTAAGTGGATTTTCCTGATCAGCATGGCACCAGCTGTCCCATACATTGCCCTTGTTCCCTCCTTAAAGAAATTAATTGTATTTCACAGACATTAGACTTGAGACGTATCTCAGGAGTTTTAAGACATTCAAAACACAATTGGACCACCCTGGACCAGCTTTGAACTTCGTTCTGCTTGAAACAGAGAGCTGGATAAGATTACCTCCTCAAGTCCCTTCTGAAGTAAATTTTACTGTGAGTGTTTATGGCCAGGAGTCATTTTATGACTTCACACATAGGTACACGTGAAGTCCTGCATCTGCAACCGAACAGCTCCACAGAGCAGCAACGATCAGGCTTTTAAAAGCAAGTGTCCTGACAGACCAAAGCTGAGCACATGCCAGCTGTGCATCCTTGCAGCGATGAAGGTCAACTACACAGCAACCAAGAAAGTAGAAAGCAGGTCAAGGAAATTGCCTCTTACCCTCTGTTCATGGCACTGGGACTATGTCCCGTTTTGGGTTCCCCAGTTGTCATAGGTGAAAAAATAGCTTACGCTGTGAATGCTTACAGGCAGCAGAGAACTGGTTGCATGTGTGGGGACTGGTGAGCATCTGAAACAGATGAAACTCCAGCACAATTCTGGTACTTGCTAGCTGAAATCAATACGGGATGATCATAAATTTAGGTGGCACAAGAATTAAACAGAAGTGGCCCGATCTTGAATCTTCCTATTAATACAGAGACACGAGACAGACCCTCCCATTAGGAGATCATCCATGTGTTGTTGTTCTGTACATATGCTATGTAGAATGGAAAATCCAGGGGCCCAACTTCCAGAAAGAAGGGGTGCCGCTACAAATACAGCTTTCCAAAAAGAAGCAGGGTCTCAGAAAGACCAAGATGAAGTTCTTGATCAGAGGAAAGATCCTAGAAGTGGGGGAAAATCCCAGGGATCAGATTGTTGAGTGGAGTCTAATGTTGGGGGACATCCAGGGACATTAACCAGCTGCTCCTGAGACTGGCACATGCAAGGAGCTGCATAGCAGGAACTGACCTTCCCAGACCAGCAGTGACCTCCTCCTGGGAATCAAAGCTGAGACACAGAGATTGTAGCATTGGATTGGGGGGCAGTGGCCTAACTATATGAAATGATCAAGAAGAACAAGAGCTCTAATGTTGTTTGTTATGAAATAAACCGCAGCTGAGGGGTCTTGGTTTGCCGAAGAGAAGGACTGAGGGATCTGCTACTTGTCACTACCTATTAGTGGATCATAAAGAAGAGGGAGATAGACTCTTCTCAGTAGTGCACAGCAGATGAGAAGCAACACTCACAGATGGCAAAAAGTCAAATTTGACTTAGGCATAAGGGAAAAAAAAAATTCTCCCCCGAGAATGGCTCAGCACTGAATCAGGTTGTTCAGAGAGCTGTGGAAGAAGTATTCAAAAGTTCAACTGGACACAGCCCTGAGCAACCCAGTCTAGATCCCAGATGGATCTTAGACTCTCACCCTATTTTGACAGGTGTTTGTGCTAGACTCTAAAAGTCTCTCCCAACCCAAGTTATTCAATGATTCTATAATAACTTAAATGTACAGCCACGATACGTAATGTTCTAAATAAACTTCAATAACAAGATGAGACATAGCCTATGAGACATAAAACGTTATCAATAGGCTTAAAACAGAAACTACAGAATTCCCTTTCTCTGTAATTGATGTCACTCCAACACAGTGGAGGAAAGCACACTGAGGTCTGTGTATCAGCACACACAGGATGCTTCTCCAGGTCTCCCCAAGCCCATCTCAGCAGGGCACATATCACTGAAAAGGTGATGCAAGGTAGAGTGCTACACAAGAAAAAGTCAATGTTGTGTTATTATGTTGGTACAGTACTGGTTATCACAGAACATCTTACTAGGCACCCACTGGCTCATATGCAGCACACAAAGCAAAAACCCCATAAAAACTAAACCCACTTCTATTATACATGGTTGCCAGTATTTTAATGCTAATAGAGATGTGCCTGCTTATTGCCAAGGGTGAACCTGGCCCAAGGTTTCTTTCAATGGTGAGTCATTTCAATCTATCACTAATTGTTACATGTGGGCAAATATGGATCAAATTGTTCTCCCAAATGATTTTAATATGGTATCAGTTGTTCAATCTACAAGAAGTACAATATATTTATTTGGCTCGGAGACTTAAAATGCCTTCTTTCCAAAGCAAGGAAATGAGGTCTTCTGAAATGTAGACAGTGCAGATTTGATTCTCTCAGAGTAAAACTTTTTTTTTGTAATGACTACACCCAAATGTGCTGTAAGCTGTAGGTAGGTCCATACCAAAGAAAAAAAAACAAAAAAACCCCAAACCAAAACAAACTAAAAAAACACCCAAACAAATCAACTAACAGAAACCGACAGAACAAATACCAAACATACAAGCCTGAAATATTCCAAGCAATGTTTAGAACATAAATACACCTCTCACACTAACAAAGGGGAAAAAGTTCCAAAAGCAGAGTAATTCCTCCCCCAGCTCCTTTTGAAAGTGAAATAGATTTTCTCCAGGCCACTTGCTGCTCCTTTGGAAGCCTTTTGCTTCGAGAGTAATACAGCCAAGAGAGAAACACAGGATTCAAATTTCTGACAGAGATATGTCAATAGATAAACCTCACAGTTCCAGTTCACTGCTGGCATAAGTCCCCGTGATGATTTAGGTCTCAGTGGAACTGCACTCCCCTGCTTAAACTCTGCTTAACCGATTAAACCAGGCTGTATGTCAGCAGCATAAATCAAAGCATTCCTTGTGATGCTAAACGTGATGCCTGGACAAGGCTAGTGTAAGAGCAAGGCTGTTCTTCCTCTGGAGACAGCTTTCAACACAGAACTGCACCCAGTGAGAAAGCAAAAATCTGACTGAACTGTAACTGTTAAGCAATGAGCTCAAATCTTCTCTGGATAAAAGATCATTTTGAAAGATATCATCATGGTTTCAACTCATTAATACGGTAAACATCCTCCAAAATGAAAAGGTTTCCAAAAAAGGACTTAGAATTGTCAGTGTGTGCACCATTCAACCTGGAAAGTCTTGCATCAGGCTAAGATGCAAGCACTCTGACTATTGGCACGCAGATAGAGGTGGGGAGGAATCCCGTGCTCTCTTATCGTATCAGCCTGTTATGAACAGACTAATTACATACTTTTAAATGGGCCTGCTGCTGGAAAGACTCACTGATGGTTTCCACTTTGCTTTCCAAGAGCTACTTCTAAGAGGTACCTTTTTCTCCAAAGAAACATGAAAATGCATCCAGACTCAGATGGCTAGCTCACAACTGATGCTTCTTCAGGAGAACAGGTTTGCACAGTAAATAATACAGGAGCTGAACTAGTAAAATTGTGGGGGGGTGGGATTTATTCCATCATTTATATGGAAATTGATACAAAAAACTCTCTTTGAAGGTATCCTTACTTTCACCGAGATATCTGGCATCTTATGTTTATTATTTTCTATTTCAGTTACAGCCAATGAAGAGCAAAATGCTTTTGAGGCAAGTGTCAACTCTGGGTACAGGGCTTGGACTAAGGTCAAGGTACTTTAAGAGTCTCAAGGGCACATAACTAAGTCAATTAGCACTAAGCAATCTTTTAGCAGTTGTCATAGGCTTGAAGCACCTGAGAGACTTTGAAATCTTCAGTTAGGACTTGGGCAGTTAGAAATGGACAGCTTTTTTTGTCTTTCGGTGGCTTTTAGGCTCTGGAATGCTTGAAACACTTTTGAAAACAAATCTTACCCGTGGGACTGATGTCACTGAAGGGGCATCAGAGCCATTGGGTTTTCAGAAAAGCATCCTTTATTTATTCTGTACTGCGGTTCCCTACTTGTAAACCAAGGGCAGCAGCAGGCTAAGCCTCTCCCCACAGACTGGGGTAACTACAGCAATGATTAGTCAGGGGTTATATAGTGACAGGTGGCTTGATAGAGACAAAATACCTCTTAATTCATCCTGATGCTTTCAGTCCAAAGCAAAAAGCACACGCACCCCCCACCCCCAGTCTCCAGAAGCCTTCCCTGGAAGGGAAGGAAGACTGACCCCTTCTGTCGAGGGCAATATGACTTTGAAAGCAGGATGTCAAATCACACAGAATCACAGCAATCCTCCCTCTTCCTGTTAAATAAAGGCATTTTCAGCAGTCCAAGTCATAGCTTGCTGTATCTTTTATCCTTTCAGGCAGGATGGTCAGGCATATGATATTTATCTCCCTTTATTTCCTCCCATCTAGCTGGCCTGCCATGCAAGGGGGTGATTAGTTCAGCCACAGAAAGAAGGGCAGTCCAATCTATCTGAAAAGAGGTGATGGAAAATGCAGTCTCTGCTGACACGAGCAGCAGAACAAGGGTCACATAGTGGTAGAAGTGATGAAAGGTCCTGCGGGTCTATTCAGCCTGCCCATCGCTGTGGGAATGAAGAGATTTGCTGGACCTGCAGCAGGGAGAGGACACAAATGCCATTTTGTTCCGGATCAGTTTCAGATTCTGGTCACTTGTGTAAGCTAATCCACTCCTGACCTGTTCTGGGCTCATTACAGCTCTCCTTACATTACAGCTTGGCAGCACAGCTCTGCCTTTCTCTCAACACGCAGGACGCGCTGCCTCCTGCCCCCAGCGCAAGCACGGGGCTGTGAAGGGCAGATCTGCATCACTGCTACTGCCAGCTTCACTCGGGTTTCTCGTCAGTGTGCAAGAAGACGATGGCCACCCTTGGCATGAGGGCTAGGGGCGCTCCCCCCTTCTGAACCACCACAATCTCCGTTCGTGCTGCTGAGGACCCATCTTCACACCACTGTTCCTCACAGGGCTGGAGGTTTTTGACTGGAAACAAGAGTGGCTGTATGAGGCACGGAATAAGTACCTGATCCTCTTGATTCAAATGGAATTCAAAGGTTTTAACCATATAGAACAGGTGAGTTTCTGGTGCTGCTTAAGCCTCTTACAAAAGTTTGCTCCCACTGTGATTAGGAAGAGGCTGGCTGCTGTTCTCAGGGTAACAGCACCAGAATCATTCCCCTGAGCACTGCTGCAGAAATCCATTCTGTTTCAATGACAGGGCAGGTTTTGTGATAGCTAAGCAAACATCACACGGAAGTACTGCTCTGTAACACAGAGTATTACAGGAACACTGTAAATACCCTATTAAGTGTATGTTTAATCAGTGGTAATTAAGTGGAAATGGTAAAAACCCCAAACTGCCTCCATTCAGCTGCTGTGGGGCATCCTGGAGTACTACACCCAGTCTTGAGCCTCCAGCGCGAGACAGGCACTGCTGTCAAGGGCACACAGAAGGTGAGAGCCTTCACTAAGGTTCCCCAGTTAGCAACCCTTTCAATGCAAAGGGGATATTAGGTAAAAGAACAATTAATAAAACAAGAACAGGCAGAGGCAGAAAACAGACGCAGAAGAGATAGAGGCACTGACAAAGACCAGAAGTCTTCAGCCACTAATTCACAGGCTAACAAGAAATTCCAAGCACAGCTTTGGAGAGGGTCAGTCTGGACTTTGTGGTTGATAAGGAGGGAACAGGAGGACTCGCGATATTTGAAGTGGGCCTGTGGGAGTGTGCAAAACTTCAGAAGCATTTAGGGGAAGGGGAATCAGGGCAAAACAAAGGGAGAAAAAAAATGGACAGAAAAAGGGTGTAAGAGGGCAATCACCTGTAACCCCTGACCAGTCAGTACCTTCGTCTGACCAAGCCCTGCGCCCAATCACTGCAGACCATCCTATGTTCTCATTAAAGCCTTTAAGTGCCTACCTGCACAATCTCACAGTCTATACCACGTGTGCAAATGCTGCAAGCACAAAATGCCAGCAACTGGGGACACTGGCACACGAGGACGTGGGACTGGCATTTGAGGAGAGATGGGGCTGCAGTGCCAGCTGTGTGGGTGAGGGTCTCACCCAGCCATTGGAACCAGCCTGACGTGTCCTGGGCACAGCTGCTTTGGGAGCCTGGGTGAGAGGGGCTTAGCACTAGCTGCTAGAGCAGGACCACAGACCACATGTATTTGAGCAAGGGTGGGCTAGAAGCTTCCAGACACCTCTTCCCATGATTTATCTTACACCACTGAACTCAATGAAGCTACACTGGCAGAAGCCAAGATAGTTAACAGTTTCTCATGTTCCAAGAGGTCAGTGAAAACACAGCCTTTGAGCAAAAGCTAATCATTCTGACCTTTGTACATGCTATTCCAGGTAAGTACAGAGTGTGCCCAGACTGCCAATTTCACATATCCCTGCTTCGCTCCACAGTCCTCAGTCCTCCTCTTCTACCCTACTCAGCCTCCCTGCACACATGAGAGCTCACCTGCAAACTTCACGCATGAGCAGAATGGACATGACCAAGAAAATAGAGTTCATTCTGGTTCATATCCCTGAGGTTGGATAGGTACCAACTGGAATAAATGCAACTCCCTCACATTGGTATGGTTACAAGATCTCCAGTAACATCCAGCAGAGGTAAAATCTTGGGGCTATCTTTTTGGCCCCTCTGAACAATTCCAAGGTTCAGTCAACCAGAAGATTTTGCAGTTTTGTGCCATCTGCAAAGCATTTTCAGCTTAAAATAAAAATGTGAATAATAAATGCAACTGAACTTATTTTAGTAAGTTATATAGACACTTAATATGTACACTTAACAGACCAAAAAGAAAAAAGAGCCAGGTTTCTAACTTTCCAAAATACTACATGTAAACAGACTGAAGTGTTTATTTTCTGAACTTGAAACTTTTTTTTTTAAACAGACAAAAGCTCCAATATTCAGTTTTGGCACATTTCCCCCAGTTTCACTTTCCTAATGCCCTCAAATGACAGTTGCTGAGGCAACTCTGAATAAGTTTAGATGCTTAAATATAAAATGTTTTAAGTTAGAAGGAACACATTTCAGGAGAAAATGGAAGACCTTTTGGATTAGCCCAGGGCAGTACATGGGTGATGTTTTCCATAAGAACTTCTCTCCACTTTGATGGACTGTAGCAATGTATATATTTTTATAGAGAGGTATGAATATACACACACCAGAATAGCATTTAAGAAAAAAAATACATGATAATATAAAAGAAGGCAGTATCACATTCTAACCTTTTTCTGAGTCCTTGTTATAAGGCAAACCATCCTTCCTGTGCAGTATTATGGCACCACTGGGAACGGCACCACATTTCTCCTATGAACACACGAGAGCAGAAGTGGTTTAGCTGCAGAGACACAGATGGAAACCATCTATTCCTGGGTCTCTCCTGAATGACTAATGCAGTTCTGAAACCCTTCAGGCCTCACAGAGGTAGTAATACATAATATTTTACTTCATGCACCGCTATCTTTGGAGAAAAGTTTTAGTCAGCTTGAGTAAAAGTGGCAGAATGCACCCTTAATGAAACCTATTCGCCTCCAGATGCCCATCTGATCCCTCTCAAATTTATGCCTTTTACTCACATTCTAGCCTGCAAGCAGCACAGTCCTTTTCCTTCCCAGCAGGATTCTGCTGCTAAAGAAGCCTTCTTCAGCTTTATACTGAAGCTGAATACCTTTTAGTTCAGAAAAAAAATATATGCACAGATATATCCAAGGCATAACATCCAATACAGTAAAGTCTCGATACCACGTGGGAAGCAGGTATGAAAGCGGTACCCAAAAAGGGTTTAAACAGACTTCAGTAGATTCCCCAGTTCTCTTTTGGGATTGTGTTATTCCGGCCAGATAGATAGGTGCAGAAGTTCCTGAAAACTGGGATCAGTAAGGTGATCCAAGCTTGCAATTGGTACACCCAGCAGCATCTGGATATTAGAAAGCATGGGCAGACTAGGGAAGGGGGCTCTGGAAGTAGCTAGTGTAATCATCTGCTCTAAACAAGGCCAGCTCAAAAGCTACATTAAACTGTTCTGCTTGTCCAGTTGAGTTCTGAATGCCTGCAGGACTGGATATTCTACCACCCTAGGGGGCATCTTTCCAGTTTACACTTTTTTTTTTTACCCCCATACTGCTTACCAGCATATTGCACAATTCCACTGCCATTTTCTCCCAGTGAAATAAGTAACTGTTTCTCCGTGACACCATCAGCATGCCCTGGCATGCACTAGTCTGAGGAGCCCAAGCATTGCACTAATACCATGCAAATATCTTTTGCATTAAGAAAAAAGAGAGACCAGAAAGCTAAATTCCCTAGAACTATCGCCACAGATTTAGCTCAGCACTTTATATTCCAGATGCAAATACTAAAAATCCAATTTTGCCTTCTACCAAGATTTCTATGCAATATTGATATTCATAGTGGTTTTTCTAAGTATTGTTTCAAGTTCTTATCTTTTCTTCCCCTGCACTTGTTTTTTTCCATGTTTATTGCTTAAAGTGAAGACACTTTTTCCATATAGTGCCTAAGAAATAATGTTTTGATTCCCAAAGGCCTTTTGGCAATATAATGGCACAAACAATAAAGACAACATTTCCCTGTGGGGCTTTTCAATACAGTATTACCCACCCACCCCAGGAGTTTATACCATAACTCACTTTTTTCCTAATGCTGGTATCCAGGAGACAGAATACAGTAATGACAGAGTTTAAAACAAAAACATAGATGATGCAGACATTTGCCACGCACTCCTTCTATACACTTGCTACATGTCCTCATCCTACCCTTCTTCTTCCCAGTGTAACTCATTTGTTTCTAAATGCTTCCATTCTGCTAGGAATCTACAGCATTAGTTTTTTTATTTAGTTTTTTCTTTTTTAGAACTATGCTCTGTTAATTTTAAAACATGGTTTCCTGTCCCACTAGACCTTAAAAACTACCTGCCCATCTCCACTGTCCACACTTGATGGTAAAACTTTGTTTCTTCACCTGACTGTGCCTCCCAGCCTGATTTTAGTAGCATTCTCATCCTGTTACTACATTGCTTTCCCTGGAATCTCAAAAAATTCCTTCCCCACCACCACTCACATATCTCTGCAATACATCAACATGCCTCAAACACTCTCCTTGTATTCCACAGCATCTCCCAGTCACACCAGCATCCCCCAGTGTTCCCTCAGCCAACTTTTTCTAGAGACAAGACACCCCTCACTGCCAGAGGCCGAGCTCCTCTCAACCATTCTTATGGTCTCCTTGCCAGAGAACGGGCAAAAAAGAGGAGAGAGTGTCTATGTCAGGACTGAAAGGGAGCTCGGCACATTACAGTCTGTAAAAGCCAGTGCTCTCATTCCTAAAACAAAGTGTCTCCCTAAACAAAATCTGATTCCCCCTCGCCCCTTTCCAAACACTATGTACATAAGGGATTGATTTTAGTTAAGGCAGAAGGCCCCACCCAAAGCTGTGCTGAATTCAGTTTCCAGACAAGTTCCTCTCAATTTCTTCTCCAAGAGATGATGTCAGGGCTACTGAAAAGGCTGGTTACAAGCAAAGGCTAGAGGACAGAGTTTGCTCATAGCTTGGCTTTGTCTCAGCATTCTTCATTAAAGCATCTCATCCAGCTCAGGTCTTGCAGGTGTCACAGCAGGGCAGGCAAGCTACTCGGACCCACCTTAACTCACCTACCCTCCTCCCAGACTCCTCAGCTTTATGAAGAATTGAAACTAAAAGCAAATTTCCTGCCTTTGCTATTCAGGTGAGGATCCTAAACCCCAGGATTTTAGATCAGTAAACACCAAACCCACTATAATTCAGCTAACCTGCTCACTCTTGTTCTTTCTGCTCGTGTTACAGTTGGCTAGACCCTGTGCTCCCAGGGCTAAAACCAACTGCTGTGTGCTCAGTTTCTGTTCAATTGTTGCTTAGGCAGTGAAGACTCCAATTAATTTTTTGTCTAAGCCCATCTGTAACGAGGCAAAACACGGATCAGTGAAGAATCCAACTATCTCCATTAACATTCAAGAGCCATTTCCAGTGCTACTGTTTGCCTCCTACTAGTTTCTCTCTGCAGAAATTTATATATTTTGTAGCCCAGCACATACTGATTTCTTTTGTTGCCATAATCCATTGCAAATCTAAACCTGAAAATCCCAATGCACTGCTGACATCTCCTTGAGAGCATTCATGCTGTCGGTCATTATCAGTGCATCCTATGCTGCCTTTAACTTGGTTTTTAAAAGAGCTGGTTCAGAATAGCTCTAAAACTAATGGTAGGGATATCATGATAATTAATAGATACATCTAATTTACAGCAATACAATTGGCTGGTCTATATATAATTGGAATCATGTGCATTTCAGCCTCTACTTTAAGTAATACTTTTGGATTTTCTTAAGAAAAAATTCACTGCTTTGTGTTGGCCATGCCTGAGTACATAGCCTGTCAAGAGGGATACATGAAGTATAGCATCCCTCCCAAAAGTTCAGTGTCCAAGTGCCAAGGGACCCCAAAAAAGGGAGGGGATCATCTCCATACTTTTATTAAAGTATGAGAGAACACCAATTTTTCTATTAGTGGCAAGGACTTACCCATAGTATTCTGAGCATAAATAGGATCTAAAGTGTTGCCAACAGCTGTTTTAGAAGCACCGTTAAAGCCAGTTATGTTCATGGTGTAAAACGGACCTGACCAACTCTAATTAGTCTAGAGGCATAACTAACCTATTAGGCTGCCTGCCTTCAACCCTAACAGTACCTGTGTGCATGGCCTGACCTTCCAGGGAGCTGGGCACTCGATGGTCCCATTGAGGCCGACAGGACTCCCGTTGGTTTTCCAGGATCGGGACAGAAAAGTGACAGCACCGCGATGCTTTAATTCAGAATACTGAGAACCATACCAAGTGCTCCAGCTTGCAAGTTCCCAGACCTTGCTTTCATTTCAGAGGGAAGCTTTGATCAAACAAGGATCATAGGGAAAAGGCTGGTGAGATCTCAGATGGAAGAAGGCCAGCGCAATTAGACACAATCCCACTTCATAACTCGTTATGTTTTCCCTAAGTAAATTATGGCTAATTTGATACACTAGAAAACACAGCTGATGCTTACAGAAAATCTCTGCTCGTAAAGACACAGTGCTACAGACTACAGAGAGACTAAGCCATGTTTAAGTAGCGGTGGCTAATTGGAGTGGCTGAGTTTGCTACAGAACCATACCTTCCTTGAACGGTACTGCAAGCCAACTAGCTACCCCAGGGGAGGTGAACACATTGCCAGGAAGAACAGAAGAGAATATTTATTTTATTTTTTAAATGTAGAAATGGCATGACTTAGTAATACATTTTCTTAAGTTTACCCCTAAAAAACTGTACAAACAGTAGAACTCATCATCAGCAGATACAACCTAGATAACAAGAAAAAAAAAGCAAAGACTGCATCCTGCACAGTGTTTCACATTTCCTACATGCTTTTTAAAATTGTGAACATCTAGGCATGAACCTCGGATTCAAAATAAAAACTGCACACAAACACCTCCAGCTGTGGAACCAGCAAACCCAGTATATTGCTTAATTGGAGTTTGTAGAAAATCATTTTTGAAGCAGCAGCTTGTGCCCCCTCACTACAGACCAAATGTTCCACTCCTTCCTCATCCAAATTTGAGATACAAATGAATTCATCTTCCTTACTCCCTGTTGTGTAAAACAGGTTGTTCACTAAGCAGAAAAGCCTTCTGGAGTCTTTATTAAGGAAAAATAAGGAACAGAATTTCACAATTAATAACAGTCAGCTGCTGGAGTGACAGTGACTGTGGCTTGTCCTCCAAGTTACTGCTTTTTCCACCCCTACAAAGCTCAAAAAATCATGCTCTTTTATTTGCATGCTTTCCATCTCTTGCAAAGACAGAAAGAAAGAATACTCTACGTGCATTTCTCTCACTGTGAAAGAGACAGGAGAACAGCTGATGTTTATATATTTACTGTGCAGCAGCATCCAAAGACATCACTCAGGATCAATGTCTGCTGGGCTAGGCTCTCTGTCAGCACAGAAACTTCACCTTCAGTACCACGTTCTTGGTATCTTCAGTCCCTGCTCCTGCAAAAGCTAGTGTGAATGTCTACAGAGAGTACTCTTGTACTTAAAGAGTATGTATTAGGATTCTTAACCATTCATCCTAGGACTCCAAAAACCTCAAGAGCGATGCAGAGATGGTGACAACGGACTTTTTATCTACCTATGTAACATACTGGGAAGTTTTTCCAGTGATCATAGCAGTGTGAAATATATTCCTGCTCCCTCCATCCATCTTACAGGACACCTTATCTAGGTGTGGTAAAAGAGAATGATCTCAAGTAAAATCTGAAGTAAAGCAACTCCAGCTTGGATTAAAGCCATAAAAGTTGACCTGAGTTGGTTCACAGTGTATCCCAGACCATAAAGGTCATGCTCACTAATAAAGGGGGAAGTTTGCAGAGGGTCTCCTGCTTGGGCTCCTCGGGACTACCTTCCTGTTTGTTGAGACCACTGTACATTTGCTGGGCTGAGTATACCTTTGTTTACTTTACACTGGCCTTGGTATTCATTTTGCTGTTTCATTAAATCTGATTTCATTTCAGCCTGAGAGTCTCCTCTCCTTTTCCTGATCCCTTTTCTTGTCTGGGGAGGGGCCATGGGTGACAGAGCAACTGCTAGAGTTTAGCCCCAGATACAGACTAAACAATGTTCCAAATGGCAGGAGAGAGAATAGACCTGAGATGGTTAGAAAGCCAAATTGCTCTCTCAGATGCTGTAACAACCCCTTCCATCAGACAGTGCTCAGACACATGTACACAGCCATGCGTGTACACCTGAAACACGTATCTCCTCTCATACAGTGCCACACACTCTGCTCCTGGGGGTGCTTGCTCCATTTCAAAACATTAGTGGACTTCCTTTCCATCCCCAAATATTTGACAAAAATACTCATTTTAACAAGTGCTCTTTTCCACCTTAATCTGATGCATTTTTGATAAATCATATAGTTCAGCCTTCCTTTTTTTTTGTAGACTCTCTTCCATGAGGTTCTCTGGAAGGTTGGAGATCAGCACTGTTATACCCCTCCCTTCTACTATTCCCATTTGAGTCCACAGTGCTTTCTTCCATGTTTTCTTTTCATCCTTTCTCTTGTTGCACTTGTGCTTGACTAGAAGCCAGTGTTTACCACAACAGCATTCTCCTGAATCACACAAAATATGGTGGAGTCCGGCCCCATGATGGTTCAGAATAATGAACAGATGACATCCACAGGGCACACAAAACTGGACACCCCACAACCTAAGCAGGACAGTGAAGTGATACAGGAGGGTCTACAGAGAAAAAAAAATAGAGGTATGAAATACAAGCAAGACTGTTTTGTTTCCTATTGTTTGTTCTCCCAACAACAGTATCAACGTGGGTTTGAAGAAATGCTGCTGCTAGGAAAATATTTATTATTTGTAAGGTGCTGCTATAAACAATAGCACAGCTATTTCTGCAGCATTATCGATTACCAACAAAGACGACAGCTTCATGCATCAAAGGAAGGAGTGTTAAGTGCTGCCCTGTTTTCTGTTTACATCAGAAGAACACCGCTCAGCATTATCTAACTAGGACCATTATCTGAGTGGCAGTAAGCAAGCTAGAAAAATCATTTTTATACCAAAGCTCATTAAAACGTGCTTGCAAGGACCTGATGCAATGCCCTTTCCCATCAGTGGAAAACCCTTACTCCTTCAGTGAAAAGCCTTCATCAACACCAAGTTTTGCCTTCCATTAACTCAGTGCAAACGTAGTCTCCATAGTGTAACTATGAGCACTACTCTTAGTAGCAAGCACCTAAAATTTCAGTCATACCTCGAGAAGAGAAATTACTCTCAAAACCAGGAGTGAGGGCTTGCGTAAGAGCTCAGTGACCTCTGAGGGGCTCCAAGGATTCAGCACAGGAAGGGTGAGCTGCCATCCACCAAAAAGGCAGCAGCAGGATCCTGCCCACTTAAACAGATCCCTGCAGCTGCCACTGCACAGAAAGGGTAAGACAAAAACCGCTTGTGTGTTGCATCCACATTAACTGCAAACCCAACCCTTCCCAAGGAAGCCCTGATTAAGTACTGGAGACAAGCCAGATAATAAATAAAGCATTTCTATGGAAATTTCAGTCCCCGATCCATTCCTATTGGCTGCAAAGTTGTTTGTTTAAAGATGTTTCATTCCTAACACATATTTAAAGAAGCAGGTGCAGAAAAAGCTTTAGGACTTCTCCATCCTTTCCCCTTCTCCTTCTCCCCTGTTCTGTGTGCCCACCTCCCCAATTCTTAAGCTTCTCCAAGCAGCTTGCAGACGGAGTATGCTTCTGAACACCCTTCTCGCACCGTGTGTACGCACCACGTACGTGGATTGTGTTTGCTTGCTTTTGAGCAAAAGCATGAAAGTGTTTCTTCAGTCAAGAAAAGCCACTGGGTACAGTCTCCAGAAATGGTCCATTTTCAGCCAATTCAACTTAATTTGTAATTCATTTTAATTTATGATACAAGGAGTCTGTAATAAGCAAGTGGGTATTACCGAAAAAGTAAAATGACCACAATGACTCACTTAATACATCTTCATGTGAAGCGGGAAAAGCATCCCTTTGACAGTTCAGCTCTGCTAAAGCAAGGTGAGCTGCTCGAGGTGAGCACAGAATGGAGTAGAGAGCACAGTACCCAAGGCAAGCTCCAGCCCCACGCCAGCCCGCGCACACTCTGCCCCAGAGCTCCCAGCGAAGGTCGGACCCTCACAGCAGCACTACAACAGCTAAGGGTCTGTCTGGGCAAGTAGCTCCTGCCTCTCAGCTGCCTTCAACCCACATGAGACCATACTACCACTTGAAGGAATGGTCCTCAGTTTTTGCTCTGCCCCTGCTTTTTGGGTCCCTCATTCTTCCTTCATTTTGCACCAGTGCCACTAATGTTCTAGCTACACAATGAACAGATCTGCAGGCTGATCAAGCTGACAGCTGGTTTTCCAGCCAAGCTTGGGGAGGTGATCTGAGTCACGGCACAGCTTCAGGAACACCCAGCAGAAATGGGCTTTTTGGGAACATTAGCTGAGCAGAGGCAGAGAACTGCTCCTTTTGGCAGCAGATCATCATTCAGCCAGGAGAAGCGAAGCCACGCTCTCAAACATGTAACTCGGCTCCCACAGCAGCAGCCACAGAGACAGACACTTGGGCAACAGCTTGCAAAGCTCCCTAGACCAAGGGCCATCTTCTCACACATCTTTGAACTACCACCAGAACCAAAACGCAGCCCAACTCAAGTGACATTCTTGAGCCATCTCAGCCTTTAAATACGGTTACAATCACTAACCTAGGTCCATGCTGATCCTGCCACATCAGAACCCAACTCTGTCCTGTACAGAAAACAGGGATGTTTCATGAGCAAGTTTTAAGCATACCCTGTCCCCCGTAACCAAGCTCTCAGTTCTTTTCCTCCTGAACCCTATTAGGGCTTTCTGCCACCTCTGTGACACATGCTCGTATAACTGGCAGAACAAGCTAAATATAAGGTATCCACACCCCCATAAGCTCCAAAAAAATCCAAGTTTAGTATTCCTACTGTATGCAAAGCCTAAACATAGTAAGATAAAGCAAAACCATCTTTCCTGTTTTAAGTATTCTTCAGATTGATGACCCCTCAGCTTCTAAAGGCCCCTAAAGCTTCACAGGGGAGAGAGGGGACAGTGTCTCCTGAGGGTGTTATCAGGAGATTAGAAGCATCACTTCCAGCTCCACAGCAGCCCCCTTCCTGCTCGCTCTGACAAGCGACACAATTGAGCTCAGCCACGTTTCCCACCACGGGTACAAAACCAGCGTGTTAGGGAGGCTCACTGCCAGACAGCAGCACAACGTCAACACGACCAGCTCAGCTTAGGAAGGGACAGGCACATCTAAGCCTGTAGGCCAGGAGTAAACGTTCCTCATCTTGCTCAGAGCAAGCTGGCCTCTTTTCCAGGGCTCCAGGGACCAATGTGGGTAGAAAAACAGTTCTGTTCTCCTCCTCCAAAACTTCAAGGCTCCTATGCCCTAACAGACAGGGAAAACAAGGCAAAGAAACCCTTTCAGGCTGAAGAACACCCAGTAGCCACAAAAACTAGTGTTTCTGGGGAGCTTTTCACCTCGAAGTAACACAGAGCACTTGATGTACTGCACATAGCTGCCATTGAACACACCACAGCTGCCCGTCTGCTGAGAGGTGGCAGCTGCTCAAGAGGGGCATCGGGTGAAAAAAATAATTTCAGCATGGAAGTGGGACACAGCACTGAGAAATAGTGTCATGGGAGGGATGGAGAAGCACGCTTAAGAAGGGGAATAGAAGAATATAGACACCTACACTAGACTTTGACCAGCTACTCTGACTTGAGAGGTCCGTTAACCACAAGGAGCCAAAAATCTTCATTATTTTCGTCTTAAAAAAAGCCAACAACAAAACAAACCAACGCTGACAATACAGTGACTCCACTATTTTCTGGTGCTCCTGCAATGCACAGATGCTGTGCTGCATCCGACGAGCCAGAGCTACCAATACCACAACCTCTTCCTTCCAGGTTTCACTCAGGAGTCTCCTGTTCCAGTACGTGGTATTTAATAAAATGACTTGTTTTGAGAATTAAAGTGCAACCCAAGGATCTCATACTGTTTTTGCAGCCCTGCTTACTACAAACAAAACTGACTAGCCTTTTCTGACTTTGCACTTGAGTGCCACTGAAAACAATGACGAGGCTTTAAGTGACCTCAGTAATATTTACAGTACACTCCAAAGGATTAAACACTTGCTTCCAACAACAGGGAGATGGCCAAAAAACTAGATGCTATGTACCATCAACCAGAAAACCCTCCATTGCCTGCCTCTTGCTGAAACTGTAAAGCACAACCGTGCTGAATGAAACAGGGAGTAGTACACTGTGCCTCTAAACTGAAGAATTATGCCTCTTACTATATCTCTCTCCTCCCCTTCTGCATTTTGATAAGTTAACTGCCAGGAAGATATCCATACCCCATTTCTATGAGTACTTCTATGCTCAAAACACATCATGGGTCTCAAGAACCAGGAGCCAGGGCTGCATACACATAAAGAACGAGTTATGAGCCAGGAGCTACTGCAACACAGGCATTGCCATCACCAACCAGGGCAGTGTGCCACAGCACCCAAGCAAGGCCACCACAGGGACAGTGACCAATTCCAGTGACAATCTCAGAAAATAAACGGCAGAAAGCCAGATCTAAAGTCAATCCATGTAGACCAGTCAGAAACAGCAGATGGGGCCAGAGACAGGACTAGATACAAGACTACAACATATGTCTGTACTAAAAATTACACCAGAGAAATGACCAAAGAGAAAATAGGAAACAAGCTACCCAATATATGGTTCTGAGATCTACCTAGGGGAGAGAGACAAAGCCACCTACAGCATACATCCAAAATCCCCCTGGGAGAGGCAGTCAGTAAGCCAGGACAGCAATAGACAAGTCTAGATGCCAACATACCTATCCCAGAAGTCAGAGTAAGCCCAGGGGGGTCCCCAGCCAGAGCTTAAATGGAGCTGCTGGGGCAATGGCTATCAGGTGTGTTGTGGAAGCATCAGGTATGGATGATCAGAGTAATTAAGTCCAATTAGTGCGCTCGGGATCATCACACCAAGCACGGAAGGTAGCTGGAAGTTGTAAACAAAGACACAGAGGAAGGGTGGGCAAAATTCCTATGTATAGGTGTGAAGGCAGGATTCACAGTTGCATGACCATTGCCTGAGCTTTCCCAGGAGTGAGGCATATGAATGCATCAGACAGAACTTCCCACCTCCTGGTTAGAGCAAGACTTTGACCAATGCTAGATCAGGTCAGCTGCAGCTTCATCGAGTCAACTCTTGGAAATTTCACAAGCTGGTGTTTCCAGCACCTCTCCGGGTGACTCATTCCACTGCTAAACTACCGACCTGGTGACTTTTTTTCTTTGCCTAAGCTGAACTTTGTTAGTATCACTGGAGATGTCACACAGGGATTTTTCTCCATCTCAATATCCTTTCTATTTCAGAGAGCTCCATCCTCACCCATCAAACTCCCACACTAACACACACCACCTTGCCCTCATATTTTCCGAGGTTTATGTAGGACATAGAGCCACAAAGCTCCTGTTAAATATGACCTAATTTGTTTCCAAGTTTAGCATTACCAGAAGGACAGTTTCAGGGAGGGGAATTTCATGGGTTTGTGGCTGTGCAGTCACGTAATTTTAAGAAATAGCACTCAAATGCAACGTTTCCAGTAAGGTGCTGAAGAACAGGATGTTTCCAAAGGGCTTTCATGGGGACCACTGTTTTCCAGTGTTCCTAGGGTCCCAAAAGTTGCCAAGGACCACTTGGCTGTCTCACTACAACACAAGTTTGTGGTTCTTTTTCAGGCCAGCCTGCATCACAGAATGCCCATGGAGACAGACAGGCACCTTCCAAAACCCAGAGCATTATTTTAAGAGCATCACAGACAGACTGCAAAAGGGCAAGAGATCTGAGTGCCAGGAACATAAAGTGCAATACCAGTCCAAGTCCAAATGTGAAAGGAGCAAGCCAGGCGAGTCCTGCTCCTATATGCTCTGTGGAAGACAATAATGAAAGGAAACCTGCAAACTGTGAGGGAACAACTGCCCTTCATCCCACTGTGCAGCTCCCCTTGAAGCCAGCAGGACCTGTAATCCTGTACCCGCAGGAGAACAGACCTCTGACAAGATGCAGGGGTGCTTACATCCTAGTTTTAATTTAGTGGGGAAAATAAAAAAAAAACACCACACCAAAAACCCAAACTCCATATCCATGTTAGAAAGATTTGATTATATATTCTGACAGAAGGACAAAATGAATGCGCATAAGGAGGCAGGAGATGCAGTGTAGGTGATTCTCAACACAACAACAGTGTCTCAGAAATTATGCTTGAAATATGTCTTGGACATAATCATTTGACTGAAAACCAAGTAGAATGAACCGTAGCAACCGACTCTTCACTGACCAATACATCAATACTAAAGGAGACCCACGTTTTTTCAAAACAATGTGGCATGATGAGGTGATGAAACAACCCTGGGGTGTGAGGGAAGGCTCAGTGTGAATTTAGGAACGGCAGGTGAATGCCCTTCCCACAGCAGCCAGCAGCAAAGCCCAGGTCCCTACTGCCTGGCACTGCTGTCGCCAAGCAGCACGCTCCTGCAGACTGGGAGTGCAACCAGCGCAGCCGTCGGGAACGCATCACGGAGCGGGTATCCGATAACCATGCGAAATGCAAAGGAATTGGAAGCAGAGGCTAATGGTTTAAGTGGGAGAAGAGTTAGGACCATTAGAAGAGCGTCAAGAGGTCTGGGATTAGCAATGTTCTCGCAGTCTCTGGCTGAACTCTGCCACCTGGCATGGCCAAGCTGCCGGCATCCTTTGCAGGGTTTGTCTACAGGGGAAATGCATGAGTGAGCTGAGATGCCCACTTAACCAGGATGCTCCAGAAATAGTTCTACAGCCGCATCAGAAATGAAGTGCCCATAAGTCAATGAACTAATTTAAGATACAGCTTCTCTGCAGACATAAGGTCCATGTCTACACAGTGCTGTAAATAGCAACATGGTATGCATTCTCCAGCTGGCACTGTGTAGACATGCTGCACAGATAGAGACTGTACCTCAAATTGCCACGTTAATTTCTGGGATCACCTGTATGGAAAGCATAGCAGCAACCTGGAACAGTTCCATTTAAGTGTGACAAAAAGACTTCAAGCGCTCTATTTATGAAGAAATTCTTTTTACCCATCAGTCTGCCCTAATTTTATTCCCCCTTTTGCTTCCAGAGATCTACCCAGCATCTCTCATATGGGAAGTTACATAAAGTCCAGGTAAAAAGCCAAGAGAAGTGACGGACATCTGCCATGCACTTGCAAGAACCAAAGAGAGAGTGGGAATGAATGGTCACACTGTACAGCAAGAAGTCACCATAAAAAGATACTGGGTAAGAGAAAATTTAGGATGTCACACTTTCCAATGATTAAACCCTTTCTGAAGATACGTGAACGGCAAGGAAGATTGCTGAGGCTTTTTGAATCTCATCTACAATCGGCAACACTGGGAACTCAGAGGTCCCATGCTCAAAGGACTGGATTTGGATCTTTTGAATCAAGAGTTACTTGATGAAAATGCTCTCTAGAATGGGCAAGCAGCAATTCATGGAGCAGTGAATTTCTTTATTATGCCTAATTGCTATGCATGTTTTACCATGGAGGGGCATCATATATGTGTATAATCGAAACTCCCCTGCTGACCTCCCAGTAAAGTATATTCTCTCCACAGGACAAGCTCTACTCTCTCCCCCATAGCACGTAGAGGAAGATGTAGCTGGAGCGGAGCCGTGAGAGGTGGCAGCCCCTGGAGAAGCTGTGCACGTGCTGCAGCAGGTCTCCACAACCCCCTCCTTTGGGAGGGGAACAGGAAGCAGTAAATACACTAAGAATCTGTTTCACAGGTACGAACTTCCATAAATCGGGGTGCTCAGTATGATGAAGTCTTCTAAATGTGAAAGGTTTTTTCAGCTTTCAGCTCCCTCTCGCCCTCCAAAAAAAGGCAATTGTCAATAAGACTGGAAGTCAAAACTATGCTTGGGATTGTTTTCTTTTTATTTTTTTGACAGATGAATGGTTTCTTCTGGCAACAAGGAAAATCTTGTGTATTTTACTGAAAATTTTTGTAGAAAAGAAAAAGCTTCTACATCAAATCATGTTTTTGCGTGTTTGAAAAATCTTCCCAGCTAGTTTTGTCTAGCTAAGATTATTATATGCTGAAAGTAAGTAAACAAAGGGAAGCGAAAGCTCCTAGCTCTTCTACTTTAGGTGCTGGTTTGTGAAATCATCAATATTTCAGAAAGGGAAGCTTTTAATCTCCTCCTTTAGGCCAAAGGTTCATGTCTCTTCCTTCCTCTGGTCTGATAAGCTGGCAAGCGAGCGCCATTCGATGACACGCTCCTGCTCTCTTTGACTCCAGACCCCTTCTTTATTTTCTCTTGTCTCTTACACTTGCACCAGAACTTCTGCAACAGGAGAAAAACCAACATCCCTCCTTCCACTTCTCTGGAAATTAGATTTCAGGTGAAAAGTTCCCCTAAATCAGAAGAATTTAACCATCCTTTTTTTCCTGATTCTGCAGACTGCTGGTCCCAGGTTAAGATGAAACTCCCAGCCTGTATCTCTGCCCGTGTTCTTCTTTGAGGACGATGATTGACTCAAATGAGGACAATGACTGATCTGTAACAGCGTATTCCAGTGCCGAGTTTCTCCTTTGTCTGTGCTGGGATTTTTACAGTGGCAGCATCTGCTTCACGCTGCCATCAACTAACAGCAATGTTTCCACTCTCTCCTCAGGCTATGATGAATGTAATTTTTTAATGTTTGCCTGAATCCCACGCAGCAGTAATCAGCAATTATTGAAAACAGCAAACACAAATCATTAAGACGTTTCCAGGACATCCAAGCAGAGTCTCGCCTGGGATGTGTGCCTCACACAGCTGTGGGTAGAAATGTTGCTGTCTCCACCAGCCACGTCATATCACGAGGGAAAGAGCACTTTTCCCTCCGTGTCTTGAGCCTAACTCAAGCAAGCTGGACAAAACAGTGTGGATGAAAGCATCCAAGTGATTTGACATTTGCAAAAGAAACAAGGAGCTTAAAAGTGACACCCTCTGCTCTGGTTCCATAATCAACCTTGCAAACATGAGGCAGCACAAACCGTGGATTAACTCTGGCTGTGCAACAGCATTATCTATATTTAGTATCTGATGTCATCACGTTTGCTCCGTTATCTGATGTCATTGCACATGCTATGGCAGATCAGACGGTGTCCTCCGCCCCACCACTACCAATTTTTCCCAAATACAGTCCAGTGCTATTCTAAAGAAATGCATCCTTTTTTCCAAGTTAATTTGTTGGATCAGCACACAACTAAAGGGATACTAAATAAGTATGCTTATGTATTCAAGTGTACTTATCTCAAACTTAAATTCTAAGGAATAATTAGTGTATGTGTGTGTGCATACGTGGGAATGCCGGCTGAATAACCTACACACCCATCTCCCCTCTCCTCCCTCCAACTTATTTTTGCTGCTGAAATCACCAGCCTGCCTTGTATCTGCTGTAAACTGCCATAACTTAGTAGAAATCAATGAACCTACAGTAGTTCCCATTACCTCAGAGTTTTTATGTACACAGGGTACTCAGAAATTTAGCAGGCTTGATTGGACCACTGGTCTACCAGAAGTCCAGTCCTGAGAACCTCTACTCCTAGATCTTTGCTCTTACCTTATTAACATCTCTGCCTTAATTTTTCTGTACGTAAATCTGCACAGAATAAACTCTATTCGAGTGAATTGAATGAGCATCAAATCAAACAGGTCTCCCTCGCGTTAATAAATCATGAATGAACAAGAAACATGAAAGAATTTGTCTCCAGATTCTGCATTTTGGCTCTTGCTTTCACCTTCAGAGAAAGAAATATATCCAAAAGAATCTCTGTGTGCATATACCAAGAGTATTTCTCATGACTATAACTACCTGTTTAACTTTTGAAAGAGACACTGAACCTTATCTTTTAGGTATTAGAGCAATCTCTATGTACCAGAAATCAGGATGAGACTGCATATGAAAATATATATATAAGGTGACTTCGATGGTCCTAGATGTATAAACTCTGGGGTTCCTGTGCATTCCTTCGCAGCACTGGATGCCACAGACAACTGGACTACCAGGCACAGAAGCCAGAGACAGACTCCAAGCTACTAACCTGGCACGTATGTGCAGAGATGGGCCTCCAAATGCCTCTGTCTGAATTCACAGTTACTTGTGATCACACTGTCCCACTTGTGATCACACATCCCACAAAGATGATCAAAGGACTGCAGCATCTGTCATATGCTCCAGGAGGGGCTGGGAGAGCTGGGACTATTCAGCCTGGAGAAGGAAAGGCTCAGCGGGACCTTACCAATGTGTATAAAAACTGATGGGGGAGGGTGTAAAGAAGAAAGAGCCTGACTCTTCCCAGTGGTACCCAGTGACAGCACAAGAGGCAATGGGCACAAACTAAACCGCAAGGAATCCCAGATAAACATAAGAAAACCACATTTTTCATGCGAAGGCCCTTGAGCGGTGGAACGTATTTCTCAGCGAGACTGTGGAGTCTCCCTGCAGATATTCAGAACACAACTGAAAACAGTCCTCTCTCTGCAACTGGCTTTAGCAGAGCCTGCTGGGAGCACAGGGGCTGGCCTAGATGCTCACCAAGGGTCTCTTCCAAACTCAGCATTCCTGGGTTTCTGCACTGCAGCTGAGCAAAGAATAATGGCTTACAATATCTGGCATAACACAAATGAAAACAGCATTATCCCTCATCCCTGCTGTTCCTGACAACTATGCTTGCTTGTCTTTAAAGAGTGCAGAGAGAAGGGCAAATACCCCTTTCTGGCACTTTGTGAGTCAGTGTATTAATTTGCTCTGTACCATAAAGCTTCAAGTATAGATCACTGTGTCCTTGGAAAGCCAGTGTGGGGAAGCAGAAACAAGTAAACTACCTTTGTAGTCCCTGCATTATACTTTTCCTTCCCTGCCTCCTGCCATGCTACTGACCTGCATCATTCCAATGATCTCTCCCCGCTAGAGAGAGATGTGGAGACTGCCCTGAGCCCCCTGCTTTTTTTTTCCTTTTGCTATGCATCCTAAAGACGGAGAAGGCTAAAACAATTACTAGGTAGTCTGTAGCTTAGTCACATTATCAATAGGTTATAGTGTCTCTGTGCAATATTTATGAGCAGAGAGACATTTACAGAATCCATTTCCTAGCAGATCCATAAAAGGACTAGCATCTTACTGCTTCTACTGAGCTTTACTTCATGTTACTTAACAGAAACCCAGAAAGAAAGAAAGAATACAGCAAAGAATCAACCAAATCTTCTGTACATCCCATAAAAAGTATACGTGGAAAAGTTCAAACAAATGAGAAACAGTGAGGCCTTTTTTAATCTCTGTTTCCCTGTCAGACACAATCTCAGCTTCCACATTCCACAGAGATGCTATTCACACAGGTTGCAAACAAAATGAGGCAGAGAGCTTTTCTCCCATTTATCCATAAAACACCTGCCTTGCTCCAGCTGTTACTGAACAGAAATAATCAGAGAGGGCTTTATTTTAACACTAATCACCAAGATTACAAAACAAAAATAATAATAATTAAAAAAAAATAAAATAATCCTTGCTATAAATCATCTTTTTTTGTGTAGTCACACCCTGGAACACAGGGCTCCTTTTTACTTGGTGCTTCACACCAACAGTCCCTATTCTGAGTGGGTAGCAAGCACGCAAGTTTTATCTGAATCAACTGCAGAACTCATTCAAACAACAGCATCCACTGCTTTTCCACATGTCACTGTTAATATCATTCCTACTCAGTGACATATTAAGAGGTGCTGAACTCAACAGGAATTTAGGGCACTTGGAAAGATCAGCTCAGAAATGCACAGGTATTCACAGACAAATGCCCTCAATTGCTCTCTGCTGCTGTAAGCTGCTTTTATATTACAATTTCATGGATGATGCCTGCTCGGTTTCTTCACACTGGTAATCTCATGGGACCACTGGCTTCCCTGGAACTCCAGCCATTTAGACCAGTTGAGCGCCTAAGCGGTCCTTAGGCTGCCTTCCTGGTCCAGAGACAATGGGCTTCATTCCCTCCCTTGGCACCTCCATGGAAAATGAGGGAACACGGGCTCCTTCACTACCTCATCCTGGGCTCGCTCCATTTCTAACGCTCCATTCCCTTCCCAGCTACAGAAGACTTAGGCCATGGGCCAAGTGCCCCAAGCCGCCTGTGTTATTTTGTGCAGCAAGGTTTCTGTCTGTTCAAAATGAATTAAGATTCTTCTGTGAACATAAAATCATGCGGTCAGGTTTTGTTTCTGAAGACATCTGGCAAAAAGCTGCATCCTCCTCAACCCTGAAAGCAATCACAAAATCCCATGGATGTTTCTAATCATTTCCTGTGGGGTGTACAGGAGTCAGTCACAACCTGCCAGCCATGACACCATGAAATGCCCCATCTGTTCTGACTGCTTTATCATCATCACTGCTCGTCAGTGTTTCACCATGGAGGGCAGGAAGTCTTGAAGCTGGGTGTGAGTTTCAGTACAGTTCAGGCTGCATCAGAGAAAATTCAGCAGTATTACTACGCTAGCAAAACCTCCAAAGTGCACAGAGGTTATGTTCTTGGAAAAAAAGAAAAGAAATCCTGGTATGGGTTTCTAACAATGCTCTGCACAAAGTAAGATACGTGAGTAGATTTAAAGTATCATGGCCGAGATTCACTCTAAGAGCAATAGTTACTTTCCTCCGCTATATTTCTAGATAATACTTATCTGTAGGAGGTTATAGGCTTTCTTGTAAGGCAAAGAAAGCCTGCAGCATATTAACTTCTACTACAGTAAATCACATCTCTTGATACCACTACACTAGCTTTAGCAGAGAAGTGTTAAGATAACTTTGGAGAAGAGTAGGAATTAACAAGTTAGCTTGCTCTGTAAACGTGTCCACAAAAGATGGTATTTCTCCTGTATCTTCGGTAATATCACGTTAATTCTCCAGCAATCACCTATGTTCTTCATAAACTGTTCCAAATTAAGTTCAAATCCATGCACAGTGAAAGAGAAGAATTTGTCTTCACCAAACCAGGATCACGGTTATGAGGCCTATGGGCAGAATAAAGGCTGTTCACGTATGTATTTCATTGCCTCCCACTTTTAATTTCGTTATCCTAAAGCATACATTCTGTGTGATCACAGGACTCTGTCTAGAATCAGAAAACACTAATAGATGAAAAAGTATCTGGTGTTACCTTTAACACATCTCTCCTTTTACAGAGGGTTTTTTTTTCCCTATTTATTGTACTACTGTGGAACCTGACAGGCAAGACTCTTCCCTATTGGCCACACGAAAGCTGTTATTTATGTAAAACATTATCACATGAATGATAATGAATAGGAAAGAAAGACTTTCAGCTGGTTAGTTTAGAATAAATAAGTTTTGTTGATTTGCACCAGGGCATTTTTCATTTTATGCAGGTACAAAGAGCAGCACAAGATGCAGGCAGTGAAGTCGCGGTTCCCACGTTCATCGTGTTCATTTTGGTACTCAGTTCATGGGAGTAAAAACTTAATGGATGCTATCAAAAAAGAGGCACAGAAATCAAAAGACCAGCATCCCTCCACTCTGCTGCCTGTCTCCCAGTCACACGTACTCCAGCCTGGGATTTGGGGTTGTGCGGCCGTATCGATCCGTTCTGAAGCAGGACTGAGTTGCTCTTTACGTTGGTGGGTTTCAGCAGCCTTTTAAAGTGTCATGAATGGATGAGATCACAGACATTTGAAGACCAGGAAAAATACATCACAGCCCCGCCAGGAAGAACGCATGCTTTGAATATGCATTAGCAATAGTGGCTGTATGCTATGCAGTGATAGCCAGATTCCATTTACTACCTTTAATTAATAATTTAAGATATTGACAACCATAGTTTCAGATTGCTGTTTAGTATCCTCCGATATATAGATTGATACCCTATATCAGCGTACCAGGTGTCATCCTGAACAGTCCCCAAACCCTTTGCCAGTTTAATAAACTGACACAAAAGCTCCCTTCCCATCTTTGAAATGCAGCTACTTCTGAGAGAAAACACAGCAGCCCTTCAACAGCACGCTGGAATGCTACCAAATGACAGGAACAGCGCATGAAATATTGAACGGGCAAACAGATACAAAGCCAAAGTAGACAGAGCAGAACTCCAGTTCTGCCCAGACACCAGGAAGGCATCACAGTCTTTAATGACACCAAGATCTTAACAGCATTTCTTGTCCCAAGTGCCAACAGGATGCCCCTAACTGCCGTCTTGGGGATCAATCCAACATGACCCCAGAAGGACTGAATTGGTGGCTTCCAAGTCTCCACACCAAACACGGAGACTTGGTGGAAGCACTCAGCAAAACCAGTTTCACCTCAGTCAGGGCATTCAACAGCATTTCTGACAGACTAGTCACAGCACACAAAACATAGCAGTGCTCTGGTTCATGCCAGTTTCATGGCTCAAACTCAGGAGGATAAATAAACAAAAGCATAAAGGAAAAAGGTGCACAATGTTAGAGACAAAGTGACAGAAGCCAATTGTCGCTGTTCATACCGGGAGCGGAGAGATGCAGCAACACACACATTCAGCAAGAGCAGGCAAAAGAAGCAACTTTATCAATTTCTAACCCCGTTTTCTATCCCCTAGCCCCACAGGGCGATGGGTCAGTGATCACCCATCTCCTAGGGGGATTGGCTAAAGTCCTACAGAACCCAGTGCAAAATATTTTTCCCATGCACCATAAACAGAACTCAGCAAAACACCAGGTGTTGGTCCAGCTTACAAACCCATCCTACTGTTTCTCATAACACTGGAGAGAGCCTGAGAAAATCCCTCTGCTAGCAGCTTTTCAGCAGCATCCATAGCCAATGTGGCATGAAGTCCACTGGAAGACGTCAGCCTATCACAGTTTACTGAACAAATTTGTTCAGGACAGGCATGTTTCTATCAGTGCTTTTCTCACAGGCAGAAAAATTCATCGTTTGGTATTTGGAGCCTTAACGTTAATCCATTCTTTCATTGAACCATCACCTCACTGAAGCAATGACCAAGGGTGGCTCTGGGGTCTTAGCCAGGCTCTCAGCTCACTGGCCAACACTCAGTTCCAGTTGCATCACTACGCTCGAGTGCCCAGTTGTGGCTGTGACTCCAGACCTGCACAGGCAGGGTGCTGCAGATACTGCCCTCTAAGCACTGCACCGTTACTGCACACACCGAGCGGCTGTTCCTGCAATATTCATATCTTATCCTCTTCAGGAGAAATATTAAGTATCACAAGAGTTTATATTAAAGCCCCATTAGCAGTAAATGCTCTTCTCTTGGAACGCCAGACATTTTTATAATCTAAATAATCATAACAAAGGCACACACCCCAAGTAAGAGAGATCCTTTTTTAGTTTTTTGTTCTTTCCCAGAAAAGTGATGCCAAGGTAACTCAATCCAAGGGAAAAAACAAAACCAAAACAAAGCAACAAAAAAGACAGTTTCAAAAATTCTCCCTTTGGGAGGAAGTCATTCAAGTATATTTGGGGGAACTTTCATTTCCCCTCTTACCTTTTCAAATTCATGAAAAAAAAAAAAAATCACAGTCTGCAACTGAAAGAACCAAACTTTATGACACTAAATGATGCTGCAGATACCAGGGTAGCGGGAAATAAACTGAGTATGTCAAGAACATATGCAAGTGATTTATTTGCATCAAAAGCCATGGCAACAGCCAAAGTTCAGCAAACCACGTTCACAACAACATCTGGCTAACTAGAAATTGGACCAATGGAAAGACACCTCTATTGTAAGCTGGAATTATTTTGGGGAGTTGAAGATGAATAGTGCACATTGAAAACAGAAGGGAAGAGTCAAAGTCACCAGAAGAAGGTAAAGATACATCTGAGCACCTACCATTGCCCAAGGGATTCCATGTGGAGGCAGGACCCTGTTGGCAGTCACAGCTCCCACCATCAATCCAAAGTGTGTAGGGAACCAAATGCCATAAGAGTCCAGAAGGCCCTTCATTCAGAATTTAGTATGGAGTTCTACATGGAGATTTGTGTTCAGAATGGCCAAGCAACAGTGGGATAAATATTCAATAAAGCGAGGTTTTTTTTTTTTCTCCAGTCTGAGAAAATAGCTCGAGTCTATATTGTGTTCTCAGTATGCATGGAAAAATAGCTGGAGAATCCTTCCATGGCTTGTCTGGAGAGACAGGTTTTTGAATGTCTGTTTTTTCTGTCTTGCTCACCACTGAATTATTCTTATTAATCATTTTATTCCTATTAATCATTTAGCCTTGTACTGAGCTATGGGCCTGATTCAGGTCCTATGCGTTCCTTGTCAAACAGAAACAACTCTAGCAAAAGTACTGGAGCTACTGTAAATTAGAACATGAATGAGGATGCATGCACCAGCAGAAAGTGGAACTGGGCTTAACTACTTCTTTCCCTGGTGAACCTGTATCAAGGTGAAAAACATGAGGTATTCATTACAGGGACAGAAATGACAAAGGAACACCCCCACATACGCCCACTCCCCACCAGAGCAGGCACATCTGGAGTGTCAAGCCCTCGGGCATTCACCCTCTCATTATCTGTACAAACCAAAGATGTTCAGCTCAGTCTTGTGAAGTGACTGCAGCCTGTGTCAGTGGGGTCAGCCTAGGTAGCTGTGGGACACTAAACCCCACGTCACACTGCATCTGGCTGTCACACAGCAGGCTTCTTACAGGAACTGAATACAGGTGATTGTCCCATTCCTCACGCTCTGCTCTTAACCAGGTAAGATGGAAATGGTGACCCATGGAACACATTGGTTCTCTACCTGTCCTCATTTTAAGAATCATCCAGCCTTTTTTAGGCATCTCTCTCTATCACACTAAGTGACAACTGCAGGCTCCTGTGCTCAAAAGCCACATGTGCTAGTGTTCCTACCTAGTGAGAGGAGGTCACCAAATATACCACCTACAACTACATTTTCATCTTCTAGCTGTAAAAGCTTTCTATTCAAGAGTCATAATTGTCTTCTCGTAGGAATAAAGTATGAGGTATTTTAGGAAGCTGTTAAGAGAAGCTGAGTGGATTGAAGCATTGTTGTGCTAATTAAAGCTTCTTTGATTTTTGAACGTTTAATCTCAACACTCTGTAAAGTGAGCATTTTTATAGAAAGACCAACCATGGGATACAATGCAACTCTAGGAGTACCTGTTAGAAGCCTTAAGTACAGAACGTTTCTCATCTTCTTTTCCTAACAGACTGAAAGGGAACACGAAGTCATGATCTTTCTACAGTCTTCTGAAGTGAGAAGAATGGATTAAAATTAGAGAGAGGTCGATGCAGGTTGGACATTAGGAAGAATTTCTTCCCCAGGAGGGTGGTGAGACACTGGAAGGGGTTGCCCAGAGAGGTGGTGGAAGCCCCATCCTTGGAAGTGTTCAAGCCCAGGCTGGCTGGGGCTGTGAGCAACCTGCTCTAGTGGGAGGTGTCCCTGCCATGGCAGGGGGGTTGGAACTGGGTGAGCTTTGAGGTCCCTTCCAACCCTGACGATTCTATGATTCTATAAGGTACAGCCCTATTTACACCTATGGGCTCTGGTTTACTTGTAGAGCACAACAGTTCCCTGTGCGTATTTCCAGAGCTTGGCAGGGGCAGTACAGCAGCAGCTGCTCTCAGGGGTAGCACTGAAATCAGACAATCTGATTTTCTTTGCCAGTCAGCCCACCTGACTTAGACAGCTAGCCCTGAAGGCAGCTGCTCCACATTCTTTAGAGGAAGGATAAAACGTGAACAGTGGGTAACAGCACACCTGTGAGAAAAGTTTCTTCTCAATGTTAGAGGTAAGAGTCATTTTATGCTGTACTAGGATTCTTGTCTGTGGACTATCAGGATTCTTAGACTTCACTGAAGTATAAATATCTAGCTTCTGCATGGCAAGGGAGTACGTATTCACACCTGCGATTCCCATGTTTCAATAAAGCAATTATTTCGTATTCAATCACACAGTACATGTAAGCCAAATAACTTCCAAGACTAACTGTTAGGTAACTCAAATCCATGTTGAAATCATCATTATATAAAGAAGGTAACATCACAAGAGCACCTTGTTACGGAGTGGACTCTCTGCCTCTCTACACTGAAAGTCTGCTGAGTCTTTCCTCCCCTTACAACCTGAGTACCAGTGCAGCTGATGATGAGGCGCCTACTCCATGGGTCATCTACATGGCTATTAGCTAAGGTACATCTGCACAGCCACAGTTTTTTCCCTTAGTGTAGGTTCCTTCAGAGGAAACCTACAAGCTAAGGAGGCAGCTTGGTGTAACCAAAGGAAGGACTCAATGCACAAGATGTTTGTAATTTATCAAGTATAAAAGACAAGAAAGAGAGATTTGCATCGTGGGGGTAAAAACTCCACACAGCTATTTACTTTCGAGATCAAGTAAGAAATCAACTCAGAGACTCAACTAACCAAGCACACAATGTTGATTGTTCTTGGTTTTATGAAGCCACTTTAGAGGGCAAAAACCATGTTGTAGGAGCTGGTCCTGAGTGTGCGTGATTTTGCTTGAAAACCTCCACTTTGCAAAACTGACCACACCACAGTAAGCATCTCACTACAAGACACACAAGAGGTACAGCGACTGCACAGGCTGTGGAAAAGATGGGGAAACATAAAGTGGGAGATATTATCTTGTTAGATAACCCAAGAGGAACATTTACCACACAGAGGAGGCAGCACAGATGGAAACGGTCTAGGTCTTTCTTCCAAAAAATGTGTCATTGTAATAGGAGAATTAGCATTCCCAATCCTAAGGGAAAGGAGTTTTTGAGCTAGATCTATGCCAGGTGTGATGGGACAGACCATGAAGGACCTCAGCAGTGAAGGCTCTGGGGGTGGTATTTCACGAGGTGAAGTGTGGCCAAGAAGGGAGGAAACTAGTAGAGGAATACAGAAAGGGGTTAAACAGAAGATTCAGGGAAACGGGTCCCAGGTCCTGCAGCAACATTACAATCCAATCCAAACAAGGCAATGGGAGCTTTGCTAAGGACAAAAGGGAGAAGATTGATACTCTAGAGGTGATAAACACGCACTTGAGTCTTTTTCTCACACAGAACAGAAAAAAAAAACAAGCAGCAGCAATGAGACTTTAGAGCCAACACAACTCAATGACAGTGATCACACCCTTGAAGTGAGGCACAGACTCGAGTTCCTCGTTGAGTTAAGACCACCACCACAGAGCAGCTAACAGACAAATGACTTGGACTAGACTCATCTAAGACTGATAACTGCAAATCCTTACTGACAGCTCAACAAAGCAATTTTTGTCAGTTTATAAACGAGATTCGGTAAGACTAAACAAACTCGAAGCAATTGATGAGTGAAGCTTTTTTTGACCGAGAAAGCAAAACAAATATGTAAATAAAATCACATGACAGGCCATGCAAAATGTTCTGCCTCGTAGAGTTTCACTTCACTTCACTTCACCGTCTGTCACCAGCACCCTGCCATGCATGCATCCCACTGTTTCCTACTGCACCTATCTACAGAAAGACCTGGCGGTCTTCATAGACGGACTCGTAACACATAACACCTTTGCCATACAATAATCAGCATTTATGTCATAGCCTTCTTATATACAACACAATACATGACAGGCATGACTGCATCACACCAGCTTGCATGAGACGCGCCATGAAGAAACAAACGATTCTCAAAACAAAACAAGACCAAATCAGTTTGACTCGCTGACATTCAACCCAAACCAAAACCCATCATCAGTCACACAGTCGTTTGGAACCCGATTTCAAGTCAGCGCTTGTAGGCTAATGCTGCAGGCAGTAGTTCAGATTCAGGGATGCAGCCATGAACATGATGCCCACAAGCCTTTGGAGAAGACAATCAGCAGACTTACTTCCACTGTTTCCAGTGGTGCTGCCTGCTGTCTCAGCAGTGAAGGCAGGAGAGTTGGGCCCCAGAACATTACCCACTCAAGGCTAGATCCACAGCCTATGGAAGCCAAACCCTTGGCTTAATTGTACTATAAAGCTTGAGTTGACATCTACAAGTCTCTCAAAGCCCACAGCCACATTTCCCACTCACTACATTGCCACTTCCTATACCATTCAATAAGAAAACCATCAATGAACCAATCATTCATTTCAGATAGAACTGGCCAGTAGTGACAGCAGAGAAACCAGACTCCAGAAAATAACCAGACAGAGTAATCCTGGGTAAGATCCTTAAAAATTATCTTTAATCGATGCCAAGTATGAACAGATGAACAAGTACAGAAGCAGGTAAAATTGCATAGATGAAAACTATGCATTTCAAATAGTTCAAGAACTCATAACATCAGTTGTTCTAAAAATGGTAAGTCAAACGATTTCACTACAGGAAGTAAAATGAGCTGTAATGTGACAATGAAGTACATACTTGACCCAAAGTGTAAGCGATATGTAAATGGTGGAAATCAGTACAGCTGGGTCAGCTTAAATGGTTTGTCGCCCTGATGGTGCACTTTCATACGGAGACTATTTAGTTTATATATTTCACATCGGTAATATTTGATCCTTAGAATCAGAGGTATGTCTGAGAGGCCATATACAGTCCTATTGACAGCTGTTATTTATTCATTTCAAACCGACATACTGCAAAAACAATGGCTTACATGTGAAGAAAAGAAAAAAAAAGATTTCATCTTAGCAGGTTATAGGTAAGGGTTTGCTGAATTTAGTCATAAAAATATCATTTTTACTTTTGTACAAAAGTAAAATATACATTTGATCCCAATTGCATTATAGAAATGTCACTGAAACAATAACATGAATCAAAGACTGATGCACCTAAAGGAACTGAATGCAGTGTCTTCATTTAATTATAGAAACTAGAAATGGAAGATGATTTTTTTTTTTAATAACTCATAGTGACATTGGCTAGAGCCTGTGAACATGTGAAATATACAGAATTACATGGGTATTAACAGATACTTTGAGACAAATTTCAGTTAAGACCTCAGTTTCGTTTTATTTCCTTTGAAATTATCAAAGCATGCTATGCCTTGACAGCATAAATTGTTGACCTCACCAGTGGCAAGTTCACCTGCACGGAGTGAAACAGCAGAACACCCTGAAGTTTCGTTTTTGCAGATACGAATACTGACACCTTTAAGAATACTTGATAAGCATTTCAGGAAAAGTAAAATATCTACACCTGATTAAGTAAAGCCAGAACAATAGAAAACAGAAAAAGAAAGTCAGCCTGAAATAAGTCCAACCAAAATTGAAATGTAGGTCCCTGGTTAAAGCATCTCAGAAAAGGAGACTGTTTCAGACTTGCCACGGGCAGGTCTGGAACCAACTTGCCATGTTGTGCACTCGCAAGGACAGCTTTCCAGTTCCGTCCCGCTCCGCGCTATGGGAAATCACACTTTGGAGCTGATTCTGCGTTCCTGTGAGTCTGAAATGACTCTGACAATCAGTGGCGTCAGGCTGCTGGAAGCCTACAGGATCAGACCATTCCTGGAAAAGCTGCAGTGCTTCCCTCTTCTTCATGTTAGGAGAAATTAATTAACCCAGAATGGCAACCCTCTAAATGCGACTATCAAGCTAATATGTGGAAAGGAATATATCCTCTCCACATGTTACACATGTATGCAGATCTTATTCTAAAATACAACTTTCCACCTTTTTTTGCAGCTGTTCCTGTCCTAGTGTTTAGTTAATTTCAGTCAATATATGTGCATATAAGAAACTGCACTGTCCAACTGTGAATTATGGAAAAGTGAAACTCGTCCTCATTTCCTGATACTTAAAAGTTTTTTATGTTACACTTGGGCTTCAGCTTTCTCATAACAGAAACAAACTGCCTGTACATCTGTCTAATGAAAACAATCATCCCTTAGTAACAAACCTGTCAATAAAAGTTGCCACTGCTCCAGTTGCTGATGTGGACCGGTGCAGCCTCTAATGAATGATGGCTGATTTGCCAAGAGCCTGCTCTCCGAGAGCTCTAGCTGGGCAAAGTTACTCCTGAAAACAAGAGAACTTCTGCTGAACTCTGTCCTGTCTCTAGTCCTTCAATACTGGCTTTCCAGCAGTTGTGCACATGAATACATCAGGTTAAGCAAGTGCACAGTTAGAGACTTTGTAAGTGGAGATTAATTTCCTTGGACCGTGATCATTGTCAGCTTCCCAGAAGGCAGCAGGATGGACTCTACTCACGCCTATAAATGTGTACATCGGGAACAAAGGAAGGAACTCACCAGAACTGGTGGGGGAAACAAGATGTTAGCCCTCAGTAAGCCAGGCTGTGAATTTGCAGCACTCATGTACTCTGAGTTTTGTAGCGTGTGGTCACCCTCTGCCCAGCCACCCCCTGCAAAGCAGGGTCAGTTCCATTACATTTAATGATTACTAAAGGCTTATCTGTCTGAATGAACTTGTGAGGCAGATGAGGTAAACTGCATTAAGCCCCATTGTGTTCAGAATTAAAGCAGCCTTAATTCAATTCAGCTTACTTTCCTTCCAAAAAGAATGACTCCAAATCAGATTAAGGTTGCTTTTATGCTGCAACAGAATGTCCATGCTGGGCTTTAAAGCAGTTTAACAAATCTACTTTAAATGCACACCTTTCATTAATTCAGATTAGCTATCCTGAAGTCCCCAGTGGAGATAAGGCTTAAGAGATTCCATGCAGGGAATCTGCATGGGCTTGCTAGGATGCTGTGAACTCACACCTGGCTTACCGCAGCAGGCTAACTTCCTCGTGAAGACAAGTAAATCCAGTTCCCTGTCTCTGATGGAGCTGCCACGCAGAGGATTTCAGCTCTTGGCAGCCTGGCAGCAACCTCTCAGTTCTGTAAGGGGGTACAGAGCCTTTCATTCTCACTCTCCCTCTTGCTCCTTTGCCTGTTCCCTAGCGCTCTATAGCTAAGTACGGCAGGACCAGATGGGGAATTTTGGCAGTGATGCCAGCCTATGGGATTCCTGCCCACTGCCTCTCCACTTCATTCCTGCCTCTGCACTGCAGTGCACTGCTGCCTTGCTGCCAGATAGTTCCCTCGTCCCCTTCACTGCGTGGATGAAGAAAAAGCTGTTTGGGGACAGCTCAGAAGCATAGAGTGACACAGAGCAGTGGCTGGTAGAGGAGGCTCAGGTAGTGACTCCTCATGCCAGCAGAGCTGCCTTGCCTCTTCACACTACAGCCCCACTAAGACAGTTTCCCTGTCCAGCGTAACATGGGCATTGCTTCTGGGAGGTCCCTACCAAATCAGTGAAGGTCTCATGACTCTTTCAGAAAGAGATGGGCTAAACTGGCCCTCAGCTCATTTTCAGTTTTCTTCCACTGACATAAACAACCCTACAGAGCTCATGTGTGGCAAAAAGAAGCATATGCCAAAAGGGGGAGAAAAAAGAAGGAAAAAAAAAAAAGAAAAAAAACAAGGGATGGGGAGAAAAATAAAAGAAGAGAGAAGAGAAGAGAAGAGAAGAGAAGAGAAGAGAAGAGAAGAGAAGGATGCTGTGCTGGTAAGAATGGGTAGTTTGTTAAGTGCACCTTCAGGCTCACAAAGACATTTCAGCACTCCTATGTAAAGGGAGTAAGAGCTTTTTTGTTGTTATTTTTTGTGTTATTTTTCAAACTTGTCCAAAAAAGCATGCCTATGCTACATGAGGTTAATTCCTGCACTCCGTATGTACTGAGATCCTTTGCAGTGAGCTATAAATGGACAAAGCAACATTCAAGCTCCCCAGATCATCCCAAATCCTACTGATCCATCCCAGTCTCCTGACAAGGAAGAATCGCTGCACACAGCACTTTCCTCTTTATATGTTCAGAATGATTATCACTCTGCTCACTAAGCCGAGGTGTGCATAACCAGCTGTGGCAGAAGTTACTAAAGAGAGGCCTCATCTCCCAGATGCTGCTTTCTCATCATCAGTCCCACAGCACTGAATTTATTATTGCTGTTTAGTTTAGTCAGTTGATTGTTTTATAAGCTGAGTGCAGCATTCAAGTCCATTTTGACATGAGAAGCCATATCCTAGACTTCAAGAGTTTGGGACGATCAGGTCCATCAGAATTTAATGGGGAGAGAGGTGTACAAAGGGCAGGGGTGTGAGCAGGGGACGGGAAAGAAGCTTTACAGCATCTACCTAGAGGATGTAATGCCCTGTTTTATCTGATGCTTTGCATTTCTTGCAGGAGTTAGAGCTCCCTCAGTTGATGTTTTTCTCAGCGTTAAGATTCACAGAAGCCACACAGTGAGAAATAAAATCAAGTCTTTCTGGAGACCTGGCAGGTCAGGCTTGTGCGTAACTGCAGAGTTAGGGTTGTTTTTTAACTCTAAGTGCCTCGATTTTATATATATATGTGTGTTTGCGTATGCGTGTGACACACACACGCAGACACACATACATAGATCTATACAGATATATACATGTATCAGAAAAATAGGGGAAGAAAGGATCTGTACAATGTGGAAGGAGAAGTGTTCAGCAGCAGTTGGCCACATGCTAAGTGCAGAATGAAGATCCTCAACTTTGTCCGTTGGAAAAATAAAGATTAGTGCCTACATTAGTTCAGATCAAAGGTTATTATCTTCCAGGGCCTAGCAGACGAGTCTGGCATATTGCAGAAGATACCTTCTCCTAGTGTCGCTTCCTTCACCAGATGATCGTTAGGGACCAGAAAGAAGAATACAGCTCAAAAGATCTGCGATGGGATTCAAGATCTGACAGACTGTCGAATGGGGATGGAGGAGGCGGGGATGGGAGGGCACTGGAAAGCCTCTCCCACCTACTTGCCGGGCAACCCAAGGCAAAGAAAAGCACAGCCCTGCAGCGGGGTCGCCTGCCCGGGCGATGCCGCAGTTCGTGCCGGTCCCTGGTTCCTCCATGCTGGGAGAGGCTGCCAAAAAGCCATCCCAGGGAAAGGAAGGGCAGATACAGTGGTGGCAGCGACGTTTCCATAAACAACCTCGGGGAACTCGAATTCTTGCATAAACACAACTACGAGTTATTTGGCAGAAGCAAACGCTGAGCCCTGCAGCATTAGACTGGCTGGGGAAGGACGGTATCCCCTGGGCGCTGCTGGACTCGGCCTGCCTCTTCTGCATCCCTCTCACTCACACTGGCTCTTTCTTTCTTTCTTTCTTTCCCTATCCCCCTTCTGTGCTGTGCCAAGAGGCAGCACAGAACACTCCTGAGAGCAACTGGTGCCTTGCCCTTTCCTTCGCTGTCTCAGATCAGCTCAGATCCTGGAGGCACTTTCAGCGATGTAGGGGGTGTAAGATAAAGGCACTGCACAACTGTCTAAATCAACCTGTTGAGTCTCTTCAGTGAGCTTTAGGGGAACGTAAGGAAGTCTCAACTAATGACTGCAAAAGAAACCAGCTGCTGCAATTTGGATGCATATAATAGATAAGTTTCATTTACATTCTGAGAATGCACCAAAGAGCATGCATCTGCACCTTTCAGCTATAAAGGATACTAGGATTTAGGTGTTCGTATATATAACTTGACTTCTTAATTTTCCATATAGTTTTCCCTTTAAGGGATGGGATACATTCCTTTCTGACAACACCTGGACAAAAGCCACCACATTTCCCTGAGCAAGGCAGGGAAACAATCAGGTTTCTCTGATCAGTTCATTCAGGCCCTCTGTCTATCAAGCACTTTTTTTTAATTATTTATTTTGTTTTTATTGTTATTAGCATTATTGTTATTAATATTATTATTGAATTCATGCATTAATTAATTCAAGTTACACCTTAATCAAATAGGCCATAATGCTGAATATTTGAACATGCTTTGATCTCCAAAAGTTATTGTTCCCATTTGACTAACATACGCACTTAAATACAGTACTTTAAATTACTAGTCAACGATTTAATAAATTAAGGAGTGCACTTCTGGTGAATGCAAATCAAACAGAAAAAGGAAAGAAAAGAAAAAAAAAAGAGAGATAAAGGACCTATTTTTAGAAGATTCAGTTCAAACGAAAGCTTATCCGCTATTGTCTGAGGTAACGTTTCAGGCATGCGATTATAAAATAAATAGTATCAAATTCAAACATGCTCCTATTAAACTCCATTGTGCTATCTTGCAACAGAGGGGCTTAAAAGTTTTGTATCCAGTTCTGGACAGGGAAAAGGGAAAGTGTGTTGAAATCATCTGCATGTAAGAGAACTTAGCAGCACTGCAGATGTTTTGTCTTCAGTTTTGTTTGTTATTTTCCTTTTAGAACAGTTCTTCTGTGGACAGCAAAAGAGACCAGGCTTAGGTGTGTTTTTAATAAGGTGCTGTGTGGATCTGTAGATTGGAAGTATGTACTCTTTCCCGTAAGGGGTGGAAGGAAAATTTGCACTCCTTCATAAAAACCACGGCAAATGCTTGCTGCAGGTTTTTGCTAATCCTCTTTTTATTATTATCTGATGCACTTTCCTGCAACTGTGCAGTTTTGCAGAATATTTTTACTGGAATCCATGCATATGCTTTATAGCTCTAAAATCTGTCTTGCTTAGTTTAAGTTAACTTCATCCAAAAAAAAAATAAACCAAAAACCAAAACAACAAAGGGGAGATGGGAGAGGAAACGTTTAGGTCTAGCATCATACAGCTTAAAACTAAACTAGTTCAAATGGTTCTCATTTACCAGGTGGAAAAATGCTTTTTAAAAAGAAACAAAATCTTATCTCTCATGGATCCTGGAAGCTTCTTTATCACTGAGCAGAAATTCGCAATGCAACAATGCATTTACGAGGTAAATAAAGCATTCAAAGACTATCAGTAAAGCATCTACAAAGTGTGACCGTGTCACTGAAGTCTTCAAGCTGTGAGTGGGGATTTTGGTTATTCTGTTTACACATCAGTCAGCAGCTTGCTTTTATTAACGCAGTTTTGGTTGGCTACAGTGCAGTTGCCAGTTCTGAGATTAGCCTCTCTAAAATTGTCTATGCTATTATTCATATCCTCTTCGATTTCCATGTACTCAGATTTGCTGATTGTGGAGGAGCTGCGGCGACTGAGATCACTGTCAGATGCTAAATTAGGGGAGCTAACGTGAAGTAACTGAGCCTGTTCTTCCCCTTCTGTTTCTCGGTGGTAGAAGTAGTTGAAGTTGGACACGATGACAGGTACAGGCAGGGCAATTGTCAGCACACCAGCGATGGCACACAAGGAGCCTACGATTTTGCCTCCAATTGTCACAGGGTACATGTCACCATAGCCCACAGTGGTCATGGATACCACCGCCCACCAGAAAGCATCGGGGATACTTGTGAAATGAGACTCAGGTTCTTCAGCCTCAGCAAAATACACCGCACTAGAGAACAAGATCACCCCAATGAAGAGGAAGAAGATTAGTAAACCTAGCTCTCTCATACTTGCTTTGAGGGTCTGTCCCAAAATCTGGAGGCCCTTAGAGTGCCGGGAGAGTTTGAAGATTCGAAAGACTCTTACCAGTCTGATGACTCTCAGGATGGCCAAGGAGGTGGCCTGCTCTCCTTTCTGAGTCCCCTCCCGCTCAGCCATCTCGGTGCCCAGGGTGATGAAGTAAGGGATGATGGCCACAATGTCAATGAAGTTCATGATATTCTTGAAGAATTCAGTCTTGCTGGGGCACGCAAAGAAGCGCACCACCAGCTCAAAGGAGAACCAGATGATGCACAGGGTCTCCACAATAAAGAAGGGATCTGTGAAGATGTTGGGTTTGTAGACCTGAGTGGTGTTGTCGGTGCGATACACTGTATTCTCCTTGTCCTCCTTCAGCTCAGGTAGTGTCTCTAGGCAGAAGATCACGATGGAGATGAGGATCACCATGACAGAGACTATTGCAATAACCCTTGCAGGCCCAGAGCTCTCTGGGTATTCGAAGAGGAGCCATACTTGGCGCTGGTACTCCCCCTCAGGTAAGGGTCTTTCCTCATCTTTGATGAATCCTTCATCTTCACGGAACTTCTCCATGGCCTCCTCACCCAGCTCATAAAATTTGATCTCCTCAGAGAACATGTCCAAGGGCACATTGACCGGCCGGCGGAGCCGCCCCCCAGACTGATAGTAGTAGAGGATGGCATCAAAACTGGGCCGGTTCCGGTCAAAGAAGTACTCATTGCGCAAGGGGTCAAAGTACCGCATGCGCTTCTTGGGGTTGCCCAGCAGAGTATTGGGGAACTGGGCTAAGGTCTTCAGCTGTGTCTCAAAGCGTAGTCCAGCAATGTTTATCACTACGCGCTCACAGCACTCATGGTCATCATGGGCAGCGGGCTGGTAGCTATCCTGGGGGTGGCCAGGTAGCGCAGAAGTCTCATCCATGTTCTCTCCAGCCATCACGGTCATGGTGGCACACGGGAAGGGGGACCCAGGGCAGGGGAGGAGAAGCGAGGGAGCTTGAGAGGGGGGAGGAGGATGAAGGAATGAAGGAGAGCAGAGAGCGTTACAGGGCAGTTGGGGGGTGGGAGGGAAGGGGGGGGGGGGGGAGGCACAGAGGAGGGGAGTCTCAGAGTCTGCAGGAAGGGATTGTAAATTGGAATGGAGAGCCTGAGGAAAGGATGGATGAAGAGCCTAAAGGATGGAAATATCCAAAAGGGGAAGGGAGAAATGGGATGAAGGGAGAGGCATCAGGGTTAACGGGAGGGTGAAGAAAGAGGGAAGAAGTACCTTTAGGGGGGAAGGAGGGCAGGTAAGGTGAAGGGTCCTGTCCCCCAAGCCGGGTGGCTGAAGGTCTATGGAGTGCACCCCCACGCTGGGGTCCCCTCCCCAGCCGTCTCCTTTTGACTTTAACTCGATCCGTCCGCTTTTCTTGACGACTTGACCATCACTGCGGCTGCTGTCATGAAGTTATCACACACACACACACACACACACATACACACAAATAAATAAATATATAAATAAGTCACAGGGCGGCTGGGAGGCGAGTCCTTGCAATGCCAACTCAGCATATTTCCATCGGCTGCCCCCCCACACTGCCCCGTCCTCTCCTCTTGTGCGCTGGGGAGAGAGGGATGGAGAGAACTCTGCTTTTGAAGGCATAAAGCTCACTCGCAGGATGGAGGCTGCCAAGGAGGAGAGAAACAAAATCAACCAGCCCCCGAGCCCCACCACACACACGCACGCTCAGGCGCAATGGATTGGCTTTCACACCGGCAAGAACATCCCGCTCTGCCCACTACGGCAGCACATGCGGAGCCCTACGCCTTCCCACGCGCCCACGGACACGCATCGGGGCCTCGGCAGCGGGAAAGGGCCGCTGTGGACCTGGCAGTGCCCTGAGCACACCGGGAGGGCTTCCCAGGCAACTTCAGCGGGGTCAGCTCCTGCGATAAGTCTCCTGACCGCGACGCTTCCCCACTTCGCAGACGGCGGAGACTTATCCGAGCACTGACAACTTCATCACACCGATCGGGAGGATTAGGGGAGGGGGAGCAAAGCATCTCCTCTCTTGCTTTGCGGCAGCTAAACACAACCGAGAGAGAGAGAGAGACGAGGGGAGGGAGCTCGACATCCCAGACTCAAACTGTCCAAAATGCAGAGCCCAACAGCGCGGGTGGAGAGGGGGGCTTTTCCTTACCTGCTCCGAGCGAGATGCGCTGGTCAGGAGTAGGAGCCAGTGCCGGAATGCGTCAAGTCGCCTTGCAGCAGCATCCAAAAAAACCAAACCAAAACAAAAACCGCAGCGGCAAAACTCAACCCTCCGCCTCCTCTTGCGCCCCTCTTAATAATAACAGCGATCGCTTTACAGGGTTGCCTGCGAGACACTGAAATATTCATACACTGTCTTAGGCTGCACCAAGGGCGAGTGGGTTTAACGAGTTTCTGCCGAGAGCCGCAGTGGGGGGGGGGTGGAGGTGGAAAAGAGTGCAAAGTACCTTTTCCGAAAGGCTTGAGTTCATAAATAAAACCAAGGAGTCCTGGGTAGCTGGTGGCTCCCCTGCCCTCTTCCCTTAAGACAGCTGGGAAAGGAGCCGGACGCTGGGCAGAGGCGGCTGGGGAGATGCGGGAGAGCCGCAGTCCTGCAGCCGCATCCCCGGGGTCGGTCCTGGCTTGTCCCGGCGGCAGCAGCAGCAGCAGCAGCAGGAGGCAGGAGCTGGACGCGTGCGGCAGGAGCGAGAGGGCTGCTCAACGCGTACGCGCAAGGAGCAAACTCGAGCCATTTCTTGGCGCTGCAGTATCAGCAGAAACCTGAGAGCTGCTTGGTGCAGCTCGGGGAGCGGGAGGGCGGGGGGTGTGCGAACGGGACCGGAGGAAGGAGGGGACGCACACGCTGCCTCCCCCCGGGCCGCCCGCCCCCGCCCCGCCGGCAGCGCGGCCCCCGCCGCCGCAGCACGCTGCGCGCCGCGCCCCCGACGCAATGCAGGCGGCAGCCTCGGCCCGCCGGCCCCGGTCTCTGCGGGACCCCGCGCCGCCCCAGCCCGCAGCGGGGCTTGGGGAGGGCGAGCGGCTCCCCCGGGGATAAGAGGAGCGGGGCGCAGAGGCGGCCCGGGCAGGTGCGCGGAGCTCCCGCCCGCCCTCTCCCCTGGGCGCCGCGCAGAGGGGCAGCGGGTGGTCGCTTTTCCCACCCGATCCGATCCGATCCGATCCGATTCTCCCCGCCCCGTTTCCCCGGCTGGACGCTGCTCGCAGGCCCCTCCGCGGCAGCCGCAAAGGAGGCGGCGGGAGCGGTGCGGGGCTTTGCACATCCCGGGGCCGCGGCGGCTGCCACAGCGCTGCCCGCAGCCCCCGCGGTGCGGGCCCGGCCCGGACGGGAACGGCTCGGACAGGGGTCCCGGTCCCGGCCCCCGGCTCGCTCGGTAGCGGAGGAGGCTGAATCTCGAGCGGCGTGGGTGAAATTGGGAGGGAAGAGTTAATTGGCAGGCAGCCTATTAACAGGGAGATTGCCCTTTCACGCTCCTTTATCCCGATGAATTCATTTAATTGATGAATCACACAACTTCGATAGGGAGAAGACCCGTTATGTCATCAGCTTCCCTCCCCTGCCAGTCAGGACTGCTCCCTACAGTATAGGATCACGTACGTTATATAAAAGCCGGCTGCTCGCTTTGTCAAAGCACGCGAGGTGATCAAATACAACCTGGGCCTGTGTAATTTGAAGCACTCCAGAGCTAAGTAACACCAAACCCATGTTTAACAGACCTGCTCTCATTAGCTTTCCACTGCATAATACATTACCGTCACTTAAGATCACCACGTTAGCTGTCCAAAAATACTTAACCCCCTGACCTTACAATTTCTGTCTTCCCTTCCCCTGATTTATCCCCACGTCTTGATATTTGGGGGTAGTTTGGGGTTTTTTTGCTAAAGTACAAACCATTCTGAAATCCTCTATCCCTAGCTGTGCTGTCATCACAGCTACTTTGCATGCTGCATCCACCAGCCCTGGTGGAAACAAAAGTGCAAAGAGAAACAGATTTCCTGTCTAGCCTGCTAGAGCTTGGGTTGGGTTTTCTTTTTTTTTTTCCAGTAAGCATCACATATGTCAAAAGTTTTCTGAGAAACTTCTGGTGAAATTCTGAGCAAGAAAAAAAGTCTCTTTCTGCCACTCCTGGACAAAACAATCAGAAGACTAAATAAAGAGAGTAATCTAGTGAAAATCACAGTAACTAATTTTCTGTCTGACAGTTTAGCAGCTCAGCATCAGCACCCAGCCTTGGACCCAGCAGCCCTTGACCCCGTAAAAACTAACATCCCCCCACCCCTCCTCAGAACAAAACAAAACACAACACCAAAAAGGCAGTCCCGTTGCCTAAACCAACCGGGCTGTTTTTCAAAGCTTCAAGAAACTCAGCTACAGCGTTTGACTCAACATCCTCTTATGGCAGTGAATTCCACTCCTGGATGACACGCTGCACAGAGCTGACTGCAAAGTATTCGGAGAGCTCTGCATTCATCGCACTTGGAACCGCTCTGCAGAAAGAGCTCTGGGAGCTACCGCTCACCCGCTCTGGTGCAGCGTTCTGTCCCCCCGGACCAGTCCAAAGGCAAATACTCAGGACTGTGATGAAAACGCAGATCTGACAATCAGAGGCCCGCCTTCAAGGTGCTGTTCTGCCCTGGCACGATTGCAGGCAGGTCTATACGTTCGGCTTTTATGCCTGAAAAACAGCACTAAAAGTGCTTCCTTTGCCTGTCACAAGTGCTTAGGCAGTTTGTTCCTGAGGGCTGTCCTAGCGCGGCAGAACCCAGGTCCTCATCAAAAGTTGCGAGCACACCAGCAGCAGGGCTAAAAAAGATGAAAAAATAGTGCCCTTTATTTTTACATTACAGGGTACCGAAAGGACAGACTGGGACATTGCTGCCCCCTCCTCTTTTTTAATAAGTTTGAACTCGATTATTTCTCATTCCAATTTAACTAACATTACTGACAAGCAATCGTGCTGGAAGGTAGATATCTTTCTAAAGTAAGAGGACTATTAGCAGTAAGGTCACTGAAAATCTTGTTAAGGTCCATAGACTAATGAGCAGTAAAAGTAGGGCTTGCAAAGAGGTCATATGTTACACATTACAGCGCTAAGTAGCTTGAATTAAATGTTGAGGAACGGAAGGAGACTCCAACTTGCTGCCAAATCTAAACTCGGGCTGCTGCTGTTTCATAGCCTGTGTATTACAGGAAACGGCCACCAGCACTGGAACTGGCAATTCCTCCCAGGAGTCAAACCGAGATGTTCTGTTCAAAACCAGAAGTCCTCACAGGGAAACGACATGCTGCAAACAATCAGAAAGCACAGATCTGTGTGCTGGTAGGTCTGGTGGTACAACGCAAACGACGTTATCCCTCTCTAATAGGTGTTTGCTATGAGAAACCCTTCCTTCCACCTGAGCTCCCCCATGGAAGGTGCATCCAGCCTGGCATGGGAGTGTGGATGAGCACAAGCAGACCGGGAAGCAGCAGGCGTTCAGAGTTGCACGTCTCTGCTGATTTTAACTTTTCATAGGCAACCAGAACTGATAGAATCCTTGTGGCAAAGGTAGGTCGGCACAGCAAAAGCTGAACTGCTTCTGCAAGTTCAGAGTCTGACCTTGCAGAGAAAGCTGCAGGTTCCCATGTTTAGTGTGGCAAATGTAAGATTTCCCCTCGCAAGAAAGAAGAGATATATTTGTTTTTAGAGAGACAGAACTGAGTTGTTCATTGTAACTCTTAGTGTATTCTAAGGATTAAAGAAACATTGTGTTGAATGGCTGTGAATCTGAAGCTGGATTAAAAAATAACCATTGCTTTGACACAGTGAAATGAGCTTTAAACACCATCACCAGGGAACCTGAAAACTACCGATTTAAATCAACTGAAATAGAAGCAGAGCAGATCTCCCAGCATGACATCATAGAATCACATAATGGTTCGGATTTGAAAGGACCTTAAAGATCATCTAGGACATCATTCATGTGTGATGTATGATAAGTTTCCTTGACATGCAGAGACAGTTCATGTGATAGAAAACAATGCAAAATCCGAAGTGGCAAGTGAAGTCCTGGCTGCCTGAACCATACGGATCTTCATAGGGACTGTAGCTCCAATTTATCCAAGTCTGAAAAACAAGCTAGTAACATTATAGCTCCATGTAGAGCTGCACAAACCCAGAAATTAGTTGTGCAAGTGTCACCACAGACATCACTTAATAGGCTTGGAGACAGAGGGTGCTGTGCATGAAGGGAGATGTTCTGGCCTTGAATTTGCCTTGCAGAGCCTCTATCAGTCACAATGGTCTATGACATGGAACGAGTCAACAGATAGAACCAAAGGTGAGCTTGTGGTGTTGACAGTTGGATTTTATTCCTTGGGGGAACAAAGGATCTCTTAAAAAGTTTTTATCTTTTAATACTGATTTATGAGCCTTGTTACTATCCTGCAGCATTATTAGGCATTGTTATGACTGGGATAATCAAATCTCATGCTTCAAAGCATACCAATAGCTGAGGGGAGATTACAATGACTTTTGTTCCCTCTTGTCATATCATTTAATTGTTCTTCCTGCTCCTTTTTAAAGCCTTAAATATGGGCCCACTATAATCAAAAGAGGTAATGAGTAGATCCAACCCTGTTGCTACACAGAAGGAAGATGAGAGTTATCAAGAGAACTCCTTGCTCAAGCAGCCTGGTCCAGCCTGTGAGAGGAAGAGAGCACATTTTATTGAGGTCTGTGCACCAAGTCTTTCAAAACAATTTCTGTTTCTTATTTTGCAGACTGAAAACGGCACTTGGAAAAGTCGTCCTGAATGGCTTACCAGGAGTTTCTTCTTTCTATGATTACCTGAGCGTACTCAAGTATTTAATACACATTACTTCTTGCTTAACAGTACCCACTTCTGGCTTCCCGTGACTGTATTACTTAGCACTCTCAATGTTACTGAGGGAAAACTCTGTAAAGAAGAGATGTCAGGAGACCCACCAAGAAAGGTGCAGAGAATAAACAGTGGCAGTGGGAAAACAACAGGCATCTGCATAAAATGAGAATCTATACTGATGCCAAACCAGTGTACACAGGACTGGAGTGAAGTCAGCAGCCCTTCAGAGTAATAGAAATCAGGCCCAATTCAATGGGTCAAAATGGAAAATATTCATCATTTCTTATGAGTTAGGACAGGATCTTGAACTGTGTTCACGATCACCTTTATCACACCTGACAGAGTGTGATTGTCAGAAGCATGATCATGATTACAGTGTTCCCAGTAGCGATTGAAATGCTCAGTCTACTGGGCTCCCAGGCACCAAGGTGGTGGCTGCTGACACTTTCTACTGTAACCGAAAGTGTTGAAGAAGAGGGAGTCCCCAGCCATGATTCCAGATTGTGACTAGCCCCAAGTTGATGGTGAGAACATCATATTAGCCAGAATGCAGATAAGCTGAACCTTGCAGAGAATGGTGACCTCTACATCTGTGAACTTCCCAATTATACCTCAAAAAACTTACAGTCACTAAGAAAATATCCAGAGCAAAAGTTCTGAGGAATTTCGAGGGGTTCACAGAGAAGATAAACTTGTTCATCCTCCCACCTCTCAGGACACAAGAATCATCTAAGCAGTTAACATGCAGAGACACCGTTTGGCAGCAGTCAGAGCCTGGTGCGATGGGGTAAAGGCAATCCAACGCAGGGAAGCAGTCCCAGATTGCTATAAACCCCTGGAACAGATAGAGCCACAGAGAGCTTGGAGCCTCAGTGCTGCAAAGTCAGCACCTTGAGCACTTACTAGTGGAGCCCTGACACTACTGGGATGGAGTCAGATAAACAAGGAGCTGCTGCCCCTGCGCAGGGGGCTGGGACAATCCCGTCGTGTCGTTTTGGGCACGGCATAAAGATGCAGTGTGAGCTCCAGCGAAAAGAAAACGTGCTGAGGAAGTGCTGAGTGCTCCTGAAAGCCGTCTGGGTGGGATGATAAAGGCATTAAAACAGTTCATACACAGAGTACGCGGCTGCACTGGAGGGAAGGAGGACCACAGGCATCGCCTGTCTTGTTACCAGGCAAAGGATTGAGCGTTGTTTGTGTGTGCGTGAACATGTGCAAGATGGGATTTTATTTAAAGCAGGACAAGCAGTAATCCCTGCAGATATAAGAGCTGACATCAGGAAATGAATAACTTCATACCTAGGGATAGAGGATGCTTTATTTGAGCCAGACTATTTCCATTGGCCAGGCACCAACGTGCACTGCAGAGCATATATGACCCAGAATGAATGTGTGTGCAGGGTTTGTGATCAGTTATAATCTTTCTACTGCTCCGAGATGCCTTTGCAAGTGGTCACTTTTAAGGGCAGGAGATGGACAGTCTGCTTTCTGAGAGGTGGCTCTGGAGAAAGCTCTGGCAAGAGCTGCAGTCAAGCAGCACCTTTGCGCAGCACGATATGCCTAACTCACTCTGCTCTGACACCGCTCGTAGCACGCTGCAGCAAAATTTGTGCAATTCAGCACTTAACAGGGTAGATTTGAGCACCAGATGTCTTGCTGTGGGTATCAAAAATGAGAAAGAGCAAGAACAAACAAAGTTGGCAGTGTAAACAGTGGAGGGAGTGATAGCAAAAACAAGACAGGAAGAGCTCTGTACCTGCCAAGGCTGGGCCACGGCGATGTTTTTTCCGTAAGACTGGATGGGAAGTGAGGACTGCATCGGCTGAAGAAAAAGCAGGTGTGGAGGGGGGGGTTGCAGTCTGGCAGCCAGGCTTTAGAAGCAGTTACACTAAACAAGCCACCCTGAAAAAAAAAACCAAGGAAGAAAGGAGCCAGTCATTTGCAGCTGCTGTTCGGAGTAGAGCAGATAGGAAGACAGACAGCAAGTACCAGTACAGACAGTGTCCGAGGGAAAGCAGCTGCAGTGTGGCAGGGATCATAGGTAATGACCACAGGGACAGGACAGTGGTCAAGGAAAAGCAAAGGCAGCTGCAGAGCTGGCAGGAACGACTTGACACAACCCAAGCAAAGATCAAGTGCAGGACCTCACAGAAGCCATCAGCATCAAGCTAAGAAACTTGTGCAGCACAGCAACACAAACAAGGAAGTGGCAAATAAATGGAAAGGTCTGGGACAAACCAAAAGCCCTGCAATGAGGGGCTCCATCTGTCTTGGAGGCAGTTACGATCTGCAGCCTCGGTTCTAAGCCTGCAAAAAGCTTGAAAGAGCCACACAAGGGCAGAAAGTGCTGAGGGAACAGTTGGAGTGCCCGTGTGGACAGCACAGGGCTGGAAATGCTCCCTCCCACTGTTGTCCTTCTGTGATGAAACCTCCCCATGCAGGTTCCTTTGCAGAGCTGCTTTGGCATCAAGGCTTCCTCTTGCTTTATTATCGGCATACAGGAGAGGCAAAAACGCTTAGCAGTGTGTGTTTCAGACGTGTGCTTACCTTACAGCCTCAGAGTTTCAGTTGCACACCCTCTTTCAGGGATAGAAGGGTTTGGTTTTGAAGTGCTGGCTGACCTGCCTGGCCAGTGTGCTGGCTGTGTACTGGAGAGACAGATGAAGTGAAGCAGAAACAATTATTTATATAAAAAGAAGGAACTTGAACAAACAAAAATACTGGCAGCTACTGTGTATTAAAGTGAAAGACTCAAGTGCTTTGAAGCTTTGTCCTCAGGTGATTGTAAGCGCTTCCATTCAAAGTCTTACCCAAAATGAAGGCAGCTAGGCACCTCGCAGAGACTATCAGTCCATCAGTGTTCAATCTTCGCTGTGCCTTGGGCACTGCTATTGTTCTAGCTTCTCAATCTTGCTTTTTTGTGTCTTGTCCTACTTTTGTCTGGGCCAGGGTCTATTTTGGACATTAGAGGTTTGCTACCTATTCCTTTTCTGCAGGACCGGAGCCTCTTCTGTGCCGTCTATGGCAGAAGGGAACGGTCTGCTTTCTGTCGGGCGTATTTCATAAGCATATTGTCAGATCCTAGCACTCGACTTCTGAACACCTCTTTTTATGATTTATTTTCTCTTGAAGTCTCAAGATCGAGTCTCATATCGTTTAAAATGCCACTGCGCGTGCACTGAGCATGTTGCAATAGGGCCATTACACTTCAGACAAATCTTTCCCTCCCTGCGTGGCAACCTGCTGATGTATTTACAGATTGCTTGCCTTCTGAATTTCTAAAGCCTTGTCCCATTATGTCACACATTTCAAATCCTTGTGCGTTATGTAGAAAAAGAGAAAGGACATTCATCTGCATTACCTCCTGTCTGTGTCCCATTGCCTCAAAGCAATAGCCCGTGAGTTAGTATTCAACACTGTACAGCAATATTTTCTGACTTTAATAGTGTCTAAGGATTGATCCCAGGATAATGATCCCATTGTACTATGCAGCAGAGAAACACATTGCTTATGCAAGGCATGCCAGGAAGAGCCTTTCTACAAGGTACAGATAGCAGTAAGTATTGCAAGATGTATGTTGTAGGGCAAGCACAACAGCACAGTGCAAAATGTCTTGCCAGCAGCTACTTTAAAATGTTCTGCTAATAACAGCGTATTATAAACAGCAAAGACACACACTAGGATTCTCTAGGTAGAAAAACCGAACCTCTGTTCTTATTCAACCTTACCAAATATCTTCTTTTTCCTATGCTCCAAGAGGTGCTTTGGAACAGGTCACGTTCTGAGCCTGTCATCCAGTCATAATCTTTGATTTTATCACCCTCGTTGATACAGCTTAAAAACTTAAGCCTTATGCTTGCCTCTGTCTTCATAGCCAACACCTTGCCTGAATATAGCAACTGAAGATAGTGAATGGGATAGAGGAAAAAAAAAAGAAAATGTGTAAAAATAAAGTATTTGAACACAAAACAAATCCTGCTTCAATGGGTTGCTGCAACTTATTAAATGTGTGACAAACTAAATAGTGTCACATTATACACAGCTGTAAATTGGTTTAGACTTAACTATTTAAAAAAAGGTCACCCTTCTAAGACACTTGTGACTGTGCCTATCCCGTTGGGTGGCTAGCAGCTGGAAAATCAGTGCGGGGAGCAGAACTTCGACCTTTCTGCTGCAAAATCAGAGGAAACAGTCAACTGGGGGAGATACAGGTGAGCCCTCCTTAAAGAGGAAGCGGTAAGTGGCAAGAGGGAAGAGAAACCAGATTCTCTTGGGGAAAGATGTGCTTTGCCAGCTAGCTCACCAAGGACAAAGGACTTTACATATGTAGCCACTGTGAATCTGTGAATTATAACTTGCAGCATTAATCGCAATAGTGTTACAGTTTATTACAGCGGTGGCTGGAGGCCCCACTCGGGTGTGGAATCCTGCTTCCCCAGAACAGTGTACGAGCAGACCAGGATGCTCTTTTACGCTAGCCAGGGGAACAACAAAGACATCCAGTGACATTGACACCGAGTAAATAAAGGACAATCAAAGAGCTATTTCTTCGCATAATATGAAAGTCACCACTGTATTGAGGACAAGCACAAGTCATATGTTCCTCTTAAGTCCTACTTAATCCCTGCTTTGAGGATTTAAAGGACGTTGAAGTGATTCATAAACCCTGTGCATGTTCTCTGCACAAGAATGATTTTTACCCACCGCTGAGTCAACTGAGCCATTGAAAATTCCACAGCGGGTCACATCAGTGGGATAGATAATACTGCTGTGTTCAGGAAGGTCTGGCTGATGCTCTGCCTGACCACTGCAGCTGTAGCTTTAACATCTAACATACTGATAATCAACCCTCTTGGTTTATGGTGAGCACTGGTTCCCTAGAGGTTGCTGGAACTAATGTATGTCTCTTACCGGCATCATTACATATTTGGCTGGGAAAATAACTCGAGGAGGAGCTTTTACCAAAGCATCAGACACCAGCCAGGAAGAAAGGAGGTCTCTTCTGACAGTTCATTGATCTGTTCCAGCATGGCAAACTCTCTGTTTTCCGGGAGGAAAAAAAAAAGGAAAAGAAAAGAAAAAAAAATTATATATATTTATATCTATCTATCTATCTATATATATATATATCTCAGCCTACTTGTTTGCAGAGAATATGGCCAATCAGGAAAAGGGACAAAATCAGTAAGACAGTGCTTCAGTGTTCTTGCTTTTAAGGGTAACAACCAAACTGTGAAAGGTGGCTTCAGATACATTTTGCATACTGTATGTGGATTTCCTTTGCTTGGGTTATGCATCACTAAAGTAATCTGTTATTGTTCCCCTTCCATATTTTTTTGCAGGTCTCTTGTATCTATCACAGCCCAGCTTTGCAGCATGCAGCAGTAAGGAGATTATTCTGATCTATAATTCTGTCAAATGTCACTCCTTAAGATACTGTGTAGCTTATAAAGGTGAATTTGTGCTTCTGGCTTTCATTTCTCTTGGTGTCTGAGACACTTTGATGCAGAAGGATCTTTCAATAAAAGGCAATAAACACCCCCAGAACTTGCTAGGGCCATGAGCTCTCCGAGTTTCTTTGTAGGAGGCCTGATACTTTTGTTTCTCCTTTCTTAAAAGGAAAAAAGAAAATATGTGAAGAATCTACATCTGACTTGAAAATTGCATCTTGATTTTTGTAAGAGCTTAACAGGCAGAGAAAGAGAAATCCAAACACATTAAGAGACACAGAGAAAACTTGGTAATGAAGACGTATCAGAGACAAACTCCGGACAGAACAATCTTTTTTTTCCATCCACAGACTAAATCCAAACGTGGGTGATGGAGTGCAAGCTCACAGAGTCACTGCACTTCTCTGTTAGACATGGAGTTGTCCTTGAAAATATGCAGGAATGGCAGCATGTCTGACAGAATAAAGTGCTAGATGCTGAAACCCAGATAAGGTTCTAGATACAAGTGCTAGAACCCCACCCCACATTGATGCTCAGCAGCAGTGTTAGCTTGGTCCAGGCACTTTTCTTTCCCTTCCCATCTTTGTTCTTACCTTTTCTATGTAGACTGCAATGTCTCTGGAGGAAAGAGCGTGCTGCCTGTCTGTGCCATACCTAACTCGGGTGGCCGTGATCCTGTGCCAGCAGAAAAATACAAAAATCTTGACACTCGGGAACACAGCTGGAAAGCTGGAGAGGGGCTATTAGTACCTTTTGTTCCTAATGGAGTGTGACCTCGAGCTCTGTCCAACTTTGATCACTTCAGAAAAATTCGTCCTAGATCTTTTTGTAGTACTTTCCCTACTGTGGTGTTCTTTTTGTTGCAGGATAGTTCCCCAGCTGTGGCAGAAACTCCCACCACTCTATCCCCAAGGAGAAGAAATGATGCTTCCCTGACAGTAGACATGTTCTTAATCCAATTATAAACCAGAGGTACCTCCTGTGCCATGAGGCATATTGCATTTACGCTGGTTATCAAGCAAGAAATGGTGATCCAAAGCTCACTGGTCACCCTGCAGGCCTTCTTTCCTTCAATATCTATCAGAATTCCTCTCCCATAATGTCATTCTCCAACTTGCAGCCATGCTGGAACAACTTCTGCTTTGCAGCAGATGGCAATGCAGTGCTGCCCTCTGCCAAGATGAGCTGGTTCATTTCTCCACCATCTGCATTTTACTATGAAGCAGCAGAAAAAGAGTGAAAAAACCCACTTGGCAGGTATCTCCTGTTGTGGGACTCTCAGTAATCTGAGCACACAGATTCAAATAACTAAGAAATAAGCAAATGAAGAAGTCCAGGGACAGCGTGCAGCTGACCCTTGTTGACATGTTGGACATCATCCTGAAGGAAAACTACAGAGTTAGCTAAAATCCCAACCCCTGATTCTTAAACAACCCTTATTTTTCCATGCTCTTGACAGGAGAGTGGAAGAGTATGTGACCTCAACACAGTATTTGAATGGAACATTTTCTTGAAGATCTCCAAGTAAATGTGTGACATTGCACCTTTCATATCTGCCTCTTCTCCCCCTCTTACTGCACCATGTCTCAGCGTTAGCCTGGCTTTTGCAGCATGACTGCACATTACGTTGTAGGATGAAAAACTTCAGTTTTTAACAAACAGGTCTAAACAAATGTTTAATTGAGGGCAAACCCAAAAGAAACCTCCACGTAGGGAATCAGGTGTCGCAGCAAGGGGTGCACAAGACGACAGAAGTGATGATGATAGCCAGAGAGCCTAACTGGAACTCTCAGTGCAGAGCTGTGGACTCTGGTGGGTCTGCCCATCACTGAGGATGCCAGAAGGGGAAGCAGAAGGGCCAGGTGGTTAGAATACAGGCCTCAAGGAGGAGCTTCCAGCGGCAGGCAAGCTGGCAGAGTTAAGAGACAGACAGCAAAGCAAGAACGTACCACCTACTGTGCTAACCTGGAGTTCACTCCATGCTGGTTTTGTTCTGTTGTGAGAGTTTCTGATGTGTATTTTGGCTGAGTGGGAACCACCCAAGTCCCACAGTGCTTCAGCCATGCTCACTTGCTAGCACTTTCTGGAGGAGAGGGTGTATGCTTGCTCCTTTTGGCACAGCCTTGGCAAAAGCAGGTCTTCACTGGCAGCACTAAACCAACTTTTGACTTGTGAAATGGATCCCATTAGAGCTACATTAAAGCAATATGGGAATTTTGGCAATCCCCTTTATATTTTTCAGGTAAAGATTTACACTGACATTTTCAAAGCTTGATGACTGTCTTTGAAGGTGTTGCAAATTTCAGATACCCCCCTCCCTTTTTTTTTTGGTTTTTTAATGCATTTGAGCCAGGAAATCTGTTGCACAAAGCAATACATCTCAGCTTATTTAGAATCATCATTTTCCAGGGAGTTCGACAAAGTGTTCAAAGTAAACAGCATTTCTGCTACCATGTACAATAAATGCAACACTATACTGTAAATCAAATCAGGCAAAAGAGAGCATCACTGCGGCATCACAAATAAATATTCAAGCATTCAAAACAATCCCCCCCCCCAAAAAAAACAAACAGAAAAAAACAGGAAATGGAAACACCATAGCTAAAATGCCTATTTCATCTTATTCATTATTACAGATCAGCAATATGCTATCCTGGTGCATACTTGTGAAATATCCATAATAAATTTTGGGTTTGACTTGAAAGCAACAACAAAAAAACCCAAAAAAACAAAACAAACAAACAAAAAAAAAAACCCAAAAAAACCCCAAGACCACACAAACTATTTCAGCTATGTCCAAGGGATCATTTTCCATTTCCAAATACACAGGAAATTCAAGCCATTTGCATTCAAAAGCACTTTTCCCAAACACAGGGATTCCCAACAACAGGATTTATATCAGCTCTGCAGAATTTTCCCAGAGCTGTGCTGGATTTTTGGCTCATCTGGGTCAGGGCTGTGGTGTGTGTGCAAGTTTAGGATGTTGGCATCTCCAGCTGGTCATCCTGCCTGCTGTCAGAGGGTACACAACAGAAAGAGCAGAAGTGTATATCTAGAGCAAATTCACCTACCTTAGAAGTTTAAGTCAGTATCTAGGAGTACAAGCCAGAGAAGGTAAGCAGAGTGTTTTCCTCTGCTGCTTCTACAGCAGGAAGTCAGAGTGGACAGTTGGAGGCATATTTCAGACTCCTCCAAGGTTCCAGAGACCCAAACCATTTTATTTTCCCGAGCTGCCGGAAACTGCTGGGCACAGAAGTCTCTGCACGGGTGCACGCAGGCATTTGTCATCTGGAGATATATAAAAAAGACTGTAAAAATCACAGGATACCAGGCTTCAGTCACGGTGTCACAAACAAGACTCTGAAAATAAGAAAGTACAGGCAGAAATCTGTTGACTAATTCTAAAGATTTATCAATTTAATGCATCAAAGTGTGACACGGTCCAAATACTTCTGACACTTGAAGGCAGTTATTTTCCTATATACTTAGTGGATTTCAGACACTGAACTTCTGTCTTCAATAAGGTATTTGATAAGGTAGTGGTCTGAGTTCCTGTCCTAATACGGTGGCAAAGCCACTCTAACAATTCCTCTCCTCAGGTAGGCAGGGGAGAGAAAACATCACAAAAGGCTCAGGTATCAAAATAAGGGCAGGGAAAGACAGTTCACCAATTACCATCACATACAAAACAGACTCAACTTGGGAAAAAAAGAATTTAGAAACAAAACCAAATCTTAAAAACACCTTCCCCCACCTCTCTCTTTTTCCTGGGCTTAACTTCACTCCTGATTTTCTCTTACCTCCTCCACCAAAGCAGCACAGGGGGAGAGGGAATGGGGATTGTGATTAGTTTATCACATGTTGTCTTTGCCACTCCTTCTTCCACAGGACTCCTCATGCTCTTCCCTTGCTCCAGCATGAAGTTTCTCCCATAGGAGACAGTTCTCCATGAGCTTCTCCAACATGAGTCCTTCCCACAGGCTGCATTTCTTCACTAATTGCTCCAGTGTGGATCCCTTCTACAGGGTGCAGTCCTTCAGGAACAGACTGCTCCAGCACGGGTCCTCCATGAGGTCACAAGTTCCTGCCAGCAAACCTGCTCCAACACAGTCCACAGACCCTGCCAGGAGCCTCCTCCAGCACAAGCTTCCCATGGAGTTATAGGTCCTTCGTGGTTTAGGGTCAGGGCAGCCCCTTAAACCTATAACAGACGCTCTCTGTTAACCCCCCCTCCCTCCCCAAAGGGGAAGAGAAAGGGAATAAGGGAGAGAGACTTAGCGATTAGAAAAGGAAACTAGAACAGCTTTAATGAAAAGGAAAATAATAATTATAAAAATGGAATATATACAAATATATACAAAACCAGTATGGAACCCAACCCCCCTGATGGTAATTACATCACCGTCACCACTGATGTTGTGCAGGCTTCGGGGGAGTCCCAGACTGGGCCCCGCAGCAGACGGGAGCTATGTTGAGGAGCTGGATTCTGGTACCGGGGTCAGGAACACGCAGATCGGATCGAAGGCAGAACGGACAGAGTCCTCCTTGGGTGCTCCGAGGAAGGAACCGAGAGAGGACCCGAGCCAAGCCAAGCAAAAGCTGGCAAAGCAGTCCAAGAGGGGAGAGAAGAGCCCAGAGACCCTTCGGGTCCCTCAGCTCTAGACCAAATATGGCGTATATGGGATGGAATACCTCGCTGGTCAGTTTAGAGTCACCCGTCCTGTCCGCTCCTCCCTGAAGGTGCAGCCTCTCACTTCCTGCACCCCCCAGTGTGGTACACAGGACCCAGCAGTGGCCTTGGTCTGCATACCAATCCTTGGTAGTAACTCCAAACATAAGGTGTTATCACTGCTAGAAGCAGACACTGTCTGTAAGAACAGGCTGCTAACTTCAGAAAGTGCAGTTAATTAAAAGAACCAAGCTGAAAAGTAAAATTACTGAACAGAATTAGTTCTGTTTTCACTCAAACCAGGACAAGGTGCATCCCTTTACTCCAGCATGAGATTATCCATGGGCTGCAGGTGGATATCTGCTCCATGAATGTCATAGGTTATAGGGGGGGCAGCCTGACTCACCAGGGGCTCCACGGAAATCTCTGCTCCAGCACCTGGAGAACCTCCTCCCCATCCTTCTTCACTGACTTTGGTGTCTGCAGAGTTGTTTCTCTCACACATTCTCTCTCCTGGCTACTGCTGCCCAGCAGTTTTTTTCCTCTTAACTGTGTTACCACAGACACAGCTGCCACCCTTACTGATGGGCTCGGCTTTGGCCAGCCACTGCTCTATCTTGAAGCCATCTAGCCTTGGGCCCATCAGACATGGGGGAAGCTTCTAGAAGCGTTGCACAGGAGCCACCCCCGTGGTGCCTCCTCGCTACCAAAACCTTGCAATGCAGACCAAACACAAGAAAGAAGGAAAATAATCACACTAAAACATTCCACTTCCATGTTTTTCGCAACCTTCCTCTGTGTACCTTTCAGACTTGAATAAAGCTGACTTTAAAATATTACTCGTTAAAGGTAGACTGAGCACTAGCTTCCGTGGCAGAAGCAATTCATGCTAAGTACATGCTTTGAATGCAAGTCTGTCCTTTAGGGGTGTGTATACACAATGGAAATACAGAGACACAGAACTGGAAATAGAAAGCAAGCCTTGAACAGCTATTTCACACGAGCTCTTAATTTCATCTTCCTCATCCATAGAGAGTGGTGGTGCAGAATAAGTTCAGTGGCCTAAATTATATTGTACCTACTAGTATTTTGCTATGTTACATTTTATTTCCGTGACTTTTCCAGGTAGATGTTATATGTCAAAATGCAATTTTAAACAGGGTTATTTGCTTCACAGTGTTATCTTTTTCCAGTCAACATTTGTTATGCTAAATAATTATCAAGACTATCAACACACTTGATCTTGGTAACAATCGTGCTTCAAGCCAAGATATTTCTCTGTGGCTAATTAGGAATGTCCAGCTGGCTGTGGAAAGACACTTGCTAGGTATCATTGTTCTCAGGGTATATAAAGCATCCTGAATAGACATGAAACGTTAGTTTCATGCCTGTGTGCCCAAGCACTAGTCAAGTGATGTTATCATGGGATCACAAAACAAAAGTCATACCAGGGCATCCTACTTAAGAGAGGATTACAAAATGCATCAAATAACGTTTATCCAGTCATAGCCAAAATAACACACTTTAATTACACAGAGCAACTCGCAACACTCCTGTGGTATGACACACAAACGGTGACAATTGTAACTGCAGAAAATTCACACTGTTGTACCCGAAGGAGAAAGCATTTTCAGCTGGGAATTCTACAAGTCACAGAATCACAGAATGCTAGGGGTTGGAAGGGATGTCTGAAGACCATCGAGTCCAACCCCCCTGCCAGAGCCAGACAGACCTAGAGCAGGTCCCTCAGAAATGCATCCAGACAGGTCTTGAAAGTCTCCAGAGCCTCTCTGGGGAGTCTGTTCCAGCACTCTCTAACCCTTACAGTAAAGAAGTTCTTCCTCATCTTGAGGTGGAACTTTCTGCACTCGGGCTTGAATCCATTGCCCCTCATCCTATCACAAGACATGAGTGAAAAGAGGTTGTCCCTGCCTTCTTGATGCCCAGCCCTTATGTATTTATAGACATTAATTATATCCCCTCTCTGTCGTCTTTTCTCCAAACTACAAAGCCCCAGGTCTCTCAGCCTTTCCTCATAAGGCAGGTGTTCCAGTAATGTCCATGAACATGCTAGATTTCAAGGTTCTGGTATTTTTCCTCCAGTTGTGCATGCTCAGGACTTGCTGGATCTTTGGGTCCTGCTATCCCTGGCTTTGGGCCATAGTCCAAGTGCAAGTGTACCAGGTCATAAGAAGGTCAACTGATCATCCAAAATGATAAGGAGGGGAGTAGGAGGCAGGTGTGCCAAAGGGACCCCTCAACACTCTGCAGAAGGTAATGGTCCTTATTGTCTCCTCAGAATAGGGGCAGCAGGAGCCAGGTGTGTTAAGGGCTGCCTTAATACTCGGGTGCACTGCCTTGCACAACCCATGTTTGACTTTTCCAGTGGATTGTTGTGTGACCCAGGAAGGGGTGTTACACCCTGTACCGAGCGGCCCATGAGTAGGGGAAAGCCACACCATCACACTTACCTGCTGTGCATGGAAAGAAAAAGAAAGGAGCCAAGACCCAAGGCAGCAGAGTTTCATTCGCTCATGTAATTTTGTTGGCTTCAGAAAGCTGGAAGTGAGGTACTACCTACATCCAGGTACTGCAGCTGCACTATAATGCTGAATGTCATGTGTTCTGTAGTAACCCTCAAGGAAATTTGCCTTTTACACCTGGTGGAAAGAAGCCTATGTATTTGCAGCAGTCCTGCCACCAACCCATAATTCAAATAAAACAACACAGGCCAGACATTGCTTTAGCCTTTTGCTCTTTGGATAATATTACCATCTCTCCCAGGCTTCAGTATAAGGAGCTTAACTCTGCAGCATTATTGTGACTAATCTCATCAGAGACTACTGTGGCAGCCAGGCTTCCCGGAGAGCCATGGGGAGCATCCCAGGGAACAAGTGAAAGGCAGATGGGAAAGCCCTGTGGAAAGAATATGAAACAAGCATTCAATAGCTCAACAGAAATCCCAGATTTAAAAAACAAAACAAAACAAAAAAAAAAGGTCAGTCTAGTCTTCAGGTCTCTTTGGGCCCAATACTATCAAAATCTCCTTTCTTCTCTTTTGGAGACTGTGGGAAGGTACATGCCCATCAGAGGAATCCACTGTAGACATGACTGTATATGAAGTGCTACTATAGTAATGACTAGCTCACCAAATAATGTGACTCCCACCCTGAAAATTACTTCAGCCTGGACCTCAAGGTAGCACAAAGTTGCCTTACGAAGAGGTTCGTTAAAACAAGCCTTTCTTATTATTTTCTTTCTCTAGGAGAAAGAAAAATATCTCACCTGGCTGGATGTAATGGGATGATAAGAGGGGAACTTTACCTCATGTTGTGATGGAGACCCAAAAACCTAAGAGATTTTGTATTTTCCTAGGGCTTTCAAAAGAGAGCATAAAACACCATAGCAAGGGTCAAAGGGGTGGATCCGGCCCACTGGGATAGATGGGTAGAGACCCTGGCAAAGTTATGAATCTTCAACAGAGAAAGATTCATTGGTGGGAATCTGCCATAAGTTTTCTCTGGCTACAAGCTTCCAGAGTCATCTAATATTTGCTGTTTACAGTGAATTTCATCCATATGCTGGAAACTCACCAGCTAAGGCAGAATTTTTTCAGTTAAAAAAAAAAAGACAGTTGTATGGAAATGGTACGTATGGCGTCTGGAGGTATGTTGGCACTGAAAAATGAAGGTCACAAAGACTGGACAAAATCACATCTGCTCATGAGCCCAATATACCAGTATCCTAACCTTTGTCAGGATTGTTGTGAGACATGTCAGCAGAATAGGGGTGTTTGGCTGGGAAAACATAAAAACGCATGACAAGCTATCCACCCGTATCTGCCCGTTTGTCCATTCATTGGCCTCATACACATCCTGACAACTAGATATGCTTCCAGCTTCCTTTCTTCCTCCCCTCACACATCAATCCAGGCAGTTAGTGGCCATCATAATTATGGTAAGCTCTTAAATCCCAATAAATACTATCAAGCTGGCTACTCAGGGGCTTCTATGCCATCAACTTTCTAACACAGAAATGATGATTAGACTATAGTGCCTCTGACACTTTAGAGATTTGATTAGACTTGAGGGGAGGGAGGAAATAATGGCAAAAACAGGAATGAGGTATTTCATCTTGGGAAGAGATTTAGAGGTTATGCTTCCAGATTTTGACTTTAAAAAAAAAAAGGCATAATAAACATGTTAAGATCTGGTGTTCTTTCAAACGTAAATGAAATGGCTCTTGCAGAATCTGGATATCAACACTTACATCAGTAACAAGTGATGCATGTACATTTTGGTTGCTGTTAGTGATGTGAAGCTCTGTATACAGCACAAGGTGATTCATAAAGGATGTGTAATGCCCAGCAGTCTGTGTCAAGAGCAGTGGAAACGTACTGAGGCAGTGGCAGCCTGTGTGTTCTCCACATCACAGGGCTGGAGAGAGTTGCTAATAACTTTTCCTTCTCATTTGCCACTGAAGTTTGTCCAGATACCCACACAGGAATGCCACATTTCCAGCCATAATCGAGGTTCATTGAATGCCTGGGTGATTTTTCAACAAGGTGCAGCTTCTGCTTTGGGGCAAAATTGCTTCTGAAAGGCAGAGATAAAAAATACCAGCAGTGTTAGGTGCTTCTCTCCCCGCTGCAAGCATTGCAGTAGCAGTTACAGGGTGTTCACAGACCCCCCCACACCAACATACACATTCATCAGACACTCACCTAAGAATTTCAGCAGACAGCTGTGTAAATGTTGAAGGCAATCCCAAGAAACAGAGGCTGCGTTCACTAAATAATATCTGTGTTTCAAACTTTTTCCCAGTGGCTAGCACTTCTGCAGCTCTTAATAGACAAAATTAAAAAGGCCAAAGGTATGTCAATGGAAAAGGAAATCAGTTGAAATGGTCAACATCACTTTCTTCACCAAATTGCAGTTCAAAGGGGAAAAAGGCAGGTTTTGATACTGAGGCTATTTTGTATTCCTCATGTCATTCATGATCGATCTACAGGAAGAATGTTTATGTTTCTGTTACTTTGAAGTGCAATATACCTTTCATCCCGTGATTATTTGTTGTTTATATGTCTACTCACTTCCCCTGACACTGAATATATTTAGAAATAGCTGTCTTTATAACGGCAGATTTCAGCACCTCCCACTGTGAAAATCATAGCCACTTCTAGAGCAGGGCATGGCAGCCGTTTAGCAGCACACAATGCTCCTGTGCATCACTTCAGGCTATGAAGGATGCCAGATTACCATATCTAATTGCCATTGCAAGATGAAAGCTTAGTTACTTAGGTTATAATTAACCACATTGAATTTGAGCGGTAAGCTAAGGTTAATGATCCTACAACACTTGAGGAAAGTATAATTGATCTCCTAGAGAGCATAAGTGATTAGGATATCAGTTTGTGTCACTGGGAGGATAGTGCTGTCAACACCCCAGTGTCCACCAAGAGTGTGCACAGTGCACCAGTTCAGCACCAACCTAATGAAACGGACGTGCTTAATACCATATTTTCCAGCCCCTGACAAGCAGGGACGTGGACTCATTTCATTGCCTTTTGTGTCTGTCACAACCAGACGAGCTGCTGAAATAGAGTTGTACATCTCAGAATAATCTCTTCCCTTCCTCTACCTCCCGTGGTCAGGCAATGCTGCTATTCTGATTTCTTTGGGCGTGGCATTAAGCAAAGGAGTTATGTGAGCTACGCCCGAGAGAAAGCTACACTATTATTGCCTAAAGCACCAGTGATCAGCATGACACTGCATCCGAGAGGGTAAAGCCACAGAGGATATGGCAACTGAGATCACTATATTAACGTGGACTTGCACTTATGTACTTGTCCTATTACCACGAAGAAGTTACCGCCTCAGAGGAAGGAAATTAAAGAGAGATCAGATGAATCCCAGGGTGGGATTCCAGCAGGGAAGAATCCATCCCTGGATATTTGAGGGAAAGAACAATACATTTTTTATGTACAGTCAGATTCACCAGAGTTGCTGTCCAGAAGACTTCAGCATTTGAGCTGTTCAGCTGAAAACCTTTTCTGTGCAACAAAACAAAACAAAAATGTGTCTATGGAACTATGGAAGGCTCTCCCAATTCTGCACAGATTCATTTCAATTCACTTTCTCAGCTACCCTATCACACAACCTATTCCAAAGCCACCAATGATCTTTGTAATTGCATGCCCGTTCTTAACACAGATGTGTGCCTCAATTTCCTTCTCAACAATTAGTCGTATTTCTACTTGAGCTTTTCACTGTAAAACAGAAATAGATCTTATCTGACTCCAAGTGGATTGTTAGCAATGAGCGGATTAGGTAGAAAACAGATGTTGGGTTAGAAAAGCTGTAGTTCTACTTGTATTTTTAATCAGAACTAGTGGTTGTCCCTAAATTAAGAAACACTGCAGCCAGCCATTGTGAACCTACCCAAAGCTGAATATGAATCTAAATGGCTACTGCTTCTACCCCAAAGATAACCTCAAAATATTTTTCTCCTGGCAATGTAATCCCAGCAGTACTGAATTGATAAACCAGCCTCCAGAGAAGGGACAAAACTTGCAGTCTTTTCATATGCCATGAACTACACTGAAGTCTACTGGCCGGATCCTAACACTGAAGTCTGATTCATGGACACACTCAACCCTGGAAATAACACCACTTGATTCCCTGCACCACCAAGGAAAGGGTTCCTGGGGGAAAGGCCCCACATATAAAACATGTAGGCACTCCTCTGGGGATGCTGCAAAGCTGCTAGCAGAGGGATTTTCTCAGGCTCTCACAATATTTGGTGAGAATCCTGCCTTTCTCTCCAGTGTTGTGAGAAACAGTAGGATGGTGTTTGTAAGCTGGACCAACACCTGGTGTTTTGCTGAGTTCTGTTTATGGTACATTGGAAAAATATTTTGCACTGGGTACTGTAGGACTTTAGCCAATCCCCCTAGGAGATGGGTGATCACTGACCCATCGCCCTGTGGGGCTAGGGGATAGAAAACGGGGTTAGAAATTGATAAAGTTGCTTCTTTTGCCTGCTCTTGCTGAATGTGTGTGTTGCTGCATCTCTTCACTCCGGGTTTAAACAGTGACACTCCTCCAGAAAGGTATCCTTTTTGACCAACAGAAGCATTTTCTGCATGTTTAGGGCTTTGCTCGTTCACACATGCAGGACCACTATTTCCTAACTTAAAGGAGCCATTCATCAAATGCATGGAAGACACATTCCTGTTAAGAACACTTCTTCCTTGACATTTTTCATCCTACTGCCCTTGGATGTTAAGAAGTTAGAAATATGTGTCTCTTACCAGATGAATACCAGGTTCTTGCAGCATGGGTCCGACTGTCATGCAGGTTGCACTGTGCGTTTGGTCAGCCTGGCATGGCTTTCTGGGTGTCATGCACATATGGGGATACCTCTGTAAGAGAGGTGGATGTGAAAAAGTGATATTCCTCTCTTTTCTGATAACTGAAATCTAATTCTGTGGACAAATGAAGACAGCTGGATCACAGCAACCATATACCCATGTCGTTAGAGATTCCCCTGAAAGCATCAGTTAGGCAGAGTAGCGTGGAGAACACGGCTGAAAGCTCCAGTCAGAGCTCTGGCAGCGTGAGCTGCCATTGGGTAAGAGTTTAGCCCCCACAAATCTGTCTTCTCCTCTACTCTTCTTAGCTAAAGCAGTAGATATTAAAATGCTGAGCCAAAATGTTCCCTGCAGGGCTCTGGTCTAAAGGCATGTGAAATCGAGACTCAAACTCTTGTTTTCTTAATGGCAACTAGAGGAGAAGAAAAAAAAGAAATTTGAAAGACACAGTATTGCTTGGGTTACCCAGTCAGTAGCAGAAACTGGTTTACAGGAGAGCAAACAATGATGTCCAGCAAATACTGGTAGCACCTGCAAATTCCGGAACACCAACCAGGCATTCTGGAATATTTGTTGGTGTTGTCTCCACTTTTAAGGCTAAAAGAAAGCTTATGGCCTTGTGCTTGCAGGTCCATATGACAGAGAATCTTTCCCACTGGTGCTTGCATTAAGCCTGCATTAAATGGCAGAACGGTGACTGGGAAGGGAGCAGGTTAGTATTTTGCCAATTTAGCAATATTTAAGCACAACTTTAATCCCAGATATGTCAGCCCAGAATGTGCTGGGCTGGGAAATCTTCTGTTTAATATGTTTTCTGTTGTTTTCCCAATACCATTTGAAATTTCACTAAGGCAGCATTTGCTTTTTTTACAGTTCATTTCTCTGCTACAAATACTTTCAACAACAGGCAGTCAAGCAGCACAAGACCACACATGGACACCGCTAATTTTTATGGAAATGAGTAGCACTCCCTTGTTTTCCATCAGTAGTGCAACCCTACCAAATGGTATTGCCCTATGCATCTGAACAGATGAGCCCAAGGTGCTCGCTGTCAATGTTCACAGTGTTAGTGTTCATCTTTTCTTCACCCATTAGGAAGGGTACAGTCGACTTTGCCATCCCCTCTGGAACAACTGCAACTCTGAACTTGCACACCTAGAACTGAGAGCTTGATTTTCATGAAAACAACAATAACGACTGAAGCAAACACTGCTGTGCTGTAGAGGGAGGTTCTGTCCAGCATGAAACACTTTGTCTAATCTGGTGTGATATATGAAGCACCTTTCGTCCATATGGCACTTTAATTGCTGACTGGAGCCAGCTTCAGTTTATAAAGGCTTACTGAGCTCACACCTCAGGGCAGAGTGGTTTCAGGACACATAATTTTGCTATTATGTCACTTAATAATGATTTAAGAGACAGAAAATAACTTTCAAAAATGAAAGTGGCAGTCTCTCGTACAGCAAAGCAAGCTCAAGCTCAGCTTCTTTCTTGCTGTATGCCTAGTCAGATGCACTGAGTCTGCTAGGGAACAAACCCAGGAAATATGGACTATGCCTTTCTGCACCCTCATTGTCCCAAACCCCCAGCACCCCACATATAAACAAAACCAGTCTAAAATCTCAGCAGCAGAGCCTCAACTGGCATATACTTGCCTAGCTCAGTAGCTGGCCTTTAATTTAAAATGAACAAACAAAGCCTCGAGTCAGAGGATACAATGCATACCAGGGGTTGCTATCATCACAGGTTGAGGTAACAAGCCTGAAAGTCTAAAGCTTTTTCATATGGTCACAGTTTCTAGTATTTAATCACTCCAAAATTCACTTAGCCCTTGAAATCAGACAAGATCAAGTTTATGAAATGTGGGAAGCTCCTGCAGCATTCACTCAGTGGCAATTTACTGTAACTCCAGTAATGAGTTCCTCCCATGAGACACTTGCACATCTGAAATACTATTTCCTTAGGCTGTCATATCATTAATTTCCAGTGTTTATAGGCTGGTGAAGCTCTTGAATTTGCTGGGTGTAAAGGCTTTGAGACTGTACCGCATCTTCTGCGGTGCATAACATGTATGGCAGGTCTTAACACAACCTGCAGCTCCTCTTCAGGTGGTAGTTGCATGGAGCATTTAGGAAAAGGGGGAGAAGTGGAAGGGGAAAAGGAAAGAGAAGATGAAGGAGAGGAGGAAAGGACAGTATTTCACTGAATCCTTAGTATACAAAACAAATACGAAACAAAAACAACACAAACAGAATCTTCAACGTCATCTATTTTCTAAGAGATGTCAATTGTAAGGTCAACATACATGCTGCGTTTGATAAAAGATCTGTTGAGATGAACTTTTCCTTCACACGGTGGGGTCTGTAAGTGCTGGGCAGCCCATAGATCTGACTTGGCCTCAGCTAATGCAAACTTTTAGTTTAACTCTACGAGTGGATGGCAGAACACCAGCTTTCCAGCGTGAACTAAAGGTACAAACCATGTCTGCAGTCACTTGTAATCAAAATGACAGGAAACCCACTTTGGGATGCCCTGAATTAATTCCCTTATCATATTTAAATTTGGTTTTTATGGACTTGTTAGTTCAAGCACAGATGCTCAAAGACATTTGCCTTGTGCCACCATTTTCTGCTCTTCTCTCCAGCGTAGCACTGCAATACTGCTGTATTTCCTATCAGAATCTCCTTTGCATATATTTCATGTGTTATGCAAAGATAAAAGGCTCTGAACACTGACCTCTTAGTAAGATTTTGAACCTTCTGTAAGGGACTTAGAAATAACTTATGCCTGATCCATTCATGCTAAAGCCAATGATGTCCTGCTGACCTGAATCAGAACAGACTTTATCCCATAATATAAATTAATATCATTGAAATAGGCTAAAGAATTCCTGAGAAAACAAGGAAGGCCTCAGTTAGTTGTGGCCCAGAACAGAAAATGATTTTAGAATACTCTTTAAAAATGACTGTTTAAACCAAAACCAGTTTACACCCATACTACTGTCCAAAGCAACTCTTTACAGTTGGATAAAGAAGAACCAATACTAGGACTCTGCAGGTATTTTTAAATCATTTTCCAAGTTAAAAAGAAAAAACCAAACAAATAGTCAGGGTGTTGTCTGAAAATTAACTGGAAAGACACAGAAGATTTGTTGTATATAATTATTAAACAAAATATTACCTTCTTGAGACCCACAGCTATCCTTCTAGACACTGAATCATCTCTGAAAAGCCCTCTGAGTCTTAGGGAAGTCTGGTTTTCATGGAGCTTGGACAACTCACAACTTTTATTTGTATCCTCTGATATCTTACACAGGCACAGTGCCAGACAAATGAAAGTAATTAGCCTCCTTTCTAGTCAGATTCACTTGGAGGCTGAGCTTAGCCACCCACCTATTCACAAGTGATTTTTGTCAGCGTGTGATTTTTCACCTCTTTTCTCCTCATCCTTGCATCCTGCCATTTTCAACTTTTCCTTAAACTCTGTCTGCCTGCTGCCTTGCCTTTGCCCAAGAAAGCTCAGCACTGCAAGCCTTGGTAAGTGGATTTAACCTTCAGCGTGAATACCAAGTCTCACATGATTCAGAAACACAGCTAAGCTTTGCAAGATAAGGGGCTAATTAATTTAATTGCCAAAAGATTGAACTCCTACTCAGGTTTGCCTGAAATCATCTGTTTACTTATTTACTTACTCACCATTTTGGTCTTAAACCAGAAGGTAATGGAAATGTAAACAATAGTTGCCCTTCTTCCCTTTAAATTTTGATTTGTCAGGCTAACTTTTAATCCTCTGGTTTTTTTATATGGAAAAAAAAAAAAAAAAAACCCAGAACACCTTCCTATGTTCCAGATAGAATTACAAAGAATTCACTTATACTCCAACGAAGAAGTGATATTAAACAACAATTACTACACGTTATCTGCTAGCATGAGACCTTTGTGTTGAACATGATAGTGTTAGCAAAACGGTCTGTAGAAAAGGATTCTGAAATTGGATGGATTTGGCTAATCACAGTGCAGGCATGTTTAATAGAGACTGACTCAGGATTCTGATCACCAAGATGTTTTAAAATTGCCAGATTTTAAGCAGAGGAGCAGTTCAACTGATTTATGTATTATTTGCTCAAATGGTTAGGGTTAAGAACTTGCATAATAAGCATTTGACTGAATCAGGGATGCCAATCTAAGTGTGGTTCTCAGAAAAAACATTCCCTTTTTTTCCCCCTGTAAGTTATTTAGGCTTTTTTCAAAACGTGTGTGTTGGAATAAATGTTAATACTTCCCAGTCTGTCAAATGCTCCAGTTTAGCCAGCAGTTACCCAAAAGTAAGTAGAAGCAAAAATTTTATTCCTTCTTCAGAACACATTGTTCCTGATTTTACTTTATGTCCATCCTCATGATACTGAAGATCATCTGTAATGTACAAATAACCTTTTATCATGAGTTTCAGCACTCAATCACTACCTCTGTCTCAGAGCAATGAAGAAGCATACTTAATAACATATTTGCTATTAGTTTTGACCAGCCTGGCATCTAATGACAGAGCTTCTGAGCATCTTCTGGGAGAATAAAACCCATACCTGAAGGGAAAAATGTCACCTAAGTCAATCATTCCAACTCTGCTTTGGTCTTCTGTGGATTCATTGCACTCTCACCAGTTGCTTTCTTATCCAACATTAAAGGCACGAGCAATTCTGCCCCTCCTCAAGACTCATCTGAGGAATTTAAAAGTGTTCAAACGATAAGCACAGAGTAAAGTATGATAGAGAAAAGTAAACCAACAGGCAGTACTCCTTGGGAGCTGGTTTTCCCCAGGCATCTGTGGTCTCCCCCTCTCTGAGAAATATTCAAACACTGTCCTAGGATGGGAGAGACTGAACATAATCACGTGCATCTTGTTTCTCTGGGAGATGGAGCAGCAATTTAGGTTCTAAGTGGCAATTTAGAACCAGGCTCTATGGTGGGATACAGGACAGAGATAAGTTAGTCATGAGCACAGATGAAGAGTAATCCTGCATTAGTCACACCGCAGATAATAAGAGCTGGAAAATGATGACATGTGAGCCTCATGTTAAACCCACTTACGCTTAATTCTCTGTGCTGAATATAAATTGTTCTAAAGAACAACTCATTCCTACGGAACAGTTCTTCACATAATGCCACTAACATCTCTGTCACCTCGATTTAGGCCGTTTGAATGTCAGTAAGACAAGTTAACACTGCCTAAGGGTAGCTTTGTCCTGTGCACCAAAAATCTTGTTCTATCGTATTCTATTCTTCTGCAGTGCCTCATGAAAAGGTCTAACTTTCTCATACAGGGATGGATTTACTGGGAGGGGGGAAAGAGGGCTGGGGGTGGCATTCCCCTTTCTCTCACCAGTATTCCTACCCTCTGCAGTTTGCCCTGCAATACAAGGAAGGGAGATGTAGTGTGACTACTACACTACCCTGCCCCTGATGTATCCGGACTGCTATGTGCAAATGCTTCCCTTTTATTACTCCCACCCCCGAATCCCTTCATTCTCCAGAGGTGCATGTTTCTGTCCTAAAATGACAATTGATCAGCCACGGATGATGAGGGAGCAGAAGTCAAGCCTTCCCTGAGAACACAAGGTGCTCATCTGTCCTGCAGCAGCTTTGAATGTCAAAAGATCCATAATTTCTGCCACCAAACAGGATTATTAGAAGTAGAAAACGCAGAAAATACTACAAATCTATGCTGGTCTGGCAAGCTCTGTCACAGAGAAACTGGGTTTGAAGGGCAGAATATTCCTGGGGGAAGGGGAGTTGGCGTGTTGATTTCTGAGAATGCAAGTTCAACAAAAAAAGCTGTAATGAATTTTTCTTTTGGCAAAAGTGGGTGTAGAACCTGACAGCACTAAATCCTCAGAGGTAAAGATTTTAAATATTAGCAGCTTATTAGTAGCATGAAAAATGTGCAGAAAGCTTCACTGTTGAATTAATTAAGTGTTGCCCCCTCAATTGCTGGCAGGATGTTTGAAAAGAGGCTCTGAACCACCTGGCACATGGTCTTCTGACCTGCAGCCAAAGGGTTCCATGGCCCAGACACCACTCCACCTTCTTCATACTGAAGTTCTGAGTTTGTCCCTTCTGCAGGAGAATTGCAGAGCAGGCACTTAAAGATACCTTTGAAGTTCAAAGCTCTGAGGAGAGTTAAAACACATCATGTAAACCTACTGCTGTCGGGTCCTGGGAGAGCTCCTCTGACTTCTGCAGCTTTCTTTAAAGCTAACATGTAGCCTGAGACTCAAAGGAGATATATTTTACTCATTCTCCTGGAGACTGAACTGTTGAAGCACTGTTACAGCACTTTTTCCTAATGACTTTGTGTATTTGTCCTTAAAGAACAACAGCTTTGTGGCTGAGGAGGATGGGAAAACGTTCACTGAGGATGTTGTTTCTGGAGGTTACTTTTAGAAAGCCTGGAGTCTACTCCCACTAAAGTCAGCAAGAAAATTAACACTGGTATCAGTGGGAGCAAGTCTACATGTGACAGTTTTACATTTATACGGAATAGGAAGCCTTTTGTTCTGGTCTCTGGTTTGCATGTCTCACAAGGCAGATAATGCCAATAAAAGGGCTAACCACTATTAACAAACAGCTGTAATAGGTGACACAGTAAGTATGGGATGTATTGTGTTACAGCAGAGAAGGAGGTACTTGCAGCTTTGTGTTCTATTAGGAAGCTGTTTTTCCCCATAAGGGAAGCAAATTCTCCCGTGGTTGAATCAAAGAAGGGGTCTAATGTATTTGTGCTGAATCACTCACGTCCTCCTGCCCCCAACCCAAATGATCCTCTTTCTAGGAACAAAGGAGCCTGAAGATACTAATCTCTTAGCACAGACACCTGGATGGTGAATACACCAGACACTTCACCAGTAGGTTTGAAAGATGTTTCCCAACAGCAGAGGACTGATAAAACTGTCTCTTGGCTTTTTTCAGCATCATGGAGGTACAAGCACCATGACTGCCACAGTAGCATTCACCCATTCCCTGCAAGAGCTGACTCCTCTTGCCTCACATGCTTCCAACTTCGCCATCTTTCATTTGCACACCCTGAATTTCTCTTCAGGCTCTTCTTCTGAGTCCCAGGCTCTTTATTTAGCAATACAAAGGTTCAGCTCTGCACAGCCCATCTTTCCCCTGCATCCTCATCTGCACCCTGCTCTCTCAATCAGTTCTCATCCCCAGCCTTTCCCTTCCATTTCCCAGTGTCCTTATTTACCCAAATTCACCTTCCTCTGTACCCCATCCCTCCTCCAAATGTGTGTGATGGCTGCAGTGAACCGGGACATACTCACACATCGTAAGCATGACTATGCAATAGATTTCTGAAAATTTGCTTCTCTATTCATTAGTTTTCCAAGACATTTTTAACATACGTGTCCACCCAATCTCTGCCTAGTCCCGCATGGACAATTACTCTATTAGGGTCTTAGGGTGGTCTTGTTTTACCAGGTCTCCTGCTGTGTTGATATTACTGCCTTTGTTTTGGTCAAAGACCCTTACATTCTGTTCCCTAAAGAATGCAAACAAGCTTGCAGAACAAGCACTGGTAAGCACAATAATTAGTTTAGGTTAGTATCTGAAGACAGAGACAAGATTAGTAAGGTTTCCTTATCAGTATCCCCTTTTGCCATGACCTCTTTGCTTACCTGGACCAATATCCTGATCTGGCATCTGACAGGTCCCCATCACACTACCATCTCTGGGCATGTCAAACACCAGATTGTAGGGAGCATCCCCATGAAGGCTTTGAATCTCTAAGAAGAAAGCTGAAGGTTTCATCTCTGGTGCCTTTCCTGAGGAAAAGCTATAAATAGTTTAGCTCCACTTGCTAAAAGGTTTCTGTTATTTTCTGCCATCATGCATGAAATATCTTTCATTTCATTCTAAGCATCCTCTGCAGGTGTATCTTTCGCTAATATCTCCTTTCACAAATATCTCCTTTTCCTTTCATGGCTTTCCTCTCTTCCTTCTATCTGATTTGCAAACCTGGTGGTCACAGCAGGACCCATGAGCCTCTCAGTTTAGACATGACACGCAGCTACAGTCAGACAGAAGCCATAAATGAAATGCTGGTTGTCTTTAGACAGAGGTGAACAACTTAGTATCTTCTTTCATCTCTTCTTCTAAGTAGCTTTAATCTCCTGCTGCAATTCACCACCAGCTCAAAACCTCTGCCCTCCCTGGAAGGGGTCAGGGGGGTAGCATCCTGCTTTGCAAATGAGGTCATTACAGGCAAAGCAGGAAATTTAACCCAGTTGCTGATAGGACTGAGCTGCCTCTCATCTGTTTTGTTTCTCGGGATACAGCTGGTCTGTGTTTAGACGTTCTGCCTGCAACTGCAGCCCTAACCCTTAAGCCGTGTTCTCCTTCCAGGCACAGGTATGAAATCCAGAAGATAATAAGTGGGATGCTCTCCCTGTGCCTTCCCCACCAGAGGATGACATCTCTGTTCCCAGCACAAGGCTGAAGCAGAGAATGGTTAGCCCATGTGCTGCTTGCTGTTCTTCTGGCTGGAGAGCTGGGCTGCAGCGAGCCCTGCTTCCTATTGCTTGTTAAGGAGCTTTCACCAAAAGTCTTGCTGTTAGAAAACGTGGCTGTGACAAAGAGAAACTTTTCACGGGAATGTTTTCATTCAGTGAAAGCTCTGGGGAGATAGAGCTTTTGGATCCAGGGGGAAAACCTTGCTAAAAAAGGCTGTGAGGGGTGAGTTTACTTCTCAACCCCTGGATTAGGCAGGGAACTTCAGCCTGAGTCTCCCATCTCTCTCGTGCCTGAGCAAAGCCCCTCTGCCCAGCTGCTGGGTACTTGCTACCCCAGGGCAGGTCTTTCACAGTTTTCCCTGCTCGAGCATTTCTAACCTGCATAAATACTTAAACAGTTGCTGAGAGAGGAGAGTGTTTTGCGAGAGATTGATTTGACAGTGCTGTCGCTCAGGCGTTCACACAGGATGTGGGAAACTGAGGTTCAAGTCCCTGCCTCGATGAATATTTAATTATTTATGGAAAGCGGAGCAGCTGCAGTAGGAAGGAGCGAGACATAGAAATGACTCTGGAGTTGGGGCACGTACAGAGTGTTCTGGACAAGGCAGAGCCAGACCTCATTCCCAGGTCTCCCACATCCCTGGGGATGGTCCCAGATGCTGCTGCCACTTCAGGGGAAACCTTCAAAGCTTTCTTCTGTCCCACTGCAAAGGTTTTGAAACATCTGTGTAGCACAAATAACTCCAGTTCTGCCATTTCCTAACTCTTCAGGCATCTGCTGAAAAGTGTTAATATTCTTTAAAGTCTTAAACTGCAAAACCATTTAAAATACAGCATAAAAGATACCTGTCTTCCCTGTGACCTGTCAAGGAAGCAGTCTGACTAGTTTGCTGTATTTTCAGGCTGAATTCCAGGGCTTACTGGTCTGGGCTACTGAGCACTTTTGTGGCTGAGAAAAAATAACACTAATTAAAGAATTAATGGTTTGGACAGTCATAAGGCTTGAGGTCAGGCTCAAAGGAGCAATTTCTGTAGACTAACACACTCAAGCTGTGTCTTATAATGCCTTTTAGAATCACGGAAGGAGGTTATAAAACTAAAATACCCACTGTGAAGAAACATGGATGTACATTCTCAGAGCTCACCACAGAGCTTACCAGCTACAGGCACTCGTCATAGAGGCCAGGAGCCTGGGCTTGGTATTCACCAAGAAGTCTACGTGCAGGAGGAAGAGAGGAGCATTGTGTGCCAGGTGGGATGAACCCATCTTTCCATTTCATGGCATCTCTGAACAGCCATCCTAATCCTTCCGGTCTCCTTCAGTTTCAGTCACCCCCTTTCTATACTTGCTGTTTACATCATGTCAAAGAATCCCTTCTGTTTATAGTGTCTCATGATCACAGAATCACAGAATAGTTTCGTCTGGAAGAGACCTTCAAAATCATCGAGTCCAACCTTATCCAAAAGCTTCTTCCTTACTTATCTTTACCCAGTCATCCCAGGTCACTTCTGCCTGGTCACTGTAGTCCTCAGTGGGAATTTAAGCCCATTAGATCTAACTTTACTGCTGACATACACATTTCCCTCAAATATAGGTGTCTCTGTCTGCCCGACTTCAGTAAACATTGTTTTTCTTCAAGGCTTCCACTGGATAAATGCCTTCAAACCATAAAATTCTCCCTAGAGCAAACATACTGTACAAGATCCCCCAGCTTCCCACACTATCTTGGTGCTCACATTTATTTCTGTGATCCATCACCTTGCCATCATCTTTCTCCCTGATCTCTTTTTGACTCTCATTCATTTTGTCTGTAGATTTCTCTGTCACCATCACAACAATATATCCATGTGCACTGCTGTCTAGTTGCTGAAATCTTCTTTAGCTACCTGGTAAGGACTGTAAAACTGGATGTGTCGCACGTCCGTCTCAGGGACACTTGGGAGACAGGGCTAATTGCACTTTGAGGTAAGGAAATGACATGAGTTGGGTATGGAGACCTGTGACCCACACACTTCCCATCTGACCCGTGACTGTAGCAGAGGGGCTCAAACTATCTTCCCAGTGCTGAAGAAGGGCCAAGACCAGGTAGACTTCTTACTGTTAGAGTGGGTAGCAATGGCTCAGCCTTATTCACGCCCAGTCCACCCAGACAGCATGAAAGAGTGAGTGTGGACCTGCATGTGGACACCATGCTTGCTCTGATTCTCCTTCTTCAGCAAGCTGGGAGGAACCTGCATTGGAAAACACAGTTTTTAAATGGCAGAGGCTGAACAGGGGATATTGAACAAAACCCTTCCCCAGTTTCAGAGCTGATCCTTGGTGGGTGAGGTACAGGAGGTTCTAATTGTTTTGCTATACTCAGATAATTTGGTTGCATCTGCACTGTACTAGACCAGCCTGTTACTGTACTTTGGCATGGAAGGACCTACACCTGCACTTGTAAGTGATCACATCCCTCAACAACAAGGTGGCTGCATGTAAACCAGAGTGCTAGTTGGGACAGCTCAGGTTCATGCCTGGGCACTTGTAGGGCTTTGCTGGTGCAGGCAGTCATGTTCCAGTGCCCAGGAAAGCTCCCAGACACACAGGGGTTTGCCAGAACAGACACAGCCTTTTTGCCAAGTCTGGAAGGTTCAAGGACTTCGTTTGTCACGGTGACTCAATTCAGAAAAGCTCTAGCTTGTGTGGAAGAGCAAGAGATGCCCTATGTTCCTGTTTGGTGAAAGGCTGCTCAGAAATAAACACGTTGCAGAGGAGATAAAATTTGATGCACAATCCATCACCCTGACCTTTGCAGGAAATAAAGCTCTGCTTCAGAGCTCCTCAACCACAACTCATGGCCTGATTTACTGCTGGGGTACCCTAATATTAAGTTAATGTAACTCCATTGATTTCTGTAGATTTACACAAGTATTGCATTGGAGTCACACGATAATAAACACAGCGCTCGGTTTGATGAAGGGTCTGTGTGACAGAAAGCTTGTCTGTGTTCTCCACTTTTATCAGCTGACCTAATAAAAGGGACATCCTCAGCTGGAAGAACCTATTCACTGAATTTCTGGCAATGGACTCTCTGTGAGGTGAAATGAGTGGGTTTCATTTCTGACAGGACGAGCCCCAGAGATAAGTGGCGTGAATGTGTAATTCCAAAGGGAAGAGGACAACTACTCTGACTTGCTGGCAACACAAGCTGAGAAATTTCCAGCAGGGGAAACCTCAGGTATCATTGGCAAGGGGGTAGACAGCGGGCTGGGGCTGTGCTACTGACACCCCTCTGCAGGGGGTACCAGACTGCCAGACCACAACAGCAGAGTGCTCTGAGTCCCCGGCAGACAAACAGCATCCCCTCAGCTGAGCTGGGGCCATCGCTTGCTGCTCTCCCAGGGGCAGCTCCAGCATTATCAGCTGTTCACATCAGTAAAATGAACCCCACATCTCTGCCTTTAGGGGCCCTGGCAAGAGTAGGAGCGTGGGAGCTGCCAGCAGAGCTGCCCACGCTCATCCCTTTCTCTCAGGCTGAAGGGAAGGAGCTGGCTAGCCACGAGCAGAGCAGCATGGCCGGGGCAATCCTGGGCTGCACTCCCTTTTCCCTATTCCCTATTCCCTTTTCCCTATTCCCTATTCCCTTTTCCCTATTCCCTTTTCCCTATTCCACCTGGGGAGCCGGAGCACGGGCAGGGCTGAGGCTCGGGGGCGAGGGGGCAGAAGGATTAAGGAGAGGATGCCCTCAGCAGAGGTGTAGGAAGCAGAAGCGCTGCACAGCCGTGAATCCAGTGCTGACAGTTCGCACGCCAGGCCTGGTACGTTCATCACCCTGCCTTTAATTACCTCGCGACCAACATCTTTCCTACAAAAGCTTTTTCACACCTTCTGCAAATGTGTAACAGTAAACAAACTCCCACAATGGATAAGAAAACTCTGCCAGTGTAAGAAACCCCAAGCAGGTTTTCTTGAGCTGAGGAAAAATGCAAAAAGTTGTGCTGGCTCCTTAAACTGTATGTGAGCGAGGCCTCTGTGACCTGCTCCCACTTTTCACCGGGCTTATCCTTTGTAGTCCTTCACAAGAATCTTGCAACGTATCAGTTTTACTCCCCTCAAAGTGAAACATCTTTTCTTCACCAGGATTTGCCCTGCGATGGGTCAAAGCCATCCTGCATGTCCTACCTGGGGCCTCTGCAAAACAGGATGGAGAATCAGACAAAACCAAGGCATACGCTGAGATTTGGTGGGTACAATGGATGTATAGGATGACCCAAATTCCATTGCTCCTTTGATTGATTTCCAGGCGCTTAGAGAGAGGCAGTAAAGTGCGCAAAAGAAAAGAGATTTTAGTCCAAATTTCCCACTGAAAATTTTCATCATTTAAAATTGCGTCTTTCTTACAAGATGCAATAAAATACAAAACTTGCACACTGCCAGTAAACAAAAACCAGGGTCTACAGAAAAGTGTATGTTTCTGTCACTGTTTATCCCAGGAGTGAAGAGATGCAGCAACACAAAATCAGTAAAGAGAGAGCCAGGAGAGGAAGAAGAAGATGACACTTTATCAATTTCTAACCCTGTTTTCTATCCCCTAGCCCCACAGGGCGATGGGTCAGTGATCACCCATCTCCTAGGGGGATTGGCTAAAGTCCTACAGCACCCAGTGCAAAATATTTTTCCAATGCACCATAAACAGAACTTAGCAAAACACCAGGTGTTGGTCCAGCTTACAAAACCCATCCTACTGTTTCTCACAACACTGGAGAGAAAGGCAGGATTCTCACTGAATATTGTGAGAGCCTGAGAAAACCCCTCTGCTAGCAGCTTTGCAGCAGCCACATGTTTCCAGCAGCTCAAATGTGGAGATCCTGTGGGCTCAGTGCAGCAGCACACACTTGTATTTGCTTCCTGTTCTTCAGGGTACTTGTGTCTGAGTGGTAATGCTCAGTGGGAATTAGAAGGGTCAGAGTATCACGGTCTATATATTCACCAAAACGCAGCAGAGAAGCTGTAGTCATGAGAAAGTGCCTCAGCATTGCAGATGGAGCAGAAGGCAAGAAAAAGAGATTCTCAAAACTGCAAGAAAGTCCTTCACTGCACGGACAGCTCAGGCTGATGCTGAGTTGAGGAGGGATAAAAGGTTAGGTGAAGATACAAACACAGGAACACCACTTGCACCGAATGGCTGTGGTATCACCCCTGCTCTGCGCTGGAGAGAGTATCCGTGCTGCAGGCAGCACCACGGTGGGAAGGCCACTCACAGTCCTCCTGTCAGTGCTCTGTGTACTGGTAAATGAAGGGCTTGGGGGCTGCCTACATGAGCTCCTCGGATCTACATAGCAGCAGCAGTCTTATGAGAAAGAAACAGTTATTGCTTTGTGAAAGCTGGTTGCAAATATAGATTGCTAGTGCCTGGCTCACTGGGTGCTGACGAAGGTACTCGTTGGAGCCAGTGCCTTGCTTTCTCCAACAAACTGTCAAGCTAAGGGCAAAATGCAGAAAATCACTGCTTCTAAAGGAGGATGTAAGCCTCCAGAAACAGAAAGTGGGGCCACTTTCCTCAAGATTTTGGCAATCCTCTCTGGGAGCAAACTTGATATAAAACCACTCGCTAGTACAAAGAAAAAGAGCTGCGTGTTTTACCTTTGAAAATACACCTTCATTTGCCAGAGGGGAGCAGAAAGGGTCGAAACTGTTGAAGAAGAAACCTTCTTTACTGCATTTAAGGACACTGGGGAACACTGGAGCTATGGCAGAGTTTCAGATCTTGAAAAGCAGGTGTAGTGGGAATAGGAGAGAGCATTTATTTCAAATAGACAGGGAGTGCAGAATGATTATCTGGTTTTCAGTGATTAAAGAAAATCATTAAAAACCAGCAGAAAAAAAAAATAAAGAGCAAACACTTCTTTGGCAGGCCCGAATCTACAAAATAACAGAGATAATAATGGATGGGTCATGAGGAGAGGAAGAGGATCTAGCAAGCCCCACCTGGGCAGAGGCTAAGCCTGGGATGCTTCTAACAGCAACAACTTGATGACATAACAGACACTCACCAACATGTCAGGAAAGAGCCGGCCGCTTCACTGTCCCCTGGCCTTCCCATGACACAGAGGTGCAGGAGGGGTGCAGGAAGTGGGAAGAGTTTAGGTGAGGGAGCCATCAGATGCCACCAAGCTTGCATCACAGCAGACATCTGCAGAGGCTTTGTCTGTATCTGAGAGGGACGAATAACGCTGTGTTTCCACTGTCTTAAGAGAAAGCATGTTTCAGAACTCCCACCTAGAAAACAAAGCTATAAGCCCAAACAGAAGAGCTCCCCTGTTAGGCATCACACATGCACTTCTCTGCAATCCCCTCTGTCTGATGGCTCTTCCTTAGCTAGAGTCTTGCAGAGACCAACAGGACACACACATCCTTTCACAGAGGAACTTCAGCAGGTTACCAAATAGAATGACTCCTCCATTTCCATTCACCGCTTCGTTTCCTTGGTCTGTCTAGCACTACGTGGTTACAGCAGTGCCATGCAGGTCCAGATCACAACAGATAAAAGATAATGCCGCAATAGTGAGAAGACTTTGGTTCCTCAGAAGGCGACAACGAATGAAACGGGCACTCTGTTCATGGGGGAAGCATCCCAGTTTGTACACAGGGACTGGAGGATGGTGCCACTGCGATGCAGATGGCGAGCTGTGTAAACAAGAAGTTCCTGTTCTGCATCAGCCTGCTGATGTGCTGCTTGCAAACGGGCTTCTGCAGGCTGATCATTACCAGTTTATCACTTGGCCATTTCCACCATTCCATCATCACTGCTTGTATAAACAGGAAAGAGGCACCACACCCAGCCACCCTCCTCTGCTCCTTCGGATACAGGGAAGTGCAAAGCCTACACATTTTTCACTCAGAAAAGCACTTCGGCGAGGGGAAAATATTACACATAGCCATAAAAATAGTCTTATCTCCTACCCAACAGCAGCACTATTTCAATGTAATGGATGGGATGGCTTAAACCAAATAAAGCTATGTTCAGAGATCATAGAATCACAGAATCATAGAATGCCTGGGGTTGGAAGGGTGATCTAGTCCGCCCCCCTTGCAGTGAGCAGGGACATCTTTAACTAGATCAGATGAACCTCAACCTCCAGGGCTCTTTGTTACATATGTAAAGTTTGATCCAACAGAGCTCTCAAGACTACTTCAGATGCAAGTGGTCAGAGAGTTAAGACAGTTGAGACAGTCTGAGAGAATAGAGGATGTAAACACATTCTTTCACATTTTTCCTTTCTGCAAAGTAATATAGAAGACACCGAACTAACACTAAGATCATCACTTCAATGTTCTGTTCCTGGATGCATGCCTGACCTCTAAAAAAGCGTTTTCTTTGGTGGTGCCTCATTCTGTCCCGTGGAAAATGGCCACTCTGATCCTACGAACAAGAAACACTGTGTGAATTCAGCTAATCATCTGTTATCTAATTCAGCTTATGACCGGCGGGGTTGTTGGCATGCCAGACTTGTGTGGGTCAGGCAGGCATTCTGTTTTCCTGCACAGCCCTGGAATGCTAGTTTGCAGAGGTGGGTGCGTGGGCTTGCAATTATGGTGCTGTTGACTCTAATCCATCCAAGAGAAGATGGCGTGATTTGTACATAGTTCTGAAAAGAGTCCTTGTCAGGCTTGCTACCATCTGGGGGAGAGTCATTCCTCGAACAGAGCCAACCACGTCAGCTGCAGGGAACACTAACCAGAATAAGCAAATTTTAGGAGAATGAGGGACAAATGGGTGGGTTGCTAGTTTGGGGACAAGGAGGCTGGCTATATAACCTGGAAAGGTACTGATGATATGCAAGGAGGTAGCCAGAC
>JANVCC010000066.1:9673470-9803512 GCA_025345505.1 Todiramphus chloris collaris | reverse complement strand
GAATCTCAGGTTGGGTTCACCAAAGTTCCTGGACGTGAGATGAGTATCAAGTGAAATGACTGCTCAGATTTCCAGCAGTTCCAAATTATGTTTAGAGTCAACCTAGGCTCTAGGGCTGAGTATCTACGGTTGCAGAAAGGAAGGTTATGGACCTGAATAATTTTGATCTGAAAGCAGTCCAAACTGAGACCCGGAAGAGGGCTGCTTTCTGTTCTCTGGTTACGTGAAAAACAAAATGGGGTCAAAATGAAAAAGATTTTCTAGTAGAACTGCTTAAAAGGGGAGATCTGCACAATCTTTCCTTTGCTTTTTCCAGAGATCTTCTACATGTATTCAAGCCTTTGTTAGCATAACTGAAAACTGGAGGGGAGTTCTAATTTGTTTTGGTTTGTGGGCATTGTTATGTTGGCATTTGTTTGGCTGGTATCCACTTTCCAAATTTGGCGATGACATCAACATCTGCATTTCTTATTCTTGTTTTAAGCCATTCTGCTTTTAAACTCAGGCTCAGCTTCAAGACTAGGGCTTGAGATCCCTCATCTCATGTATGTTTCAAACTTAATTTTCTTTTCTTTGATGGAGTGGATTTCACTTTTTATTTTCTCTGATTGCAACAAGAAAAAATGAATATGTATCACTTTAACAGACCCTTCCTAACTACGTGTTAGTCAGAGAAGGGCCCAAATAGGACCACTTGTGTCTATCTCCACCAGGATTAAAGACACCAGGAGGTACACATGGATGCAGTCTATCAGGCATGCTCCATGCTGTGTCTTACCCTATTTATAGGTATGCATCAGTTTTTACATTGACATGTGTCACTGTGTTGACACAATAGGATATTAGACAAATTCTTCTACGCCTGTGACCTCATAAGGCTTTTGGGAGAGTGTGTGACACCCAGTGCTGGCTGCTCATGGATAGAGCTCATCACCTTTAATGTATATTGCAACAGAGAGTTTACATGTGCTGCTCACGTTCTGGGAACACAAGAACCCTGCACATTCTACAGCTGAGCTGTTCACATGTCTCACATCAAACCATTCTTCCACACATCTCTAGACTTGGCCTTCAGGATAATGCTGCTTAATCATTGTTGATCTACCTCATCCACATGGGCTTCTCCTCTGCTTTTCCTGACTAAACAGTGCAGAGCATCTGCTGCAGTGTGACATGGTCATTTGGCTACAATACCAGTTGTTGATGCTTTTAGATCACTAGATGGCACTCAGGTCAATCTCTACAGCCAACATCACCAGGACAAGGGCTTTAAAACCTCACCACAGCTCTGCAGGGCTGATTTTGATGTGAAGGATACAGGATGTTTCTGCTCTGCACTTCCACCAACAAGCCAATCCTCGGGTTGCTCTTGCTGTCCTTCCCATGTTATTTAGTATAAAAACACTGTCCCTTTCCACCAGAGCTGTATGAGTGGCTGTTGCTGTTTGTACCGGGAGCGGAGGGATGCAGCAACACACAAATTCAGCAAGAGAAGGCAAAAGAAGCAACTTTATCAATTTCTAACCCCGTTTTCTATCCCCTAGCCCCACAGGGCGATGGGTCAGTGATCCCCCATCTCCTAGGGGGATTGGCTAAAGTCCTACAGCACCCAGTGCAAAATATTTTTCCAATGCACCATAAACAGAACTCAGCAAAACACCAGGTGTTGGTCCAGCTTACAAAAACCATCCTACTGTTTCTCACAACACTGGAGAGAAAGGCAGTTTGAGCAACCCAAGGGCTTTTCTCCCATGCCCACAAAGCCAGGGTTTGCGATAATTCGTGCAGTGCTGTTCCAGTTTCTTTCTCTGATTCCTGTTTTCTCTAGGGGCTGCTCCCTATATATAGGTCTGCTTTAGCAAAAATAGACTAAGGTGCAAATTTTCCACTTTCTTTCAGAGCCATTCCTGCCTTTCCACACTTTTTAATGCTTTTCTGGCCTTTCTGCACTTACCTAGCTGGTACTTTTCAATTATAAACCTCCAGAACCCATCCCCCTTAGACTCTAAATTGTTTACCCTTTTCCTGTGGCTCTCTCATGTAATCTTTTGGCTTTTCTAATTAATCTCTCTTCAATGCTGAGATGCTAGTAAAAATCAGAGGCAGGAAGGATTACGTGGGGCCCACAAATTGCCTGCAAACTATCGACCTTGCTAAAGCAGATTTAAGAGATGCTAGGTACAGCCTTGCTCAGTGTGCAAACCCTGACTCAGCACATATGCAAACGGACTCCAAAAATAGATTGCACTTTCCCAATTCACATGTGATGCATGTGCCATATTTCTGTGCCGTGCTTTCCAAAAATAGCATTCACTCACAATTGGCTGGTCTAAATCTGTGAGTATTTAGCTGCACGCGTTTTCAACACAGGCATCAAAGCTCCGGGCTCCGCAGCCTTTTCATAGAGGGATTTTTCTCGTGGGCACCTCCCCCTCTATTGACAAAAATCAGGGCTGTGTCTCCTTCCCTGGGTAATTTCTTAACATCCCCGTGGCAACGGCACAAACCCCTCACGTGGAGAAGTGACAGTAGGTGTCAGATGAAATGTATTTTTAGCTTCTTTTGAAGCTCTTTAGCATCCAGGAGCAAAGAGGTAGCCCATGACCTACAGCTAACCAATTCCCCCGAAGCATCAGCCGGGGCTCTGCGGAGCAGTAACCCAGAAAGTGCAGCCTGGCTAGCAGAGGTTCAGATCCGAACAGAGAGCTTGCTTACAGACTGCATGAAAGGCTTCTCTGCCTCAGGGGAGCAAGTTTGTTTCTGGATTATGCGCAGGTGTCTGCCAAAGAGAGACTGCAAACCAGGGCTGAATAGGCAGAGCACTGGTCTGGTCCCAGGGATAATTTCTTTGAGGAATAAAGCAACTAGGGAGCTGGGGAGGAACAACTATGCCAGTGCTGTCTCTTAGGGATGGCCCTAAATCAGTGCTCCAGCGTACACCCCATGTTTGCACGGTCCAGCAAGAGGCTGTACGGGTCCAGGGCGTTACAGACCAAAGGATGCCCCACAGGTTTCCACCCACAGTTCAGATGTGTCTGTGAAGCACACCCACTATACTGCAGGCACGACAACAGTACATAGAAAGAGTCCATACCCTGGGCAGTGACACTGAAAATTTGCGTTTAAGACTCCTAGTATTAAAGCAAAAATGGCACAACCACACAGCAAAAGCGTATGAAGTCATTATGCCCGTCTGAATGCACCCAAAATTGTACAGGATTAGCTCTGTCCCATCAAGCCTTGTGTCAGGGCAGGTGCTATCCTTCTTCCTACAACTACTGTAAGCAAATATCATGTGTGCTATCAATAGTTCAGCAGAAACGTCGTAAGCATCCATACCTTGTTTCAGACCCATCTGGTCCCGCTGGGTGATCCAATACTGCACCATTCCAGTATCTGCAGTTCTTAATTGTGCCACCACAGCCTGAGGTGAAAGGGACAAACAGAGGTGATGTGAGTCATAACACTTAGCAGATATGGTCTTCAAATGCCATAATAACAAGAACAGATCTGCAGCAAAGTACACTTCATTATCTAAATCTGCCTCCCATCTGGCAGATAACACTGAGATGTTCTCCAAGTCTGAGGAAAAGAATTTAACTTGCAGGAAAACCAGTGGCTTAAAAACAGGCTGGACCAACCTCATTTGGGGCCAGTACTGCAAGGTGCAAAGTACTTACTGACAGCATTCCTCACCTCCCTTTCCCTTATCTAAATAGCCTACTACTGCCACTACTTCACTGAACAAGTGCTGCTTTGTACTTACTGAACTCCAACAGCTTTAGTCCTAAGCACACCAGCACACAAATCTGCTGGCATGACTCAGAGCTGGTACCCTTGTTTTCATGTAGCAGGAGTGTTTAAAGATAAAAAAATAAGGCAGTTACTCTAGGAGCAGAGAAAGAAGTCAAGGTGCTGTCAGCTCAAATCCCATTACCTGTGGGTGCCTTTGCTGAGCCGTCGCAGTCTCTGGCCAAAGGTCCTTCGTGTCTGCTTCAGCGCATGGAGATGCTCTTACAAACGTAGCAAGGAAACTTCTTAAGGGTTTACAGCTTCTCCTCTGTTTGGCCACCTTCACTGCAACATTGATGTCTAGCCTAGTATTTTTTCCCAGGAAAATAAAGGGTGGATTATTCCTATCCCTCCTGTCCCAACCCCTTGACTCCCAACAGACAGAGTCTCCAGCAAGCCACTACTTAGAAAAGCAGTGCCACAAACTGCTGATAGCCAGTCTACAGTGGAAGTGCAACAGCCACCCAGGACCACCCACGAAGGCTATCTAAAGGGCTATGCCCAAGATGGGAGCTCTGCACCATTCCAGCCCTGTTCCCCGGGGAACAGAGCGGGTTCATCTATTCATGAGACACCTCCGCTGCTCGGCAGTGCAGACGAAGCCAGCAGCCCCGCGGAGCTGGCACAGACTGTGGGGTAAAGCAGCACAGAAGAGTTGGTGTGTGACAGACAGGCTGTCTCCTCCGCGCCTCGGTCACCACGTAGCACTGGGACGTTAGTGTGCAGGTGTGGGTGGGTACGTGAGTGTGCTCTCCATTGCCATTCCCTCTGAGGAAAGGCAGCCTGGTTTATGCACAGCTCTGAATAAATTCCCTGCTAACCTCACAGCCATCTGCTAGGGCAGTGGTACCTCCAAAACCAGACAACCACATCAGCTGCCCAGGGCACCAACCAGAATGTGTGGCCCCTCAGAGGTCAGGGCGTGGTGCAGGGGGCTGATGCCAAAGCAACTTGAAGCGAGGCAGTTTTCTTTGTGTTTCCAAATGGTCATCCTTTGCTCAGTGGGATCATAAGAATAGTGCAAGGCATCTGCAATGAAATGCAAACCCAGTCAAAACTCCCCTGGTTTGGTTACAAATGCAAGTTTCAAGTTAGGTTCACACAAGTTCTCAGGTCTCCGGGTAAACTTGAACTGAAAGTAAATTCTAGGTGATTTAGAGCTTTCAAGCAATCCAGTCAATTTATGAGTGAGGAGGCAATTAATGAAGGGGCAGGTCCAAACAAGAAGAGGTGACTCTCTAGAGGGGAGTGACGAGTTGGGGGTCCCCTTGCTGCAGCATGTTCTGGATGGTAATTGCTTACAGGGATTCAGCAGGCAACTGGGCAAATTCATGGAAGAGAAATCCCTTGGAGGTTTATAATGGAAACAAATACCAACGGTTTGTGAAGCTCCTGGGAGTTTCACGGTTCAGGGAAAAGACTCAGAGCAAGGAATGTGCAGGTAACAGAGCCACTCTTGTGCACTGTGTATTATTTCCTCGCCCAGCACCCATAGTGCATACCAGGGTTCAAATGTGCAAAAGTATTTACGGTCTCAAATTTTACTGAAACAAGGAAGTTTAGGCTTCTAAGCACCCTTCTGATTCTGGAGAAGGGTGGCTCACCACCTCCCATGGCATTCACACAAGAACCTGATCGAGGAGGTGCTCTGTATCTGCCCCTGGCCTGCAATCTCAGTGCTCAAGGGCACAAATTGACTGCTACAGCTCAAGGAATAACTGTACATAGGCTGAAGAGCAGGAATTGTCCTCTTGAGCAGTGTTGTCTGCAGCAGGCAGTATAGAAGAGACCCTGGCTTAAGCATCCATGAAAGAGAATTAATATAGACATTGTCCCTCACATTTGTGAGGGGATCAGAACATGTCATGGGCAAATACTGTGCTAAGCTGATGTGTGGTAGCTTACGAAGCCACCATAGCTCTCTGGTAAATCTGAGATTAGCTTCCCTTGCCGACAAATGTTCCCCCACATCAACTAGTTTGACTGACACTGGTGGAGCAGTGCCAACTTACACCAGCAGTACATCTGCTCCCACATCTTTACATAACTGTTCCTGACTTCTTCCTTTTCTTTTTTTTCCTTTCCCCATCCAACAGGTAAAAAGAAGCTGTGATTATCCCAGATTCACTTGAGAGATGCCACTGAAATTCATGATATCATGGTGATTATTACTAATATTTGCTACTGTTCATTTTTTTAAGCCCTTCAGCCTTGTCCTTACATTGCTTTCAGGGTTGGGCTGTTTCACTGACTCCCAACATAAAAGGCAAGGAAAAGAGCTTTAAAAAAACCCCCACTAAACATACTGCAAGACCTGGACAAACCCTGATTTACAGTCACTCCAGATGATCTAATACCGTTCAGATCAGGTTCATGCGGCAGTGAGCAATCTGACGGCCAGACCAACGGTGTTTCAGAAGAGGGGAAAGTCGTGAGGCAAGCGAGAGGATGCTGTGTGGAAATAAAGCACTTTGCAGCGGTGCTGTATTTGCAAAAGCATTTTTAGCGTTCAGCGTTCATGTTTTTCTGCTTTAAAACAGTACCTGCTGCAACTGCGGGACACATTTACTACAGCCACTATGTTGACACCACCCTAGAGAAAATAACAATGGTTTGGCAGCCTGCGAAGTCTTTTAAAAATAGACTGTGAAGCCCCAGAGAAAACAGCAAGCTCTAAAAATAGGACTAGAGCTGAGGGAGGGAAAAAAGAAGATGAAGGGAAAAGAAAAAAAAAAAAAAAAAGCTTTCCTGATGCTAAAGCCTAAAGCTCAGGGTCAGCTACAAACATGGGGTTCCTTCAAGGACACGCAGTGAATTCATTCCAGGGCTCTGCGATGATTAAAAGCTTCCTCTCCGATTCCCTCCCGTGCTGCACTGGTCCCTTAAGGCAGGGAGAAGAGAGAAAAATGCAGGGTTTTAACAAATTCAAGCAGGTGCAATCTGGGGATTCCCTCCCTTCCTACCCCTGCCCGGTCCTTTAGAAAAGCATCTCGCAGAAGTGGTGTGGATCTATCTTTGCCTCTCCCACGGTCCTCTTCCTCCACACACACCCCTGCTCCTGTTTGCCCATGTTCCCTCACACAGAAAGGGCTTTTATGAGCACACCCCTGCTGCACTGGCACGGAGACAGACCTCGGGAGGCTGAGAAAATAATTGTAACAGCCCAAATAATTTTAAGCAAGTGTCCCAGATTCTCGATCGCTCATGGTGCGGGAAGCTGGACATCACACTTTCAACTTGCATGTATTAGGATAAGGCATGAAGCTCCTGCAGGGTGTTAGTTCCCCTTTTTGGCCCACTACAGTGGCATTTTTAGTATCATTCTGTCATATTTGTAAAATCAAACTGTGGCCCTCCAGTGGCCATAGCTGCACTGGTGCCCTTGCTGCAGGCTAACCAGGGATGGTGTCCAGGTTAGCTGGCCTACTTTACCTTGGCACTGGTCAACAAGCTGTATGGAAAGGGCTTGACAGCCGAAGCCGGTGGAATATGCTGGAGCAGGGAGCACTCAGCACAGTGGACATGTGGACAGTGGACACCTACAGGTTAAAATCCTGGCACATCTGTCAAATCACTTGGTTTGCCCATAGATTACCCCTGGCCATCACTAGTTGATGAGACACCAATGGAAAGGGGAAGCCATTTAAAACAGCCTTGGGCACTTGTTAGAAATAACCTATCCATCTCGCAGGTAAAGAAAAACCTAGCCTGGCTTCTTGGCAGGAGTGCAATAGTAAGGCAAGCCACTGGTGCAGGAGGGACTGGGCACCCCAGAAACCTCAGAGAATCCTTATCAGCCTCCAGGAATGACCTTCCTTTAAGGTAGCCACAAAGTTCAGCCAGATGAAGTTGTGCCTGTGCTTTTGGCAGCTGTTTACAAACAACTGCTCACTGTAGAGGTTTTGTTTACTTGGGCACTTAACTAAATGTACTTGTCCTTTCTTAAATACAGTGTGCTATTCACCAAGGAGCGCACTCGGCAGAAGCTGAGCCTCACGTGTGTGCCCCTCCAGGTCCTGTGGTCTCCTGATGGTGACTTCTGGATGATGTGACAGCAGTTCCTTTGGGAGTTTATCTTGCTCCTGTCATCCTGTCCAATGCAAAAGAAAATAGGTTTCCTTGTCTATAGTTTCCTTCCTTGAACTTGCCTTACTCTAGTTTTGATTTGTTTGTTTTTTACCAAGACCCACAAGAACACTGAGTTCCCTCTGGATCCATGGGAGGGAAGTGCCAAGCTGTGTCCTGTCCTCCCGGCACTGTCAGTGGGCTCCTCGCAGGGTGGGCAGATGCTGAGACTCCAGAGCTTTTAGATCCAGAGAGATCGCCAGCCCAGCCTGCTGTCCATCACTGCTTCAGTGTGTATGCCCGCGTTTCTAGTCACTGGGCTCCTCCTGTAGCCTGAAGGAACGATTTTAGATGTGCCTAAATATCTATTCCCTCCAAATAACATTTCCTCCTCCTAGCAATTGATTTCCGAGGAAGCTGAGGGTAAGGAGCCGTTTCTTCCAAGCCGGCAACAGTTCGGGCGTCCCCTCGTGGCACCAGAGAGAATTGCAGTCAGCGAAACCCGGCTTTGGCAGCAGCTCGCACCCTTCCCACGCCAGCACGCCTGCCTCCATCCCGGGATGTTCCTTGTCTTGGTTGCTGTGGTCCCCGGCATCCGCAGCCCTGAGCCACGGCACCAAATCCTGAATAACTTCACTTGTAACTTGTAACCTGTAGCCACAGGAGAAGAAAAAGAGTCTCTTGTGACACCGGATACAGTGAGACACAAAGGGTCTGGTCTGTGCCATAGACAAAAGATGTAGGTGCACCACGGTGGCTTGATGTCCGAGCAGGGCTTTGGTCCACGGAGCTATCCTCCAGAGCTAAGAGGAGCTCACCATCAAAGAAGCAGAAGAATACCTGCTGCAAAATCTCCAGGCTACAGAGCTATGTATAAGATGACACCATTTTTCATAATGAAAAAGGGTTGACAGACTATAGTACTGTAGCTATTTCATGTTAATACATTCCACCGTGATTAATAACAATAATAATTTAAAATTCTAGAGTGCAATATCATAAAATAATTCTGGTTTGAAAAAAAAGGATTTACTTTTCTTTTTTTTTTTTTTTTTTTTTATTTTGTTTCCCCAGAGAAACTTTAAATGCCAGTGCTCTGCCATGAGCAGGACCTTGGTGACAAATCCTGGTGGCATGGCTCTCTGCAGCATGGCCCCAGCTCTGCCCACTTCACATGTGGGGAACACGCTTGCGTTTCCTCATCCGTAGAGAGCTTCCTTTCAGTCATCCAAAAGCACGTGCTTTACTGTTGGCAAGGTCAGCTCTATAATTAACCAGGTTCTAGAGGCTGAGTGGAAAAGGGTAACCTTTCTTTAGCTTTTTTACGTCATTCTATAACCTTTAAATTGGAACAGTACCCCTGCTATCAAATTCAGCAAGAGATTTCATATAATTTTTTTACGAGACTCATTATCTGAGGGATACATCTGCCATCAATTTTAGAGCCAGAAAGGCTTGCCATGATCCTGTGACGTAATGCAATTAGAAAAGGGAAGGCAACAGTGAAAGCTCAACGCAAACAGCTCTTCTCCCACTGTCATCCTTGCACCTTTCCTGTCCTCTAAACCCACAAGTTACCCTGAAAGGGTAACCTCAGCAGGCAGACACCCCACACTTCCATCAGTGATGGCTTCACATCCCACACTAGTGAGGCAAAGAACAGACCTTTCACCAGTGAAATTTAGTTCGTAAAGGAGAAGCAAGTACAGCCCAAGCCTAAAGTCACAAACACTGTCATGTCAACTTACTTGTCCGGCTTGGGGAGTTTTAAAACTGCTGTTCCTCACAAAGGTGGATGTATGGGCAGCTCCATAGGCACTGCCCAATCTGTAGAGATAAGACAGATGATAAGATAAGATAAGATAGAGATAAGAGACTGTAGGGATAAGTATTTACACACGCGAAATAACACTGCAGAGGAAAAGAAGGCCAGAGGGGAAGAAAAAAAAAAATTAAAAAAGGAAGGGAAAAAACCCGCAAACAACAATAAACGAAGCCAGAAAAGAAACCAATCAGGAGCTGAAACTTTGTCCATCTCGTTTCTGAATGCAGGCTGCGCCATCTGCTGGAGAGCTCTGCTCAGCGCAGCCAAGGGCGAGGGAAAGGGAAAGAGAGAAGGACAAGAGCTGGGAAAAGGCAGGGGCCGTTTAGGAGGCGCAAAGCTCAAGGGGTATAACGTAATATATGGGTTATACATGAAGGGTTATACATTTCTCCCTAGAGGGTGCCTGGAGGGGAAGGGATGAACAGAGGGGTTTGGGGTTCTCTTAGCTCCAGAGGTTTGGGGTTATCTTAGCTCACTCCACAGCAGGGTTAAGAGAGCAGGCTGCAAAAATGTGGACACGACAGTGGAGCAGGCAAGCAGGAGAAGGGGTTTAGAATCACAGATCTAGTAAAAACCTGAACAGAAGTCTCTGGCATCAATCAGAATTGTGCCAACCTATTCTCCAAACACAAGTCAAATATGTGGAACTGATGAAAAGTGCTGCCAGCCCATCTGGGGAAAAGAAACTAATCAGACATTAAAACTACAACAATAATCGCACCCAGACAGACCACAGGTAAGGCCAGGAAAAGGTAAGAAGGTGTCAGCTTCCCCTTTCCCTTTCAAATATAGTCTTCTTGCCAACATTACTGCAGTGCTACACCAGCCACGCACCCCAGCATAGGCACGAGCAGAATCAGCATGTGTATGTTACCTTTTCCTTCTCATGGCTGTATTTCTTCCTGCTGCAGCATCCCTTCTGCCTCCCACCAGCATTTAAACTAGAGCAGACCGAGTAGTTTAGTGTGACTGGAAGCCAATACACCCTTCCCCCTGTATACTCCGAGAAAGGAGCTCCAAGACATCTGCCTCCGCATGTAAGGAGCACCCTGCAGGTCCCTCCCATCTGTACGAGCTGTGGCCGTGGATGGTACAATACAGCTCTTCTGCAACACTGATGGCAGACAGTGTCTCTGCACCATCAAGTATCATTAGCAGTGGTAAGTCCATCTCTCCCTTTCTCTGCCCCATCACCAATCCCCCAGCTCCTTGCTAGTCTCACCTTATGGGTGAAGCAGTTCCCGTGCTCCCTGCTTGGTCACCACTGCACCTACGTGGTATGGGGGAAAGTTCTAGATGCTTTCTTCCCTTATGTGATGCCCAGGCTTGACTCCCATATGGACACGTGAAAGACTGTAGCGGGTGTGCAGTGTGATCAGAAAACAGAAAGGGAATGGCTGCAGGAGGTAACCAGTACCAGGCTGATTTGGAAGAATATATAGTGAAGCAATTTTGGAAAGGTGACTTCCTGAAACACAGTATCTCCTCAATACCTTCCTCAGATCATCACTAAAGCTCTCCCAACCCAGGGACATGCCTATATTCCTGCTTGACAAAGATGTGTACGCACCAAGATTTCAGAGATGCCTCCAGCTCCCAAATATTCAGGTGTAAATGTAAAGGCATTGTTTGTGCTACTGAGCACTTAGGCTTGGATTCTCACAAGCTGCTTCTGACAAATCACTGGGGAAGGGGGCCGGCTGTTCTTCCTGCTCACAGTTCCATGCCAACAGAGAAAGATCAAGTGAACACAGCAAAACAAGTCTCATACGAGCATTTGTTTCTCCCACAAGACTGTCTAAACTTGCTGATCCTGAAGACACTAGGCTGGGCTGCCGGCTTGCTGGCTGCAAGCACAATAGAGATCATGGTTACATGATGCATCTTTGACTATTATAAAGCGCCTTGAAATGGTAATTTTCTGATCAGCACCAAAACACACTGTAAAAGGTGAATTTTTCGATTAATAAACAAGGAAATTATTCCCCTATGAGCATGCAAATTACTATCCAGGAAATGGCCTGGGCTATTAGGTGCTATTAACGTGAACAAAATCAATACACAGGCAGGTTGTCCGCTCCATTCAGAGGTAAACACACCAGTCACACTGTCTTGGATTGGTCTGGGGGATGGAATATGATTTTTTCCCTTTTAAAGGAGCAAGAGTGTGCTATACAGACCTTACGTTACCTGATGGTGCCAGTATCTTCCCTTTTATCCCATGGTTGTACAGTTCCCTCTAAAGCCTTCTAGAAATCTAACCTAGCCAGACTCACCATTATCAGTGTGCCTGTTTAATCCTTCAAATACATTAATTTTCTAAAACAAATCCTTTCTTAACAGAAACCATGTTGACTATTCCCCAGGAAAATGCTCACATTTATCATGCGTTCACTGATTCAGTTCTTTGTTATATCATCTATTAATTTGCCTAGTGCAAATGTCAAATTTAACAGACCACAGTTCCTTAGATACCCTTGTGGAAACTGTTTTAAAGCATGGCACCATGCTTACTGCCCCTCAGTCCTCAGGCACCAATGGAAATTTAAGTGAATTATACAATGCCATAAGGAATCTCACTATTTCTCTTGAAAGCCCTGAGTGAGTACCACTCAGTTCTAGTGATTTGTCAGCACTCGGTCTGTGTGTCTGCAGCACAATTCCTGCCATCGTCATTTAACAGGAGAGATGCTGGTCTTTGATTTCATTTCTTTTAATTCAATGACTCTCCAAATTGTATTCTCTACTGGGATTGCTAATTCACTTCTAGGAAAATCACTGTAATAGTCCAATTACGATAGCAAATATAAATGCTGTACTCAAAATTAATGAATTTATACTCCTCACTGCTGCTGCTTCTTCCTGCTGGTTTTTTAATACCTATATTACCCATGAATGCAGTTGTTATTGCATGCTCCTGACAGAGCTTGACTCAGTTAGCTTTGCACAAGTTATGCTTTCTTTAATCCAGCCTCCCAGACCTAACCTACACCTGACTGGATCAAGAAACGTTTTGGCTCATCCATCACACAGCAGTCACAGTGCAGTAAGTCAGACTAAGAGGGTGTCACAGAACTTACCATTTGAGGAAATGCAGGCAGACAGATTTCCGGGGTCACAGATCCTGTCCTGGAGCAACCCTATCTCTAATTCCCAGATTTCAGGAGTAAGCCATATAACAGTGTGTTTTCCCCTCAGCATCACTGCAAATGAAAATGTGTGGTGCTCACGGTTGTGCTTAGACACAGTCATGTCTTTGGGTGGACAACAGGCAGCAGATGAACACATATACTCACCAGTAACAGCACTGTCACGGTGCCAACCTAGAAGAAAACAAATGCTGTGCGTGAACCACTGCCCTTGCCTCATTCAGCAAGACACAGACCACTGCATCGAGTGAGGGGAACAGGGTCTGGCGTTTGCCTGGACCGTTGTCTCACCTCCCTCTTTCAGTGTGACTGCAAGGCAGAGAAAATGCCTGCTTGGGGGATAAGTTCCACATACATGGACTTACCTTTGTGGATGCTAAGTCAAGGAGTAAGCAGAAGACGTGAGGAGAAATTTAGAGATTATCCTTGAGCAGATGCAGCGAGATGGTGGAGCAAGCTACCTCTCATGGAGGTGGCAACGCTTGGAGAAGTGCCCGAGTCATCTCAATCTTGCCCAGGTTGCCAACAAAACCCAGAATCTGGGTGATCCAAAAAACACCTCCGAGGTACCTTCAGAAACATCTTCTCTTGGCCAAAGGCTGCAATGGAGCCAGACATTGTACAGAAAAGGAGAAAGTCCTTTAAAACACATGACCTCAGGGTCATGAGGAGAAAGGGGAGGGACAGAGGCTGCAGCAGCAGGCGTGATGAGACACCCCCCCCCCAGCACTATACTGATCGCTAGCCACGAGATCACTTCAACCTGATGTAAGCTTGAGCAGCCTCGACTGCTCTGTCAGGAACAGAAGGACCAGCCCTAGAGGACTTGGGGAGGACAGGACAAGTTCCATCCCATCTGTCCCCGTGGCGGGTGTTCAGCGCAGGAATCCCTGCGGAGAGGGCAAAGCTGCACTTCAGCAAACGCCTGTGAACTGTCCTAAGAAAGCTGCAGAGCTGTATTCATGCCACATTACGTACTTCATATCAATATAACAAAGTCCAAGAGTGCAACCAGTCTTTTTTTACATAAAAAAACCACACCAGACTTTTAAAAATACTGATTTTATTCATCTGTCTAGCCTATTTAACAGTGGGTCACACTGATAGGAACAAGAACAAATATCTAGTTACATGGTTTCATCAGGTTCTGGCCTGTGCAACACTGAGTCAAGCACATATTATGGCATCACCAATAAGGACAATGTTTGCTGTTCAAAGCTCAGTTGAGTCCCATCTCCTCAGTCAACTTTCAAGCCCAATAACCTCCCACTGTGTTTGGGATTCTCTACAAAGAACTTATATTGTCAAAGTCTGAATCCAGCAAACAGCCTGAAGCACAGGCTCCACCTAAAAATTCTATTTACCTCATGTACTCTATCTGAAAGGCTTCAGGTTTTCAGTGCAACAAACGAAAACCCCCTACCATTCGCAATTTGTCAGGAATGTTGGACCAGACTCATATAAACCAGCCTAGCTCCAGTAAGGGAGCTGGAATTACTTATCTCACCGCATCAGCTGGCCTGCAAACCCCAAACGTCTTCTTTGAAGCAGCACATCAGAGTAAGGTTTCACAGCAAAAGCAAACTGGTCCAGTAAGTAACGTCCTTGCTGTTTGTGCTGGCACACAGTATGATCCGAAGTCTCTGGCCCACACGTCACGTATCCGAAGGGTACTCACAGACTTCTGCAGCATGTTCACACCTTTCTAGAGGCAGCCTGCACTTCGGTTGACTCTGAAGACAACTGCCCACGGCAGCTCTGGCTATCTGTGGTCAGCCACATGGCCATGCCACACCGATCAGGATGCACAGTGACTCGGAGGAGTCCCACGCTGCGAGCTGGCCTGTGCTGAGACATAGGGGAGCTCTCTGTCGTTTGCACCCCAACAATATGAACATGTAGTAAATGTCGCCTCCTAAAAACATCCACAGTCAGGACTACTGAGCAGACCTGCTCCAAAAGCATCTTCGGATCTGGCACCTCAGGATTTCAAGACCGGTTCTACAAGTCTGTTGGAGTCAGAGCCACGAAGTCACAGCTCATCAGAGGGTCAGACCCTCAGCCAGCAGCCACGAGGAGGTATTTATTACAGTCGCAGCCTGTCCCACGTGCCAAGAGCTGGTAAATTAGAGTGAGCTGCCTTCTACCTCTTTTCCCTCACACACTGAGACAGCCTAAAAGTCACTCGTGAAAACGTAGAGGGTGGTTTTGATAACGAGTCTTAGGGAAGGTGGATGTCCAGCGTCCATCAGAGCGCCTTCTGAAAATCTCAGGTGTCCTTTACTCCACTCTTCTTTGCAGTCTCTCCCCTCCCAGAATCAGTTCCTTTCACTCAGCCTCCCACTCTCCTGTGCAGAGAGCTGCCAACGTGCACAGGGTGTACGCACCTTTGGTTATGGACCTTTGGCTGCAGGACTGACCTTTGCTGATGCCACAGCGAGGGGATTCCAGGCCAGAGCATCCCTTTCTGCCCTTTTCTTTTCAGTGCTGATTGGGTTTTCTATCAGTCCCAGCACAGCACAGCACAGCACTCGTGGAGCTTGAAAAGCAACAGAAGTTTTTATCACAATGGTGCGACGGGAAGAGACTTCAGAGCGTTTTCTGGGAACACTGTATACAGTTGCATTACATTTTCAAAACTGCCTGGCTACTGTGCCTCCTAAATCACACGAAAGACTACAAGGAGTGCTATTTCAGTAAAACCTCTACAGCCACTGACACTAAGTCACTGCCTCCTTCAGAGCAGGCAAGAGACTCACATGTTCACAAGAATCGACTGCACACTGGCGAAAGCAAGACACTTCATAGGGAAATGAGAAATACCTTAGATAGCAGAGATTATGCATGAATGGGATAATTACTACTTGTAGAGCTACGCGAAACATCTATCATTTATCCCGGCTATGAAAACACAGTTTTAAATAGCACAGCAATCTGAGGCCAAAAGACAGGCAGACAAACGGACAGACTTTGGCCACTTGTTCAGCTCTCTGGAGAAAGCTATTTGCTCTTCGAAGGGCTGAGCTTATGCAATTGCCAGGACTGGATCGTCCACTTGAAAACAGGTTTAAAGGAAGTTTCAGCAACAGAGTCTTTTGGAAGTGCCCTGTGTCCATTCCCAGCTTCCCACAGGCATCAGCGCTTGTCTGGGGTTTTTGATGAATAGCTCATAAATTGCTGCTATTTAGCCACTGGCAACTGAATCTTGCTTTATTTAGTTTTCCCAGAGATGAGACACATTTGAATCTTGTATGGGATTCTCCCTGCCTCCTCCCTCCAGCCCCTGTTCACGTCTCGTTTCAGTTTCCTGGAACTAAAGAGTGTGCCCTTTAAAAACAGCAACAAGAAAACGGCAAAGCAAGGAAACCAGTTTCCTCTCCATACACGTTGTGTTCCCTGCACCCGGGGAAACTTCACCAACTGCACAGTAAGGAGATGCAACAACCTCTTTTGCAGCATCCTGGCGTGAGAGCCTTGCAGCATCCAGAATCCAGCCTAGCGAGAGAAAAGAATGCTGTGTTAAAAAAAAATGCCCACGATAAATGCGTTATTTTGCATGGATCAGTTAAGACAGGGCAACCTAAGGGTTCACTGTCCAAGGAGAACATTTGAAGGGACTGAATTGGAGCCATCTTGTCAATAGAACTGCAGCTGGCTACAATGGAAGGTGCTACATTTCTCTGCTTACCTTGACACGCAGTGAGATTTGATTTATGGGGGATTTTTCTATACAGCTGCTGGGAAGAGCACACAACTCTTCTTGCATCGGGTGAAACGTGCGTATTAGAAGGTTCAAAAGCTTGGTAGGATGCATTGCAGTGCTGTGCTGTTTCAGGGATGGAGACCCAAGGTCTGACCTTTACTGTAACCTGGGACTTTTTTAATTCCCATAGCCATTTTCTTGGTGTCTCATTTTAAGTCCTTTTAAGACAGATCTATATTAACAATTTGGCTTATAAGCCTCTTCCTCCATGCCAGGCTCAGGAAAGGCTATCAGAGCAAGAGAGAGCGCTTTGTTTTTAAAAATTATTTTTCTTTTTTTTTTTTTAAATCAGATCTGAAACAGTTTATTGAGGCAATGAATGGAAAAGGTGTTGGGTCTGCGAGGACTCTTCTTCATTTAGAGACTTCTCCATTGTCACACTTTGATGTAGTCCATTCTAGCTGCATCCAGGTCCATCTGTGCTAGTGACACATGAAACCTAAAGGGCTACTCGCAAGTTACTTAAAAAAATGTCTGTAGTCCACCCCAACAAAAAGAGAGAAAGAGAAGACAGAACCGACTGGAATAAATGTGGCGTTTGGGCCTTCCTAAACTGCTCCAAGTCTGTTATAACCTGCAGTTTCACATAATAGCTTCTCATAATGCAAGCAATACTTAGATTTCTCTCCTCTCTGCATGTCAACAGTGCAAAAGCTCAATTCTGCCAGCCTAACCTGCCCCTAAAGGTTACCTACTGCATTTTTCTTTGCACAGGATAGCTTACATGTTGCTACAATACATGCTTCGGATGTGATATTAAACAAATTATTTTGGGACTCCTGAGTTCCCAGCAAACAAAACTCTTAAGGCCAGACTTAATTTAATTGTGTGAGTAGTTGACAGGACTAGTCACGAATATAAAGAAGTGAAGCATTTGCCTGTCTAAGTGCTACGAGTAGCTCAAGCCAAGGGAAGCTCAAGGGAAGGTTCCAACCCAGGGATTGCAGAGAGTAAACAAGCCAGTAGAGCTATGAAAGCTAGCTCATCGTTTTCCAAAAATTCAGAGCAGCAGTAACTGGATACTAGGGATGGCTTGGAGTTTGGCAAGTCAGAGACCACATCACACAACTCACAGAGACAGATGTCTGCCACGGCTGCATTAAGTGAACTTATGACAAATCACTCTGTGTTCCTGCACAGTGAATAATCACAGCGGGGTCTGTTGGTCTGATTCTACTCTTAGTTTTTATACTGATGCACCTTTATACTGATGCACCTAATGTGGATCCTCTCCAAAGTCAGTACAGATGTGCTCCCAGGGCTGCCCATTTACCTGCTCTTTGCAAAGTGTTCTGATTTCAAGATTCACTGGCAGAATGACAAAACAAGGCAGATCTGCCAGGCTGCTGGTGGAAAAACTCTCACCCAAGAGAGAAGGAAGGAGAAAAGAGCAGGAGGTCTCACTCCCTGCTCCAAGGAGTGCTCTGGAGCCATACTTCAGCATCAGTGATCCTTTGTCCCATGAAGCTTCAGCAACAAGGAGAATAACCTGCTGTATCCCTAATAAACCAGCCCTCTCTGTTGCCTGGTGGCCGGGGGGCTTTCACAGCAGCATGGGTCCTGCACACTGCACAAAAGAAGCTGCCCGAGAGAGAGAGAGCAACCACATCTTGAAAAAGCCAGTCCATACTCAGCTTAAAAAAAAACCAAACCAAACCAAACCAAACCAAACCAAATAGCTGTGTCTCTGTTGCCAGGGCAGGTTTCTGCCCTGTGAGTCCTGCTCCTGCACGGCCAAGGTGTAGAGCTTGATGACCGCTGTGCAGGGTTCAGGGCACACCCCAGCACTGGCTATCCAGAGAGCTCTCCAGTAGGAAAGGAAACCACTTTCACACTTCAAATGCTGAGGCAGGGAAACCTCCTCACGCAGATGGAGCCTTCCTGGCCAAACTCACCTCTGGCACAAGCTGCCAAGGCTCTTTTGCAGCGCAGGTGGCAAAATACCTGCGTGTCCCACAGGATGGCACTGTGCCACCTCTCAAACTTCTCACCGGCTTTTGGTGGCGTTTCCTGACAGCAGCACTGAGCACCAGGCAGACTTCTTCACATCACAGGTTTTTCCTTTGAATTGTCAGGCTTTCCAGAATTCAGCACAGTTCCCCAGATCACCACCTGCTTTCTGGGGGCATTCTGCTTAAATAAACACCACTAAGCTTCACCCCCAAAAGGGTTACCCTAGTAGCTACACAGCAACCTCCGGAGCAACTGCTTCTTTTTGCTGCTGATAAATTGTATTGGGTAAGCCTGGAACTAATTAGTAACAGCTACTGCTTACAGCATGCTTTACACAGTCAAAGTACGGTACGAAACCGAATTCAGTTCGTCTGGCTAATTACCACGTCACCGGCGTGCTGCGTAAGATGGCAGCAAAGCTTGGTACCCAACATGCTAGCTATCCAGTGTGGACTGCAGCGGGCTCAAGCCTTTACATGCACACACACGGACACGGCTGACACACGTGCTCCAGCTCCGCTGGCACAGCATCCACACGGTTTTGTGCTCCCCTCCCATTTATGGGTCAAAGATGGAGCCAAACCACAGACATTAAAATTTGGACTGTGCATCATATTTCAAAGCCTTCTCATCAGTGTTTGAGGATCCAGTGACACAGGGTTTAGAGTTTTCCCTAGACTCACAAAGCGCCCCTTCAAGAAAATATTCTGGGACAAATGCAAAGCTGACCACTTTAATTTAAAATTCAACAAGATACGCTTGTCCTTATTAGAATTTCTGAAAAGGATCACCAAGGTCAATTATTTCAGCTTGAAGTAGCTGAGAAGATGAAGTAACTTGAGTTTTACTGAACTTGAGTCTAACCTTCAGTTGCTAGCCCTCATTAAAGCCTTTTAGACCTGTCTTATCTTCGTTACTGGTTTGAATGCTCTTTTGCAGTATGGGTATTCCCAGGGAAGCAGCACACTAAATCACAACAAAGTATTAGAGCCGGGTCTACAGCAGAGGCAAAGACAACAGTTGCTAAGGACAACAGGCTGCTGGGCACACCAGAATAGCCATGGCTCTGCCAACAGCTTATACCCACGCCCTGGGAAGCCAGGCTTGCAGCGCTGCTGAGAAGTGTGGAAAGGGGCTTGGGGATGAGGAAACTGCTGCCATGGTTGTGGCAGTGGTAATACCTTGACCCTTGCCTCCTCCCAAGGGTTTCCAGGGCCCCTCTGGCTCAGCCCTCCTTTCCCTCTCTCTCTATTCCTCCCCAGGGCTTAACTCTGGCCCCACGTATGCAGCAATATTGAATTTTGCCTTTTCAGCTGAGACACATCAGCTAAACATTAATAAACTGAAAGCAACCTAATTTATAAACATATATCTTAATGTATAGGAAAGTTGCCATGCTTTGATGAAGTCATGGAGTTAAGGGGGAAGTGAGGAAAGGCACTTTTGTAAATGTTATCTTCTACCAAACTTCCAGGAGTGAGATTCATAGTATCTTCTGACTGTCTGGCTGATGAGTTAAGTATTTATACTCCCACTATATTTGCCTGAAGACGCAGTAGTCCGGCTTACAACTACTGATGGACAGCATGGAGAGACATGTAGGGCCACAGGGAAATACTAACAGGAGTCACTGAAGCAGGTAAAGAAGGTCAACATCCCATTTGTGCTGCTTCCAGCTGTGGGAATAATGATGCCCTTTATGGAAGTTACAACCGTGTGAAATCAGAAGCAGGCTTACAGAGAAGCTGGCTGAAGGTGCCACAGTAACCAGCTGCAAACCTAAGTCCAACTTCCCAGCCGTGCCTCACACCATCTGCTTGTGATTTCCCATAAGAAAAAAAGGGTCCCTTGCATTAGATGGAGAAAAAAATCAGTTTGCCAACGAACACATTGATCGCTCCTATAGATCCTTATCACCCATAAACACCCAACTGCACGCTGAAGAGAGAAAGACCTTGTTTCCCTTCTACAGTTGAGGAAATTGAGGCACAGGAAAAATGAAATGTCAGATCCAGATCCAGAATGTGCCTCTGAGCATCAGTCTGTCCACAAACTGGCATGGATGGCACTGTGCCAAATCCGACAGTCAGAAATCAAAAACATTCAAACGGCAACTTCAGTTGTGCTTCCAGACACTGAATTTTAAAGTAACAGGTCACATTTCCTAACCAGAGGGAAAACTGGCCAGCTGAAAAACTAGAGATTTCTCCAGCATCCCGGACCCCCCTGCCTGGTTAGTGTCAGAAGAAAAATGTGCTGGTGTACGAATACCAGCTGAGAATTTGGCTCCACTTGCCTGAAACCAACTCTCTGTATCAGTAGGGGTGTTAAATTTATTTCATCCATCAAGAAAACTTTTCGTGTATCATGGTGGGCACGAAGACATGACAATAGGTCCTCTCCAAAAATGTAAGTGACTCAGGCACCTAAATACACTATAGGACAGGAAGGAGTTTGCAAGGGGATTCATCTGGGCCTTTTCACATATGCTTGCTTCTGAATCACCAGTATCTGACTAAATACAAACCATCAGGAGCTATGATTGCTATTCTCTGTATCCTCATATTCCTCTGAAAGACCAAAAAGAAAAACCAGCAAAGCATTTAGGAGGATTAGTTCTTAACAATGAGAGTGAAAATGTGTAAAGAAGTGATCTTGCCGGATTCAAGGTGCAGATTTGGCTGCTCAGGAGCAGTGAGCTGCGAGCACCCCAACCACCTTCGTGCTTGGAGAGCTAATACAAACCTAGGAGAGAGATGGTGAACTCCTCTCATCTCCAGCATATTTTCTTCTGCTGCTTTAATACTTCAGTCCCTGATAGCAGTTCAAGGTTGTGGAAAAAGAAAAATCAGCAGAAATGTCCTTCTTTTGGACTAGCTGTGAAAAGCTGATGTCAGTCTCGTATCTCCATGGCACATTCAATGGGCTTTCAATTTACCTTGCAGTGTCAGCTCTGGGCTTTGTCAGACAGCAGTATTTTGCACACCATTAATTACAAGGCAGCCTGCAAGGGAACCAAGAGCCACAGATAAGGGGGTTGCACTGAATATTGTCTGTCTGAGCCTGAAAAACAGAAACCAGATCAGCGTGGCCAAAGCACTGGCCCAAGGCCAGCACAGAGCTAGGTAACGGGAGGACTTGTTAACATTTGGGTGTTGCATGTCTCGTGCACAGGGCCAAATGATTTTCTGTGTTTGTTTGAGCCTCACTGTCCATATGTTAGTTACTACTGTAATCTTGCACTGATAGTAACCACACAGTGTCCTTAAGGGGCACTTAAGGACCCAGAGGGGTCCGTCCCCTGTGCCTGACATTACATAGGTATTAGGTAAGAGATGGGGCATGCTCAGAAAGATCTCCCTGACTAAATGGGTTAGGGAAAAGGAGCAACCAAATGGCATAATACTGTCCCATTTTATTGCCGAGGCACCGAGTTGTGTGAGACATCCAAGGGACATGTGACAGTGCTGGGGACTGTCCCCTGGACTCCCAAGTCCAATATTTAATTACAAGACCTTTCTTATTAAGTGGCCTCTTAGCTAACGAAAAACCTTACATGACCTTCTTCTTACTACTAAGCAGAAATGCCAGGGCCAGAAGTACCAGTGGGTGATTTTTCTGCTACATCAGTTGCATGACTGGGGGATGGAGGATGGAAATCTGCATCAGTCTCCAAAACCCACCACAGCTGCAGCTGGCTTGATCAATATGTATTCAGACATCTTCTATGGAAACGTTGATTAATGGTTACTATGCAAAGAAGAGCTCACTACTCATCCTCTCTGAAATCCACTTAGCTCAGTGTTAACGGCAGTTCACTAATCTGCACAGTTGTTTTTTCTAAAGAGCCGACGGAAAAAGATAAGCAAGGAGGTGAGCTACAGCACGCTGCAGAGAGCACCTTCTACTGCCATTCTTCCAATACACACAGAAAATCACCAGTAATCTGTTTTTCTTCTATTTTTTTGTCCTGATACATGATCTATGAGTAAAAAGATCCTAAAAGATTACTTGTAGAACATCCCTTCTGTCACTACACATACATGCTGTAGGATCCATGCATACAATTTTGCCTGCCATTTCACCTCCTTTGGAGCATCTGAATATCACTCAAGTGACTATGAGGAACTCGTTGAGCTGACACTGCAGCCACATTGCTAGTAATCAGGAATAGCCAATGGCTACCACTACACTGATTGGAAAATAGGGGGTTTTTTGGTTAAATGAACTCTCCTAAACCAAGGACAGTGCCCTCTCTCAATATAACAAAACAACAACAAAAAAAACCCCAGCCCAAAACCAATCCACATCGTATCTTTCATTACAGATCAAACTAAAACAGTCATAAATGCAGAATTTTGCGTTTTACCTTGTTTACATAAAGGTGGTTTTTAAAAAACAAAAACCAAGCAAAAGCATTCAGAACATTAAGAAAATGAGCATGCATTATAAACTCTTCCACATGTGCATTTTCTAAAGAATATCAAAACAAGCTGAAATAAAATTCCTCTCATAAATACTGCTGATTTTGAGGAAGAGGCATCTTTTGATGGAAATATGTCCTACAGAAATATTTGAAACCCACTGTAGAAAACTGTAATAGATCATCAAGCAGCAGACTAATGGATAAGCAGCAGTGAACACCCCCAAAATGTTTCTGCAAGTCAGTATGCCATCTCCAAGGACAGACTACAAAGATCAATTGCTTTGTGGGTATTATTTCGTGGTCCTGAAAGCCCATCATCTACAGGACTAAAAGGAATGTACCTGACAGTCCTACTTCTGCTACATTAAAATACGCGTGTAATTCAGAGCTTGAGAAATACACAACGTATTTGTGGTACTTATCCAAGAAAAATTACAGTGATAAAGAGATGTTCTGAGTTCAGCCATCTCACACCAAATGGGACCAATAGGTAAATATCTACTCCATACCTTTCTGGTTTACGTACTGATGATAAAGTGGGATTCAAACACAAAGAAGGTCTGTTCCACTACTGACAAGGGAGCTTGTACACAGAGCTCCTTACTGTTTAATGACAGCACTACCCTTAAAAATACAAGCTCATGATGAGAATGCAAGGGCTTGACTGAGGAAGGTTTCAAACTGAAACATGCAGAGGGCAGACAGAGTCAGAACACGGTCACAAGTTAAGAGCACGTCAGTGTTTCACACACTGGGTAGTGTTCTTGAGACATTTACTTTGCAATGCAAAGCCAAGAAAAAGAATATGTGTAAACAGTATTTATGCATAAATAAATAAGACTGGCTTGAAGATTCACAGTAAATGCGTCTCACATACATCAACATCACTTCCCTGTAGGATTTACTCTTGTGCTCTTTAACTCCCTGTCAAAGTCAACACCTCCTTGCTAAAAAGATGCAGTTGGCAGGGCCAAGAATATGATCTGTTCTGTAGCACTGCAGGAGTCATGGGTTCTGCTCATTTAGACTCTTAGTTAAAGGGCAGAACGAGGTAGTCAAGATAGAATACACATCACAGGATGATGGTTTCCTCACAGATGTGAAACAAAGAGAAGAAAGCAACAAGCTAGAAGGCTCAAAGACAAAGTATCCTCTCTGCCTCCAGACTAGCTCCTAGAGTGGTCTGGTGTCTCCTGCCCCATGCTACCCCACTCCTAACAGTTCTTGCTCTTCCCCCAGTCCCATAGAGAAAAAACCATCTCCCAAGCAGCTCCTCCCCTAATTCTCCCTCCCAGCCACACCCTGCAAGTATTAAATAATAAAATACCCAGGATTTAGCATTTTGTAGCTACATGGGTGCAGTATGGCAGATGAGCCGGAGGACACAAGAAATCAGGGAAGATCTTACCATTTCTCATCTATTCTGCATCTCAAATACATTCCAGGTGTAAGAGAGGATTCTAGGAAACAAAGTCACTGAATTCAGGCCATTTCCATTGCATGTAACTACTACTGTATCATCCCTTTCATAAAGTCTATCTGAAACATGTAAAAATAATGATTTGGTTTTTGCCTTCATTTCTCCTGTTCAACCTGGAACGAGCTTTCACTTCTTCTTTGTCTTTTGTATTAGATGTCACCTTATTTCCAGGGTAAATTTATTCATAGCCAGTTTATGCTCTGTTGTTCAAACACCAGCACTGCTTTTTAGCTGAAATAGCTCTTACCCTTCTGACGACTGCCCACAGTATTTTTGCAACTATAGGTCTCGTCAATCTTTTGCTGGCCTAGAAAAGTCAGGCTTTTCCAGCTTCTTCTTGCAAAGCAGTTTCCATTCACCTGACCATTCTTGCTGTTCTTCCGTGCATCCTTCCTGACCCAATTTAGGTCACCGAAACTGCAGCCAGCATTCCGGATGAGGCTTCACAGAACTAACAGGCCCCTTCTGAGAGCTTCAAAGACTTGCACCTGCAATTTTTATGGCTGCATTCAGTGACACTGGCATGCTAGCTGATTTTAGCACCCCTAATCTTTCTTTTTGTCTGCCTTCCCCAGCTGATAAGCTTGCCACCAAAATCCCTATCAGAACTTTAGTTTCTGTGCTAGTTAATATATTTCCATTTCTTTAAGTCAGTTATTCAGTTGTCATAGTCTTGATGATGTTGCTCATGTTGCTTCACTGCAAAATGTCATAGTCTCAGCTGTACTGCTTTAAACAGTCCCAGGACTAATTCTCAAGGAACTACTTTAAGAACCTCCCTCCCATCTCACACTGTTTATTTACTCTGTTCCTTACTGACCCCATTTCTTCACCCCCCATCTGCCCCATCTCGAGTGGTGTTTTTCCATACAGCATGCTAATGGCTTGCACATGAAGCTTTTTGTCCCGTTTCAGGGAGGGCATGACTAAGATCAACAGAGTTAGAGCAGGAAATAAGTTGTCCAATTTGTTTAAACTTGGTTTTCCCTGAAAATGGAGACTCAGAAGCCAGCAGATGTATATAACCAACCTGCCAGGACTGCAATGATTTTCACATGCAGTAGGAAGTGTAGTTTATCTCCATGTCTACCCTTTTGTTAGTATACTACTTAGCACTTGCAATTGCATTTCTTTAGCTTAAAAAAACCCTCTGTTTCCTTGGAAAACATATTGAACAAGAGGAACCTGGTGGAAATTGTAATGGGAAAGCAGTCAAGAATTTAGGACCATCAACTGCTCCATTCAACACGGAGAATCTGGTGACCACACACACCCCGCACTAGCCTGACTTCCCCTCCAGCCAGGCACACGGGTGTCAAGGACACAAAAGAGCTGGGCATGGCACAGCAGACAGGCACTCACCTTCCTGTAGTGGTCCACCTTCCCGAGAGCACCATAGCAGATAAGCAAACAGAAAGACTGTGGTCCAATTCTGCTTTCACCAGGGATAAATTTGGAGTCACTTCACTGACGTCAGCGGAGTTATTCCAGAATTGCACCAGTGTAAAAGAGGGCAGCATCTGCTTCCTGAAAATGGATGCCATCAAGCTAATTGAAAACAACAGATGCATAAACGAGCAGCAAGAAGAGAGAGTAATGTTCCAGTTTTCTTGTAAAATATCATTTAATTTCTCTCCAGAGAATGTAAGAGGATAAACCAATTTGTACTCTAAATCTTCTGTTGGCATAAAATTCTATACAACATCTTAGGTGAGTGGACCAACGCGTAGCTACAACATCTAATGAGATCTATTCTGGACATCCGCATTTACAGTCCTTTTCTTCGGGCCCGATTCATCTCTCACAGCGTATTGAATTTTCATGGCAAGGCTTGTTTAGCAGGGGGGCTACAGTTGTGGCTTCTGTGAGAATCTACTAGAAGCTTCCCCCTTGTTTGATAGAGCCAATGTCAGCCAGCTCCAAGATGGATCCACCACTGCCCAAGGCCAAGCCCATCAGTGATGGTGGTAGCACCTCTGTGATAAGAGGAAGAAGCAACAGCAGCCAGGAGGAGTGAGAACGTGAGAGAAACTGCTCTGCACACACCAAGGTCAGTGAAGGAGGAGAGGGAAGAGGTGCTCCAGGCACCAGAACAGAGATTCCCCTGCAGCCCATGGTGAAGACCATGGTGAGTCAGGCTGTGCCCCTGCAGCCCATGGAAGTTAATGGTGGAGGACCCCATGCCAGAGCAGATGGATGCCCAAAGGAGGCTGTGACCCTGTGCAGAGCCTGCGCTGGAGCAGGCTCCTGACAAGACCTGTAGACCCATGGAGAGAGAAGCCCACCCTGGAACAGGTTTGCTGGCAGGACTTGTGTCCCCATGGGGGATACACGCTGGAGCAGTCCGTCTCTGAAGGACTGCACCCTATGGCAAGTACCCGTGCTGAGCTGTTTGTGAAGAACTGCAGCCTGGGGCAAGGACTTGCTCCTACAGCGTCTCCTGTAATAAGAACTCCACTCTAGAACAGGAGGAGAGTGTGAGGAGTCTCCCTGAGAAGGAAATAGTGGTAAAGACAACACATGATGAACTGACTGCAGCTCCCATTCCTTGTCCCCCCGAGGAGGAAGAGGTAGAGAAAATTGTGAGGAAGGTTAAGCCCAGAAAGAGGGGAGGGGCTGGGGGAAGGTGGTTTTAAGATTTGGGTTTATTTCTCATTATGCTACTCTGATTTGATTAGCAATGAATTAAACTAATTGCCCTAAGTCAAGTCTGCTTTGCCTGTGACAGTAATTGGTGAATGATCTCTCCCTGCTCTTAAGCCACAAGTTTGTTCATTACATTTTTTCTCTGCCCTGTCCAGCTGAGGAGAGGGACTGGCAGAGCTGCTTTGGTGAGCGCCTGGCATCCAGCCAGGGCCAACCCACCACACACAGCTACCTAAAACCAGGAGTCACACCATATCCGTGAGGATACACTTACCTAACCTGGGGGAGAGAGCAGAATCTAGACCCTTGTTTTCTTTAAACAAACAATGCCAACTAAACTTGTTAATTTATTTGGTAAATTTGGTAAGTAAACTGATAAATTTGTGATTTATAGGGCTTTTCGACTACAGGTCTTCCAAAACTTTGCACCACTGAGTAAATATCTTTATATTCATTCAGTGAAAGTGAAGCCAAAGAAGGACTTGCTGAACTTTCAATGATACCTTGCATGAAGACAAACGTTTTCAATGAGTCTTGTCTCTAATGAATAGGCAACACCACTTCAGCATTTTATGGTGACCAGGGAAGTTGATGAGCACTTTCCCTCCTGTAAATCCTTTCCTTTCTTTTACTAAGAAATCATTGCACCCAGGAGAGTTCAATCTATTGCTTCAGCTCCTCTTAATTTCCTCTTAATTTTCTGTTCTGCAGAACAGGATTTGTCTAGAGCGTAAGCTCCAACAAGAGAAGACAAAGGGCTCAGACTGCTTTCAGTTACAGCAATATTGTGCTTACAGGGCTGCCGCTGAGGGCAGAATCTCATCTAGTCTTAAACTTCTCTTGTCTGCACGTTTCCACCATTGGGAAACACAAACCAAAACGCTGCTGCTCTTATTTCTGTCAATATAAACTTAAAGAGAAGCTTCACTTTGCTGAGTTTGGTAGACTTACTTGGACTCGAGTCAGATGAAAGCTTTTGGGAAAGCTGGGCTTAACTCCTGCTGTAGTCTGCAGATCTCTCCCTGGTGAAAACAGGACCTCAAGAAAAGAACAAACAAAACCAAGCATTTCAACAAATAGTACATATGTTTTGATTTGATGCACACAATTGAAGTTGGAGCCCAATATAAACCAAGGTAGTTGTATTAAATGGAGTTTTGCCAACTGGAGTCAGCAGATGGTGAGGATCTGGCTCATACTATATTTTTTGTAATTCATAATTATCTTTCTTTCTTCACCTAGAACCAGATTCTCCCTTTAGGCTGCAAATCTTAATTAGGAAACGCTTCCTCATTAATTGCAAGAAACTCTTAGTCGTTAATTTCACAGAAGAAAAAGAAACCTTACCTACTTCTGCTACAGCAGCAGACGCTGAGCTGTTTCTTCCTTTGCTTTTAGGGTTGATGCCGTTCTTTCCATCACTTCAGCCTTTACCCTGTCTCTTGCTGCCCTGAATTTCCTTTATACTCATTCTTCTTTATCTCCATGGGGATCTCTGTATGCTGAACGAGAGGGCTAGGGGAGAACACCAAGTCCAGTCACCTTCACTCCCCCAGCTGCTGTAGCAGAGAAATCTTATCTATGAAAGCTGGATCAAAAGGAACAGGGCCAAAACAGAAAATTGCTCAGAAATCCCAAATTGCAGCATTTTCCAAACAGGAGCAGAGTAACAACTTTATGTTGGAGGTAAGTGCAGGAACCCACCAGTAATGTAGACTTTGAAATACTGCAAAACAGCTCGTCATGCCTTTCACGCTTACGGTCTTTCATGGGGTTCATGGGTTGCGGATAAAAAAAAAGGTGTCCTCAGTAAAATTCTTCCTTTCCCTCCTTCTCCACCTCCAACAAGATGATTTCTGCCCTGTCCTGCTTTGGTGCAAAACATCCTGTGGGAAAATCGCACGGGGAACTGATTGTCACAGACCAGACAAGGATTCAGGAGGGAGCAATAGTCTCTTCCCCAGCAAAACTATTTCCTGCTGAGACTGCTGCGAGAGTTTTGTTGGGGTTTTTTTAAAGCGATGCTTTAGCTTGTATTCCTTGCCATCAGGCACCCAGATGACTCTACATTCACAGGCCAGTTGCCCCTCAGCTTCTCGACTGTGGGTGCTGATTGTCCTTCCCACGCTCCCCTCCTCTTTGTGTGCAACGGTGTACAGATAAAAAAATCCCTTCCCTTCTCCTGCACTCTCTGCTTGCAAAGGGCGGTAACTGTCTGGAGTCACACAGGACAGTCGTACATGATATAAGGTGATGGGATCACCTTCAGTCAGCAAAGAAAACAGCTGTAAAGATAAGGTACTAATATCTGAGAACTGAAAATATTCAACGAGCGCTTTTGCTCGTAGCCAAAGTCACAGGGTAGAGAGAAACCGTCTGGGAGGTTGTTATGGAAACAAGTCCCTGGAGGTGCCTACTTTGCTTCATGAGGATGTGCTCTGCCTTTAGAAGGAAACAGCTAGACAGACAGACAGATCTGTATTGCAAACACCCAGGGGTGAGTGCTAAGAGCTGAGAATCTGAGGTAAGATTTTTTTGAAAGCATCTTGATGATTTGGTGACACGAGTCCTCTGTGCCGTTGGCACAGGTGGCACTATGTCGCTTCGGTCACGTGAGATAATTCTGAAGGCTTCTTAACAAAAATTCCAAATTCCAGAAGTTCTATCATATATAGCATCATTGATGACTCTGGGACTTCACACTCTTGCCTTTCAGGAGATGCTTAGAGAAGGATTTACATGCCTAAACATAAGTCCCTAGGTTACAGGTTCCAAGCTTTTTTGGGTTTTTTTCCTGTTTCTCTTAGCTCTAACAGAGAAAACCCAGGGAGCAAACACCACTGCTGTTTTACACGTTTTCCTTTGCACTTTCTTTTCAGAACTAAGAGGTGTGGATTGCAAAAACTGCACATAGCTGTTTGAAGGTTCTTCACAGCAGTGTTTTGTGCATGCATGCGCATGCACGCACGAGTCTGTGCGCAGACAACACTCGAGCTAGAAACTCGCTGCTGGACCTCACCTGAGAGCAGGAAATCTCTTCACAAGACGGGCTGGGATTATGCTACCCGCAATTTGCCTCACTTTTATTTTTGCCGGAGACTCCGTGCCCAGATGTCAGTCCTGCTGGTCAGAAGAACAACCTGTTCTGAGCAGGGAGGGCTCCTGCCTGGCAGGGGCAACAGGGTCAGACCCAAGGGAAGAAACAAGCACGCGAATTTTCTGACGTAGATTCAGTGTGCCTCATGCCTCCTCCTGAACTTGTGCTTAACCTGAGTTTTTTATATCTTACTTTGGGGAAACTTTGATCAGCTGATACAGTCGGGCATAAAATAAACCCAAACATGGGCATTCTGCGAGGAGATGGCATCAGCCTTGAAACGTCCCTCTTAAATAGCAGCCTTTCTTGCTAGTTGCTAGTGCATGTGCTAGAGCAAGACAAAATTTGCAGAAAAGTCATTCTCTTGCACTCACAGAAAACACTTCATTACAGTGACCCGGAAACACAACTCAGAACAGCAGCTTTTGACTGAACTACTTCAATGACCAAGTCAACTTTTACACAAAATCAACAGAGGTGCCACTGTGCTAATCCTTCCTCAGTCTCACTCCCCAGGATTACTTACCCACCAGCTGGTTACACGCTTCAAGGGATGCAGAATGGCTCCCAAGGGCCACACCTTCACAGACACTTGCCTCAGCCCCGGTGAACCAAAGAGGAATTAGGCACCTATGTATTCAGGCAAACTCCTCTCAGCTATAGAGCCCTCACCACATCACATCTGCGTCTCCCAGCCTGACCTGCAGTAACCGAGACGAGTGGCATTTTGCTACCAGTTCCAACAAGAGAGAGAACAGAGGTTTTAACAGAGTGGTTGTGCACTGACCCCGAGGGAGATTACACGTTAAAAACCTTTGAGAAGACAACGGGAGAAATGCAGCAGTTAGGATCTACACAAACAACTTCTACCTTATGATCAGGGCCCAGATGAGGAGAGGCCACAATAAAAGCACTGTAGGCATGGAGCCAGGTCTCAAGACAACAGAAAACAAGCAGGGTAAAGAAGATGCAAATAGATCCCATCTCACAATCGGTTCTAAAGCCAGTTCTGACTATATTAAAGGATATGCTTTTAGCATTCTTAGCCTTACAGTTGAAAAGCATAATATATACACAGACATAAAATGTATTTTATATATTTTGCCTCTTATTATTACGTATGGTTGTATGTATTACATGTGCCACATGCAATATGTAGTACATTCTAATATGCGTATCACACAGTATGATGCAAAGCATTAATGGCTGCCTTTGCTTTCACACACATGCACACATGTGAATGCAGAATACACACTTAAGATTTAAAACAAGAGAGACTTTTCCTTGCAGGAAAATTTACCAATACGATCTGAAAGCATCCATTTCCCCTTCTCACCCACTGGCAGCATTTGAAACCTTTTGAAGTTAGACGTAAGGCAGAGCTGATTAAAAAAAAAACCAAAATTATCTGGGAAGCAAAATGTGCATCTAAAGACAAATCTCTGGTTCCCTGGCAAACCCAGCACTGCAGGCCAAGCATTTTGCATTGCTAGTGTAAGGTGCTCTCATAAAACCTAGAGCATCCAAAAGGCATTGCTGTGCCTTCTGTCCGTAAAATACCAAGAACTGGCGAGACCTTTAATACAGCAAAAGCATCTCTTCAAGACTACCTGTTCCTCCCCTCGTTTGAGAGGTCTGGGGTATGCTGCTGGATTTGTGCAGATGGCTTAGGGAAGCCTGTATCCCTGCCAGTCTCAATCTCAAATGCTGACACACTTACCCTGGGGCAATTTCTGGTTGTGACCTGCTAAATCAGAGCAATCTTCAGACGGCACAACTGCAGCTGTCTGTGGTCAGGGATTTTCAGCAATGTCGACAAAACACCAGCATGCAAACTTCCCTTAGCTATAAACAACTCAATGAAAACATAGTGGAGTCAACTGCTCTCACACGCCTGAATACACACCTGGGTATCTGAAGCATAAAGCACATCTCATTAAAGGCTACTGTGTGGAGATAAACTGCAGAGATAACAAACTAATTTACTCAACTGTGCCTTGCATCAGAAGGCAATTACCACTATGAAGATTAAGTTGGTACTGTAAAAGCCAATTAACACCAGGGCACTGGCGGAAATAAGCTCAAAAGACAAAGGATCTTCACCAAGCCTGTTGATTTCTGTAAGCCTGCTTTTGATAAAGTAGGAAAGAGCTTTTAGACCTATGCACCTTTTTTGAAACACAAACCAGGAGGATCTTTAGCCCACCAAGGGTTGCAAAGAAGGCAGGCATCTGCTTGCTGACTTTCCCCTACAGCTGCAGAAGCACTGTGATGCTGGCTACAGCGTTTCCATTATTCAAAGGCAATGGCATGGCAGGCGTGACTGATCCCGAAGCCAAGGGCACTGCGCTGGCACAGGAACTAAGAGCGCAGCTTGAGCCAGATGTTTGTAGCCCCTTTAACTGTTTACTCCCCGGTGAATCCTTCAGCCGAAGCAGCGATAAGGACTTCTCTGCTAGTGGAGTCGAAAGGCTACGTTTCAGAGCAAATATTGGCTTAAAGCTGTTTTCCAAACCAGAGAAAGAAATTCACAAGGAGGGGATGACAGCTAGCACTCCACGGAATAAAGCAAGAACGTTTCTGGCTGCGCACGGTAATGAGAAACAGCAAATCAGGACAGAAGAGCCCATTATCACAATCATTCTGTTTACGGTAACACAATTCACAGTCTGGCATGTAAATGCTGAATAGATCCAGCTGCTAGTAGGAAGATGTCTGTGCAGCAGCTTGCAGCTCTGTGTCTGGACCCAGGATAACAGAACAGATCACACCTCTGTCAGCATTTTCTTTTCTTTATAACTCTGGCTGTTGGGAGGAATGAAGTTGGAATATTTCACGGACTCCAGGTCTTCTGCTTCCAGGAATTCAGATTTGCTGAGGGACTGATTACTGTCACCCTTCTTGGGCTCAGAGAAGGGCGACTGCTGCTGGCCACAGGTGACGTGGGTGTACTGGCACTGCTCTTCGTGATCAGTCTCTCGGTGGTAGAAGTAGTTGAAGTTGGACACAATGACAGGGACAGGGAGAGCGATGGTGAGCACACCCGCAATAGCACACAAGGAGCCCACGATCTTGCCACCAATTGTCATGGGATACATGTCCCCATAGCCCACGGTGGTCATGGACACCACCGCCCACCAGAAAGCATCAGGGATGCTGGTGAACAGGGAGTCGGGGTCATCAGTCTCTGCAAAGTAGACAGCACTGGAGAAAAGGATAACCCCGATGAACAGGAAGAAGATGAGGAGGCCCAGCTCCCTCATGCTGGCCTGGAGAGTCTTCCCCAAGATCTGCAGCCCCTTGGAGTGCCTGGAGAGCTTGAAGATCCTGAAGACTCTGACGAGGCGGATGACTCTCAGGATGGCCAGAGACATGGCTTGCTGCTGGCCCCCATTGTTGCTGCTGCTGCCAGGCTGCTGCTTCTGCTGCTGTTGCTGGGCCAGCTCCGTGCCCAGGGTGATGAAGTAGGGGATGATGGCCACGATGTCGATGATGTTCATGATGTTGCGGGAAAACTCAGGCTTGCTGGGGCAGGCGAAGAAGCGCACGAGGAGCTCGAAGGAGAACCAGATGATGCACAGGGTCTCGATGAGGAAGAAGGGGTCAGTGAAGAAGGGACCGGCGCCAGCAGCGGGGCGCAGGGGCGGTGGAGTCCCGCTCGGTGGTGGCGGTGGCGGCAGCAGCAGCGCCTCGTCCCCTGGCGGTGCCACCTCCCCAAAGCCAGGCTGGCCACCCTTGGGCTCCTGGCGAAACTCGGGCAGGGTCTCCAGGCAGAAGATGACGATGGAGATGAGGATGACTAGCACAGAGACGATGGCAATGGCCCGCGCTGGCCCGGAGCTCTCAGGGTATTCAAAGAGCAGCCAGACCTGGCGCTGGAAGTGGTGCTGGGGCAGGGGCTTCTCCTCCTCTTGAATGAAGCCCTCGTCCTCCCGGAAGGTCTCGATGGCCTCCTGGCCCAGCTGGTAGAAGCGGATCTCCTCCAGGAAGATGTCGAGGGGGACGTGGACCGGCCGGCGGAGCCGCCCCCCAGACTGGTAGTAGTAGAGGATGGCATCGAAGCTGGGCCGGTTCCGGTCGAAGAAGTACTCGTTGCGGAGCGGGTCGAAGTAGCGCACCCGGCGGCTCGGGTCGCCCAGCAGCGTGTCGGGGAAGATGGAGAGGGTCCGCAGCTGCGTCTCGAAGCGCAGCCCCGAGATGTTGATCACCAGGCGCTCGCTGCTGCAGCAGCTGCCGCCGCTCCGGTCCTCGCCCGGCGCCTCCGCCTCCCCGCCGCCCGCCCGCGGGGCCGCCAGCGCCAGCGGCTCCTCCGCTCGCATCCCGCCCGCTCTGCCCCCGCTCCCCGCCTCGCCCGCTCGCTTTCAGCGGCCGCCCGGGACCGCGGCCATCCGCCCGCCCCGCCTGTTGCTCCTGCCGGGGCTGCCCGCCCGCCGCGGCTCCTCCTCCGGACCCTGCCCCGGGATGGGGCTCCGCGATGCTGCCGCTGCCGCACGGCGCGCCGGGCTCGGCTCTGCCCTGCCCGCCCCGCACACACACACACGCACACGCACACACACACGGGGAGGGAGGGAGGAAGAGAGGAGGAAGGAGAGGGAGGGGTAGGAGCACACGCACACACGGCTACACCGGGAGAGAGGGGTACCCGCAGGCACGCCCGCAGAGATACGCACCCGCGGCCACAGACAGACTGACTGACTGACCGACAGGCAGACTGACAGACAGACACACAGACACACAGACAGACAGGCACGGCCACGCTCAGACACCGAGAGATGCCCGCACCCACCCGGCAGACGCGCACGCACCCGCGGGCTGCGCGGAGCCCGGCGCTCGCCCTGCCTCGTCCTCCGCGCAGCAACCCCTGCCCAGCAGCGCCGGCTTTGCGGGGGGAGAAGCCCCGAGGGGATGCCGCTGCAGCTCTCGGGCCAGGCGCTCCGCGGCAGCTCCCCCCCGCCCTTCTCTTCCCCCGCCCCTTCCCGGCGCAACCCTGCCCCTGGCCCCGGCCGCTCGCTCGGAACCCCGGCCGGGGCTGCCAACCGCCGGCAGCTCCGCTCGGTGCCGAGAGCTCAGCCCCGGGTCCCGGGAGCCCTCGGTGCTGTTCCTGTCCCTGCCGCAGGCTGGGGTTGACCTTGAGCCAGCCGCTCCACGCCTGTGGCTCGCGGACCTCCCTTTATAACGTGTCCTTGCCGTGATGCAAGCACGGCCGTGGCATCGGACCTTCCACAGATGGACACAACCTGTCGCGCAGTCACCAGTGCAACTGGGCAAAGGCACAGGTAAATAAATGCAGTTTTGCTCCTCTCGTTTGGGGTGGATAGACTCTGCCCCTGCCCCCAGGGACCACCCAGGTCAGCTTGCTCATTGTTCTGTTTACCACCACACAGGCAGCGCTTCATCTCCCCGAGAGCCCAAACTGCATTTTGCAGGCAGACTACCAGATCTTTTGGCTTTAGAAACCTGTGGCTTGCTCCCTCCCTGTCAGCTTTGGCACCTGCGAGCACAGAGAAACTCCTGGCAGTGTACTTTCCACCTGAGAAGATGGGGCTAACAGGTGAGGCTACTTCCACCCTTCCCAGAACAAAAGTCTCTTTCCCTTGAAAGCCCTTTGTCGGTGCTGAATATTATTAAGCAGGCTTTTATCATCATAGTACCTGATGCCTCTGCTGGCTGTGAGCCATCTGCTTAGCCTACACTACCTCTCAGCAGCACAGCTCTAGAAAACATTCCCCTCTTCACCCCTCCTCCCGATTCCTCTCTAACTAGCTGGAAATATTCAGTCACTTCAGGCTGTGGACATTTTGACCGGCTGGCTGGGGCTGCCTTGTTTGGCTCTGTCCTCACGAAGGAGGTGACTAGGAATTGTGTGTCGCTTAATCCTTTTTCCTTTCTTACTCATTAACACTGAAGATGGCTGTTGCAAAAGGAAGCATGTTTTTTTCGTTTATATGAAGATGGCTGTCGCACGAGGAAGCATATTTTTCTTCATATTATATATAACAAGGGTATGGCAGCCAGATGAAAAACACTTTGCTGGAGAATATACCTTTTCTTTCCAAAAAAAATAAGTCACTGCTTACCTTTGTAATAGTAAAATGCTTCTTGCTGAGATCCTTTCTCAATTATTACAATGAATTATTCATTCACGGGATTATTTGAATAACGATTATGATTTATTCATTCACGTGGTTAACGACTGAGAAAACAGCTTTTGGGAGGGATGCAGAAGCCCCCGAGGCTTGTAAGAGGATACAGGACACGTCTACATCGCAATCACTGCTGTGACTGAGCTCATCCTGTGCTAGGTTTAACCGAGCACGCTTCAAGCAGCGGAGCAGAGACAATGTGGAGCTCTGCAATGGTTTGCAGGATGATTTTCCAGCCCACGCAGACATTCCGTGCTGCCACAGTTCTGGTCTTCACACTACCTGAGCTAGCAGTGCTACAGACAACCAGAGTGCCTCCACTTGAGCTGCAGTCCCACCCGGCCACGTCTACCTGCTCTTCTCCACCCCAGCCCATCTCCCAGCAGGCACCCAGGCTGCTGTACATCACCTGTGCTTGCTCCTGAAAGCCCTTGAGAAGTCACTGCGCTTCCTTCTGCGTACCTACGCTGCACCTCGGGCTCAGTATTAAACCCACAAGCCTCTGCAGTGTGCGAGTAAACTCTTTTTAGCACACAGCCTGTTCCTGAACCGATCCGCACCACGCTGCCTGTGCAGCCGCGCCCCTCACTTCTATATTAAGAGGCGATGCCAGCTGCCACTGTTCAGCCTCCGTGAAGATCTTGCTGGGCCAGCATCTCGCAGTGGCACACAATTTGCAAAGCAGGAGAAGAGCGGCAAGGGAGATCCAGAGATGTCAGGGAGGGACAGGAGCCCAAGCCCAAAGTAGCTCTCCAGCAAGCCACGCAGCAGCACCGTAACGCTCTCCACAGAGTGATTTGGCTGCTAGGTCCGAGGCTGATACCACAAGACCAGTGCCACCTAAGCTTGTCTTGGAGGTAGTAGCTGTGTTCACACCTTCAAGCTCAGGTATGGCATGTTGCTATAGTTCAAGAGTTTAGGATGACCACGTCTTCCTCCACACTGTATCCGTCACTAATGCCAAGGTGCACAAAAACTCCTTCATTGATACCTAGGAAAAAATTGTTGCTGACTCTAGCACAGCAGGACACCTGATTCTGGGCTTTCATCCTACTCTAGAAGCTGGACAGACATTGCCCACCCTGAGCCTGGCCCTTACAGGCACCTGTCAATCTGTGGCACAGCAGTTCAGTTTCAACAAGCCAAACAGTTTCTGGGATGTCTTTTGCACCCCTGAATCCAGGTCAGCATTTTGGATAACATCACTACCCTTTGGATTTCCTTTAGCTCTCTTTCACTGGCTATGATGCGTTCAGCACTGCAGCTGCCACAAAACTATGGGTATGTAGCATTTTGTCAGGAAAGCCAAACTCAGAGATCCTCAGGCTAAGCACTCCAAAATCAAGATAACCCAAGTGGGTGTCTAGATTTGTGTCTAGTGCATACAGAACTTGTTATCCACCTCTTGCCTTTCTGAGCTTCCCAGTGACTCCATTTTCTCCTGAACTTCCCAATTCTCTCCTCCAGGGCTCCTGTGCTACCTCTATCTCCTGCATCCCACATTCAGGTACTTTTCCCAGTTATGGAGCATCTCTTCCTTCTGGCCCTACTAGTTTCTTCACTCACTTGCAGGTCAGTGGCTCCCTGGCACCAGAGTCAGTACCTGCAGTAGCTTTAGTGAGCTATGGATCTCTGAAATCATGCACTAACACCTTAACATGCAGCCTAGAAGGTACAACATAACCTGCCACAGACTTGAGACCCTGAGGTAGAATTCACCTCCCAGGAGCCAAAACATTCCACACATAAAACAAGCCCTAATGGTCTAAAAAGAGCAATAGCCAGGGAAATTTTAAAATGTCATAGTTGGCAGAGCATCCACGTTTGAAAGGGTCATTTACATTTATGCACAGCACCAATTACAGCCAACTTCATGCCTCCCTACTTACTCAGAGTCATAAATCTATAAATGAGAGTGCTAAACAGGAGAGGGAGGCAGAATTGGCTTATGCCCTGAAGCCGTAAGCCTTACCACTCAGAAACTGGAGTTCTCCTGTTTTCTTCTCTTACCAGAAACAGGAACAAACTTTTCTGTTTATTAATGTCCTTCCAGGCATCAGAGCAGCCGACTGATGTGGTATCGAATGCTAATGACCAAATTCTTCAGTGCCTCCTACCTCTTTATCCTAGTGCAAGCGAAGATGTAGGTCTGAAATGTTACCCTCTTATTCTGGCAGAACGCTAGATACACTTATGCTAAGAAAGAGGAGTGACTTCACTGAATACGGGAAATGAAACACTGGCTTTCATATTCACATTACACCGTCAGAGGGAAGGAAGTACACAAAGATGTCTCAACTTGTGTACCTGCAGATCTCAAAGCATCGGACGGCAACAGGGCGAGTAGGGTTCAACACCCATGCATCCATGGTGCTGAAGTTCCCACCATTGCCACAATGGGCAGTGATGAGCCTTCCCTCCAGTTTTTGCGAGATGGAAGCAACCCTGACTGTTTTCTGATAGGAAAGCATCCATCCCAGTTTTCCGAGCTGCTGTCTCCTTCCATTCTGCCATACAAAGTTCCCTCCTTTCCCCCTTTGCACATGTGAAGAAAAGCCAGTAAACTCAGCAGAGACGTTATCATAGAGATAGAAACCATCAGCCACAGCACAGTGAATTGATGTGCACACACACACACACGTGTTCACACATGAGCACAGCCGAATGAACTACCTCCTTGTACCATAAAGATGACAGTTGCAATTTCCTAACAAACAGTGTATAGTTTCCAATGCCTTTACATTTGCAGAATACTACGCAGGCTGCCTCTACACCCTGCTTAGCATAGGATGCTTGTGTCACCCTTAACAGATGAAGGAAGAATTACACTTCCACGATAAGCTGAAGATGACAATCTCATTCACTGTATCACCCAGGAGTATTCCTGGAGCACTATCTTTTCTGTGCATTGAATGAGGACAGGTCCTTGTACCAGAAAAAATACACCGCTGTGTAACTAAAAATCGTGTCACAATACCAGAACAAAGGGAGAAGGGGAAAACAAAGCAGGTTGTGCCAGAAACTTCCATGCAAGCTTTTCCTAGCTTTCAAGCGCTTACCCCCGTGAAGTGCCTTTAATGCTCTGTTTGTCTTGGGCTTTCAAAAAACTAAAGTTGAAAATGAATTGCCCATTTTTTGTATCCTATAAATGAGCAACTTCTAAACCTCTTTTAAACCTCTATTTCCAAATCCCTTAAGTATTAAGTAAATCTGTGGGGTTTTTTTTTGTTTTTTTCTGAGATGCCTTTCATAGAAAGAACCCTTAGAAGTGTTTCAGGGACTTCAGGGCTCTATTTATCAAGGGATGAAAAACATGCTGGCTGGTGACAATGTTTAAGCTCACAACACAAGTCTATGCTCTGTGAGCAAGCGAATGAATGGGACAGAAGATAGTAACAGTATGCAGAACCGTCAGCAGAAACAGATGGAGGGTCTTCACAACTATTTCCTAGGCAGCTTAGAATTACTGAGGAGTACAAACGCTACATTCAGCTTCAGGTTCTGCAGTATCAGACACAACTCCTTTGAGATGTCTGTCCGCCCTTCAGATGGACATTCTCTCCTTTTGGTTCCATTCCAATCCCTTTTGCTTCTGCACTCAGTCATTCAGTTTCCATCTCTTAATTTATTTCTAGCCTACAGCCCCTGAGCTTGTCCCAAATATTAACCCTGCCATGCTGTGCCTTGCCTCCTGCCTGTGTCTCATCCTCCTGCTCCCATCTTCCATCCTCTCCCAGCCCTTTCAGTTCACCATGCTACCCTTCCTCATTTCCCAGTCCCTTCTGCTCCTAATCCTTCTATCTATGTTTGGCTTAGTTTCCCAAATATTTCAACAGAGCAAGGAAAGGACATTGCTTCCAAACTGCCAAGCAATTCTTTAAAATCCTGCTGTGGCATTTGGTGCATCGGCATTCACATGCAAGTGTTTTTTACAGCCTTCCTCATTCTTCCAAGGCACAGTGAGGAAAGGTATTTTAGCCCAGGTACAGAGAGGCTTTGCCAGGAGTCCCAGCTAAGACCATACTGCACGTGCTGCCAGTGGCACCTCGAATGCTTTTTACCTGGTGGTGTTTGCAACAGAAAGTTTTACAGCAGGCTTGTATTTGCTTGAGTATAATGCAGTGAAGGTTTGAGAGAACGGTGTCACACAAAACAACAACTCCAGCAGTTAGTCATTGCTGAGCCAATGGTAACAAAGTGAGAGTATATAGCTGTATGCTGGAAAAGAGAAGTGATGCTTTCTTGTAAGGGATCCTGCCACTTTCTCCTAAGTGGTGCAGTTAATGATCCACTTCAGTGCCTTGTATCAAATGTAAGGGTATGTGGAAGGAGAAAGCATCTGCTTCCTTGAGGTAATCCAATCAAGGAACCTTTCACTGCAAAGGTGATAATAGAGGGGAAGAGATGTTATGCCTCCACTATGGAGAGAATTATAAAGATTTTAGGGAGATTTATGTGGTTCTGCTGTGAAGGGGACTCACTGTCTCCAAGGTAAGCCTCCTGTTCCACGTCCCCCCACACATGAATGCACACAGTACTGTGAAGAGTATTCTCCCTGCATAAAGATCTTCTACCCCTGCCACAGTTCCATCCAACCCATCTGTACTCCAAATAGCAAGTCTCTGTCCTCATCCTATTGATTGATAATCCTTCTGTGCATGAAAATACTCTGTCTCTCAGCCACACATCTGCCCTGACCTGTAAGGCATCTACTCTGCCCTCCCTTTGAGTGGAGGGCCTCAGTAAAGATTGTCTTTTCATTTTTCACACTAAGCATTGTTAGAGTGCAGGCAGGAGACTGGTGCTCACACAAGGAAAGCAGCAGGGACTACGGCTCCCTGGAGTCACACAGCCCTTTCTGCCTGCTTTCCCTGTCCATCCCAATCCCTCCTGTGAAGAGGAGGGAAAGAATCTGGCCCTTCTTTACCTTGCCCTTCACAGGAATCTCTATTCACCCTGGAATGGAAATGATGATACTTGCAGAGCTCACCTGGCCAATAATGTGGCTACACATGAAGTCAAAGATGCCAGCACTGGGTCCCTTCTCTCATTGCAGGCTGCCTCTCCCTTCATGCCACTCTGTGCGCGTCTACACCTGACACAGGCACCTTCCCACGTGCCCGGTGTCCCTCCCGTCGGCACAGAGAGGATGGGAGAAACAGGTCTCAGGCCTCCATCTGTTATTCCACCTATCCTTGGTGAGCCAGCACCGTCCCTCCCGCTGCAGTGCAAACAGCTGCTCTTCTTAGTGCAGAGAAATCCTCAGGGATTTTGGTAGTAAATCTCCGACAAGTCTCTAAGAAAATACATGCTAGAGGAACGTACGGAGCAGATTTCTTCAAGGATGGCAAGAAGCAAGCCATGACATCAGAACAGCCTCCCTGCCAAGCTTTCCATCTCTGCTCATAAAGTAGGAGAGCTTTGCAGAAAAATGAATGCAATACTTTTTGACAGGCAAAGCAAAATATTTTCCACCAACTTTGTTTCAGAGGCAGCCAAATAATTTGTTTTCCTTTGTTTGTTCTATCAGAAGCTTTCCAAATAAAAATAAACAGGCAAATTAGCCCCGAGGTAGACAACCAACATGAAAACATGTTATTTGAATAGTCTTAAGATCAAGAAGAAACCCTTTAGCTGGAGTGGAGAGAGCTTAACCAGACTCTTCTAAGATAACAGTAATAAGATCATTATGCTCAGTGACAGTATTTTGGGACTATTTTCACTGAATATAGACCAAATAGACCCTAAACTCAATTAAAACCCGACAGAAGAATCTGATGTACAAAACCACTGCACAGGCTAATTCCATTCACACTGTCCTCCCATCTCAATTGCTGTAAAGAACAGAAATAACTTCCCTTCTTCTTGACTACTGGAACAGTAAAATGATCCTTAAATATGAAGCAATAAAAAACAGATGTAAACATCAGCCTTGAAACATGAGCCATCTCTTCCCCTGCATGAAAGCTGCTGAAAATCAGTGGGGCATTGAAGAGAAGCTGGATTAAAAAAAATAAGGAACACTGATAAGGTGAGGGTGAAATGTCTGGTAGGAATTAACGCACGTGGAATCCTCTCCGTTCACTCCTGGGCTTTCTGGGAAGCACAGGGGAACCGCAAGCTCTCAGTTTGAATCAGATTTCAGGGCGATGGGAATGCGGTTTGTAAGTAAGCAGGCAGGAAAAGGAAGGCTAATAGATAAAAGATCTCATTGCTCTGGTGATCCAGGGGAGGTAGGGACGAAAGATGAGAAACAGACAGGTATTCATTGCTTTATTTTTTTAGTAGTTGTTACCAACAAAGTTGGACCTCAGGCCTCTAAGGACACTGAACCTGAAAAACACGTTAAACAGCAAGGGGAAAAGAGAGCTCTGTGGCACATCTGCCTTATACAGGCCCTCCAATTTTAGGGTTTGTCAAGATTTGGAGCCTGGCAGAATCACAACTTTAAGCATCAGTTGCCCCGCGTGTTAACCTGGACAGCATATCTATCATAACTTTGTTATTGAACTTCCTAGAAAGGAAGGAGTTCCCAGGAAAGGGTGTCTTCTCCCAGCTCCAGCTGCCCCTTGCAGAACACATCTACAGCTCTGATGTCTGATTGTCCAGCTGGAATGTGATCGACCTGAAACGTTCAGGGAAGGCTGCTCAGAAGGGGAGGATGTGCTTCAGGGTCAGCGAGAGCAAAGGAAAATAACGATCGCTCCCAGTCCTGGTGTCAAACTATAGATATGTGGTTTGGCACCTAACACCAAATTAAACCAAGTATTTGAGCTCTGTGCACAGCTCAAAGCAATGAATCACAATCTCTCCCTGACATCCCTCCTATTAGAACTGTCTCATCCACTTATTTCCAGCGGGTTCCTAACGGCTGCCAAACCAGCCTCTGCTCTTGTGAGGAGGGACAGCGGCAGCACCGCTCCTTTTGGAAACCCCTGGGCAGGCAAAATCTGCCCGCAAAATAAAACGGGGACCTTCCCGAATCTCCCTTCTGGGTTTAATGAGCTACACGGACAGTTAGCCTTGCACATCCTTGCCAGGGCAAGGCTCGCTGTGAGGATGTCAACACCCAGTGGATTGTGATCGTAACGAGCGAATATTACACAATCTTGCACTCACGAGAAGCCTTATATAGTAACTTAGGTACTGCCGTGGGGACAGGCACGGGAGCAACTTTGCTCAGCTGGCGGAATCCCACTAACCTCTCTGGGCTGGCTCAGAGGGAGCCCAGCGTGCCAGCGTTCACGGAGCCAGGCTTTCTCTGAGGAGCAGTCTTGTAAAACGCTGCCCCAGCACAGGCGATGCGCCCGTAAAGGGGGCAAACAAAATTCCTTCATTACCACGTTGATGCTTGCTGATTTGGAAGGCGGGGGAAAGAAAGGAAGGGGAACATCTCACAGCCTCTGCTCGCTCTCCCAAGACTGGAGAGATTTTAATTTTTTACCCTAATAACCAGAACTATAAAAGTCTTTTTCCTCTCAAAATATCGAACATCTTTTTAATAACATATAATGAAGAGGCTGTGGTTAAATAATGCAGTTCTTTTGCCCCAGTTCTGATACTTTTTTTATAATGCTCATCTAAGTCACTAAAAGGAATTAATATTTTATTGCTTTCTATGAAAAATGCATAATGCCTCTCCTGTAGCTTTTCAGCAAGGTTTCAGACTCTAGTTGCTGTGCTTCAGAATGGAATTTCTGGTTTTGCTCTCACTGGAGTCAATTAGCCTCTGTAGGAAAACCCTAAATTATTAGGTTAAAAAAAAAATAATTGAAGAGTAGCCTTAAATTTGTCATGGAAACTGGTTTTGAACTTGCACAATTAAACCACTGTTATGTTTCACTTTGAGCCCTGAAAAACCGAGAAGTGTCAGTTTTTGCTTGTGCACATCATTGCATGCTGACCCTTTCCAGAACTCTGGGTCGAGTAGCCCCTAATTTGTAAGGAGGAGGCTTTCCTTTACAAAAATGTTCTCTCCTAACCCTCTTCTCTTCTATCCTGCCTGTGCAACAGGCCATCCGGACCCCGAGAACTAAGTATTTGCAAACAAGACTTCCTCAGACTAACACTGCCAATTAGGCGAACACAGCCAAACTGGCAGGTCTGTGTAATCAAAACTGATCTTGACGGTGGGTGAAAAATAAGCAAGCTCACTTGACTATATGAAGAACTTAAGCATCCGTAAGGCAGCCAGATTAATTGCCAGACCTCTAAAAATAAATGAAGTATTCCAGGCTTTCAAAAAACAAACAAAAGGCCTCTCATTTCCAGGAGGTTCTCAGGAGCGGATTCTCTAGGATTTTTCCCAAGGGAACCATTTCACAGAAGGATGGTGATCCTAATCCTGCAGTTTTTTATCCAGTTGAGACGTCCTCCTTTAGCCTTTTTAGCATAAAGAGCACCCAACGTGAGGAACGGTTTGATTCAACGGTTGGTAAATGCGGAATTTTGGACTTTAGATCTTTTGTAGGGACATTGCTATTTAAGAATAATAATAAAAAACCCCAAACCCGTGGATAAGCAGGGGACAGAAATAGCTTTAACTGTACTTCATTTTGTAAGGCATTTTCAGCTGTCATCAGAGCCAGCTATTGGAACGGAGACTTAAGGATCCAATCTATTTTTGTAAGCCCGAAGTGACCAATAATTCTACAGTTGCTGAGATAATTCTGCAAATGGTGAGATATTGCAATATCTGATGCCCGGGCTGGTGGGACCATTGTAGCCCAGTAAAATGTTCGGTGTATTCCCCCCCAGACAATGTACGAGGAAAGATGAATAAGAAAAGATATTTCCCAAGCCTTCTGAGGAAGGCTCTGGCACAGATTTGGTTTTCTGCAGCCAACCAGTGCTCTCTACTAAGCACAAATCCCCACGTCCCATGCGAACATTGTAAGGGTCAGACAGCTTTCCACTCCAGTGGGCATCCTTGGCAGATGTTTCTGCAAGGTAATGCAAGTACATGTTCTGAAACAGGACTGCTCCTCTCCTTGACATCTTCTGTGAGCAATGCTGACCTGAGATTTATTCCTCTGCCTGTATTACTAGAAGGACATCAGTGCAACTGAAAACCCATTAAATGAATTTGCTTTCAGTGTGCCTTTAATTGCATGCAAGCCTATCCAGCTCACCCTGATAGCTTCAGAGGTAGCTGTGGCCATGCTACAGACTGCTATGAGGAGATGTCTCATCAGCTGTTCATTTCTGAGTTACGTGGGAAATTGCAGATGAATCTAGCTGAGGCAGAGCACTGCAACAACAAAGCAGTATCAAGCTGCTCAGAATACTCCTGCCTCATGTCAGGTGAATTCACCCAACTTCTTACAGCCAACCAAATGAAAACCTGAAGGAACACCCTGTCCTTGTCTTCCACTCCTTCTTAGCTCTCAGCATCAGAAATGCACTGGTGGAAACTCTGACTTACTAGATTCATGCCATTAAGGGGTTTGGTGCCTTTTCCATGCATTTATTTCTTCCTCCGTTTTCCCTGGCTGCTTCTAAAGTAAAAAGAGAGTTTGACAGTGGTTCTTTAAAGGAGCCATAAGGCTGAGCAACAGAGTCCTGCGTCTTTCTGCTGCTCCCCTTTCCCAGGGCCTGGCTGCCAGAGCTGCTGCTGGGCAAGGCAGGCAGGGAGGGAGGGAGGTGGTTGCTGTGTAACCCCCTTTGAGAATTGCTCCCGCGTTTCATCATTCCTCTGAAGCTGAAACCTTGTGAGCTGGCAATCAAGGATCCTTCCCTCCGGTCACCCCGGACATGAGAGGGGAAAATAAAAAGCTTTCTCCCCATGAAATCTCAGTATCTGACAACACACATTTTCTGTTGGAAAACTGTTCTCACAGAAGGTTCCCAGTCAGCCCTGGGTAAAATGTAATTCCTAAATCCTTGTAAATAAAGGACTACCATCTTTACCATTTGAAAGGAGGGCTGTCTGGTCTCCATTTTCCAATTCACAGGAAGACAAGTGAAGGAGGCTCCAGTAAAGAGTCACGCAATCCAGAGTGTTGCTGATTATCCCTGGGTAAGCGTGCAGAAATTTGACTGCGAGTCAGCATCGGTGTGGCTGAGGTCCAAGAAACCCACAGAGCACTGGGGAGGACTGCTCAGTCCCCGGATGATACCCATGGTCCCAGATCACAAGTGAAAATGAATGGACTAGGACCTTCTAGAAGGCACAGATATCAATTAAAAATAGAAACTAGATAGTTATTTAAAGCCTGGAAAGGGCTTTCTCCAGGGCCCAGGCACAGCAGCTGTTCCCTCAAGAACAGGTAGAATTCACAGGAAGGTTACTGAAAGCCTAAACACTTCTGAGAGTCAGCATTGGTGTGCTCCAGAATGACAGTGATGGGTGTACTGCACATGAACTCTGAGCCACAGACCAACATTGCAGTTAGGTGAGTGTCTGATAAATGCAGCAAGGGGCAGGGTTCAGCACGAAATGCTTTTCTTTTCCTGCTGCTCCCAAGTGATTGCCATTGACTGCAAAAGCAGAACTACACCAGGGAGTTCCATAAGGACTTCCAAGCACTGCCTGTTCCCAAAAAGATCTCACTGATTTCTTAGGAGGCATATGAATGTCTCCAGAGGGGAAGGGGGAAGGAAAACAAAGGAAAAGAGAAAAGGAAAGGAAAATGAAAAGGAAAAAAAAAAAAAAGAAAATAAAAAGAAGGAAAAAAACCCACAATGAAACAGAGACTTACTTTTTTTCCTTCTGTGCTTATTACAGAGGCACTACACTTGGTCTCAAGTTCCAATTCTTAGCCCAGCCACAAATCATGTTGCTTCCAGAGAAGACTGAACTTCCTCCCGAGCTCATTAGTACTTTTCCACAAGGCACTGCTGTGTTTGTGTATTCTCAGTACTTGGAAAAGGAAGTCTCATTTTCAAAACAGATTCCTTCCACTTGCCAGGATCACACTCTTCAAGGTGCCTGACTTTGATATTCAAAGTGAATACACTTCTGAATCATTAGTGCTTTTTTTTAAACAAAAAACCCCAACAAAACCCCAAACAAGATGCACAAATCATCCCAACCTGACTGGCATTAAAGGCAACATTCTGCTGAGCACAAAGATCTTCTGATCAAGTTCTAAGAGAGGTAAAGCACTTTACCAGCAAAGTGACAGGAGGTGAATACCTCAGGCTTCGTGTAAAACAAAAGGTCTGTTGAACCTCAGTGCTTCAGATGAAAGAATCCTTTCATTCTGAGGAAGTTCGGGTACAAATTGAGTAGGCTCTTGCTCAGAACATAACCATCTTTTCTCTCTCTGCTACATTCAGCCAGGTCAGAGTCAGTCCGCTGGTACTGCCTGCAAATCCTTACTTTTTAAGGGTCTTTTCTAGAAATAACTATTCCATGTTTCACTTCTTGACTGCCCTGTAGAGCTGCTGGCTGGTTTGTCTTTACGCTCTCCAGGCACAAGGGGAGTTATCGATGCCAAACAGCTGTAGGGATCGGACAAGGCTTTAGGTGTATGTGTGTTTATGTGTTTGGTTGCAAGGCTGGGTTTATTTACAGAATTATTCACTGTTTGTAGAAATATATATCCTAGTAAATTAATGCATGAAAACGGTTTTTAATCGCTTAGGGAGTTTTTGCAGAACTTACCTGGAAATGCACATTAAAAAGTATTGCATTCACTATTCCCTCCATGGGCTACTCTCCTGCTTTAATGGTTTCAGACATCCAGGGCACAGCAAGAACGGTGAAGGGTGGAAGGCTTACCTCCAAGCAATCAGTTCAGAGACAGTCTGTAGAATAACATGACTCCACATCTGCTTTTCACCGTGAAATTTCAAATATTCATGGCAAGATAAATCAGGACTGGATGTCTCCAGAGTCTTAGATTGACTTGCTCTGTAATTTACACACAGAAAACTTCTCAGTGAGCTTTAAATCAAGACATTAGAAGATGAGCGATCTTATTTTTGGTACAGGGATGCTCAACACTCTCTCTGTAAATTAGCCCCATTGGAATCTTCCCCAGGCAAACCACCAAACCCCTCGATGTTTCCCCACAGCATATGGCTTTGGAACAGGCCAGCCTTAGTGATGGGCCCCTTTTTGTGTATGGGGAAAAGACCCAGGGACACAAAGCCCCTCAGCAGCAGAGCAAGCCCTGGAATGGAGGTTCTCTCTGCCTCAGCCCAGCGCTCTAATAAATCCATATCCGTGTGTGGCAATGTTTCATCACTCTCGTGTCACATAGACTTCACCTCAGCTGGTCATTCTTGGACACAGCATTCAGCTAAGGGACCTCTAGCTCCAGGGGTGGAGGCAGATAGAGATTTGCGTCTTCAAAGTGGATTTATTTCAGAGCAGACTTTATGCCACAAAGCCTATCACAAATCCTCCCCCCTGTCCCTGCCCCAGATGCCCTATTCTCCTCCTGGAGACCCCCAACTTGAATGTGTCTTTCAGGCAGGGAGAATGGCAAAATACTATAAACCTACAGAAACCTTTCCCAGCCCTTAACAAGAAAGTCATCAGCCATTAGATATTAGAAGCAAGGCCTTGCCTTCAGAGAAAGATGTGCTGTTTTTCTCGTGTGAGAGGGTACCTGCTCACAATCACACCAGCAGCAGGCAGAAGCAATTGCCCTGCACTGAACAGAGCAGCATCCCTGCTGAACCCACTGAGAACAGGATCAGGCCCACAGGCTCTTCAAAGGACAAAGGCAAGAACATATTGGGAGACTCAGCTCCCATTTCACAGCAGCCGGATGAAAAGAAAGCAAAGCCTCCAAGTCTGCCACGCTTCTCAGAGCTTCAGAGACACTAAAGAGAGAGCGAGAGTACCAAGTATAGGTTTGTAATTTAATTTATGTTTATTTTGGTCCAAGGTTGAGGTCAATGCACAATAAGGAGGTTATCAGATGACTCATATTAGCCCGAGCGCTGTGCTGGGATAAAGTTAGTACTGTGCCTACTGGGAAGATGTGAGATTGTCAGATGGCCAGGGTAGAGCCTTATATAATTCATTTCTATTCCTGAAGTAATTTTCTTGACCAAGTCTGAGGAGCGAAGGGACATTCTTTTGTAGTGGTGTTGGGGGGGAAATCTGGGCTTTATGCATAATTTGCTCAGCTGAAATGACAGGGAAGCTTATGGGGTTGCATTGTTAGTGTGAATTACCTGCACTGTTTAACACTCAGCATGATGAGAAGACGTATAGAGTGATACTCAAGGGTTTTTTTCCTTTTTTTCCTGACAAAACACAAATGTATATTTCTAAGCAACAGTTCCTTGCTGTTTTGCCTAATTAATAACACAAACAGTAGGACAAAAACTTCAAGAAACTACTTTTTGGCTTCATTTAAGTCCAAGGCATAAACCCTGTGTTTTCCCTGTGGAAACAGAATAGGACTGCTGGGTGTCACGGGGGAGACACAAAAAACAAATAAGTGACCCAGGCAGGATGTCTAGGAAATGTAACCCAGATGCTGTGCTCAGATATTTGAACACAGGCCTACAGCAGATCCAGTCAAAACGTTTTATCCATGGTTATCCATCCTTTTAGAAGAAACATAAAAAACTCTTAAAACATAATTTCAGGGAATCTTTTAAAGTTCATCAGGAAGCAGTACCTGCAGATGTATTCTTTTCATCAATCGGCACATTTGCTCTGCTGTGCTGCAGAAGGGGTCACCCTACTACACAGACTATGTTTTTGCTAACGGGTATCACCCCATACTCACAGCAGCAAGAGACTGAAGTTCACAACACGGCTTTCTCTTGTGTGGTCACTGTGAAACTCCCCAGACAGGAGGGCTCCTCAGAACTGGGAATGTGCATGTCAGCTCGAAAAATATCTTTCTTTGCTAAGTTTCCTTGCTTCCAATGAAAAAAAAAGTTTAAAAAAAAGTCTCCTGGGTACTTCTGTATAAAACAGATTATACTTATTTTTCATTAATTTCAGATCAAAGCTCTTCATTTTTTTAAGTAGGGAACCAAAGGGATCAGGTAGAGTAAATATCCTCTCCTCTCCAATTTCATGTGCAAACAACTGCGTTTCCAGGCTGAAAAGACATGATTTAGTAGTTTTACTGCAAAGGAAAATTCTGCATTTATATTCTGTTCATATGGATGACTTTGCTCTTTCTCAATATTTTTTTAGTGTGATGATTATATCTAACTAGAAATGGTCTAGCTGGCATTGTGACAGTCCTGGAGATGACCCTCAGGGACAGACTGAATAGGAGAGAGGGAAATAGGCTTGTACCATTGGAGCAGGTCTCATGTGATGCATTGTGCTGGTCACTGCTCACGGGGGCATAAAGTCCCATCCTTGAATGTAGAACATACCTACACCTCCTCCTGCTCCACGTGGTCACATGAACGATACCTCATTAATTGCAAAAGCATTCCTAGTTCTACTTTTCTATCTATAGTTCAGTATCTTCTGTTTTGCCTTTTGTCTGCTCCATCAGTCCATCCCTAGGACTTCATGTGGCTGATCAACTCAAGCCATGTTAGAGAGGTTAGGAAAAGCACAGCCCTTTTGTGCTGCTAAACTGTTATGGCCAGATCAAAGGAGAATACAGTGTGCTGTGTGGCAGTGTCCTAACAACTGCTTCCTCTTGTCCTAGGAGACCAAGTCACGGCTTCTGCCAGTGCTCTGCTGGGACACTGTAGTTCCACGTCTGTTAATACTCTGAGTTGTTTCTGTAAGACACCATTCTCTTCCAAATTCTAAGTAGCTTCCTAGTCAAGCAGTGTCCAGCCTGTACAGGCACATGATGTCATTCCATTCTAGAGCTTCACATTTGTCTGTGTTGAACTTAATGAGGTTGTGGTTGACTCAAGCCATCAGCTCATGAAAGCCTAAATCATGTCCATGGAGATGGATTTCTTACTAGGGGTGAGGGAGAAATCCATTTCTGACATGTTATCTGTTCTCCAAGTATCTATTCCTCAGCTTTTTGCTATCTTGATAATAATCTGCTAATGCTACATTTTTTTTATGTTGGCTTCTAATGTGGTCAAAAGCTATAATTTAACACCCAGATAAGATCATGGCCTTGTACATAAAGTAACATACTCCACTGAGAAGCCCTCTGATTGATTTGGTACTGAAACGAGGTATTCCTGGAAGTTAAGCAGTAAGATTAAAGTGAAGATGATCCAATAAGCCACAGGTTTTCGAGTTCATTCTAAATAGCACAGTCTTAGGAGAAAACAGGTCCAACTTTCAATCTAGCATACTTTATGTTAGCGTAAACTTTATTTTACAATAATTGAGTCTATGTTGATATTTTTAAGCCCAGTTTCCCAAACTTAATAGGACTGTAAGCAAAGTTAACATTTATCTGAGAATCTCGAGACACCAACCACTTAGAGCTGAGCTCCAACAACTTTTCCTAACTCTGAGATAAGCATGACACTGATGCTCCCACGTGGGATTCATCTGTAAGATGCTGAACAGCATCTGAACAAGATCAGCCGTAGAAACCTCCACTGGCTTACTTCCTGGAGGCTCTCACGCCACCATGTCTACAAACAGGTCATCAAACATGGCCCCAGAACAGGAGCTGTGCTAAAAATATCCAAGAACCGTGTTTTACTCACGTGCCACCTGATTCCTCTCTGACCCAAGGCCTGCCCTTGTCTGTAGCAGCCATCACTGGCTAATTACAACACAACAGAAAGCCATGTGTCTGATATAGCAAGCCTTCACTTTTTCCTCAGCGGAGGGAAATCCCAGACATCTCCTTTCTGAAGGAAAAAACCTCAGCACCTACCACAGAAGGATCTTTACACAATTCCTCCTTGAATGCATGCATAGGAAGTAAGATTTGTTCAGTTCCAGGGCTCAGCTGGCTGCTGGTGTGTGTACTGGGGTGTTTGTGTTCCTTAGGAGAACATCAGGTTTGTAGGGGTTACACAAGCGGCCAGTGAGCATGAACAGCAACACCCAGAGCCTGCATTTTCATCTGAAGGAATTCAGCAAAGGGTTTTCCTGTGGGATAGCCACATTTTAAGCTGTGAACTTGTGTAAGTGCTCTGTTAACGTTTGTGAAAGCCAGGGAGACATATCTGGGGCTACATCCATCCATCCATCCCTGCCTGTTTCACTGGATATTCCTGGCTTTAGTCAGTGGGTGAGTACAGACAGAATTGGGGCAGGAAGGAAACAACTTAACTATTCAGAACCCAGAACTCTGATGAATTATGTAGCTTTGTTGTATAGTTTTCCAAAAGTGCTTACAAGGAACGAGTGAGAGTTGCATTTCTCAACCTGAAAAGACCTGGGATTTTGGAAGACCTTGTCCCAGAGCAGAAAGACAAGGTGAAGTCTGCCCATCCACACAGACAGGTAAAGCCATGACAGCTGTAGGAATGATTCCTAAAGCACAAGGATATTGCTTGGATGATGTGGGTTTTATGTGACTGTAGGCTTTTTTCATCTAAAAGGGCTGTTTGGGTGGAGAGGGGGAGCAGTTTAACAAACCAACAAAAAAAAACCCAAACAAAAAACACCCACGCAAAACAAAACAAAACAAACACACAAAAAACCACCACCTACAAAAACCAAAACCACAAAACTTCATGGAAATAGAAAAAAAAAAGTGAAAATGGCACTTCTGCATGGAAAAAGAAAGCAATGAAAGCAACCCTGCCATCAATAAATTCTGAAGTTCATCTAGAGTTTCTGGAGCAAGCATATCTCTTCAGTATCTACAGTGAGCCGTGGTGCTAAGGAGATTTGTCAGCAAGCTCAGCCAGGTATACTAAACCACGGGGATAAAACACTACTTCAAGATTGAGCGCTTCTAATACTCACCTGATCCCCCAGAAATCTGAAGATAAGCAGCTGCCAAGGCTGAGCAGTCCCAGGGTGGTTCAAAGTGATTAAACAGGAGCACAGACAGCCGGGGAGAAAGAAAAACAGTCTCTTCAATGAAAAGGATGGCTAGGGAGACCCTGCTTTTCAGCAGACCTGGGTTGCTTTGGAGGGTGCAGTGCCTGTCCCTGCCTCAGGATGGCACAGCAGGCACAAGAACCCCATCTCTGGCTGGAGTCCAGCTCTCCCTGCCCAAAAGCCAGGTTCCTGGGGCTGCAATTCCTGGGCATGGTTTAGGCTACCAAGGTAAGCAGATAGCTGGCCTTACTAGCTCTGCCCCGCGGGAGGAAAGCTGGAGCTGTGTGAGAAGACTGCCCTGCAGCCAGGGATGGGTGGGCAGAGGCTGTCTGCTCGAGGGGTGAAGAGCATCTCCAGCGCAAGCACAACCTATGCAGGTGCACAAGTGAGCTGCATGAAAGCTTGCATGGGGAGAACTCGCAGCTGGCTGAGGGAGAGAAATTCATCAGGAGACCTCTTTTAATTTTTTTTTTTTTTTCCTATTTCATTTCTTCAGGACACTTCTGTTGTAATTCTGTTGTGCTTTTTGTTGTAAAGAAGGGTATTGCATATGGCAGAGGTGCTTCATCATCCAGTAGCAGCATCCACCTGGAGAGCCTAAGACAAAAAATAAAACGGGTTCATGGAACCCACCTTCTCTCAGGCAGCACCAGTGAAGAAATCCATCAGATTGTCCTCCAGTTTAAAGCCTATGCGAGCTCCTTCCCTCACTGGTTCAGGCTGCTCACAACTGTACACTGGAAACATGCAAAACCTGTCTAAATTGTGGTCTAGAAATATCTTCAGGCTCTGTTCAGACCATTAACAGCCTGTCCTTCCTAAAGAGCCTGTACCCCTCCAGAGCACCACTCCAGTCACGGCAGCCACCCTACCACGATTCTGTGATTCCTGTGGGGTCATAGGCCTGGAACTGAACACACATCCCTGGCTCATCGTGTTTCTTCCCCATGCTGTGTGCATTGGTGCCCAGGCACTTCAGAGAGGCATGCCCAGCATCCTTATTTCCCAGGAGGAGTCTCTTTCTCTTCCCCCTCGCCTCTACAATGCCTTTGTGGGACCTTCCTTGCTTACATGCAAATGTTGGAGGTGACCCCAACTAAGACTCGTTGTGTTGATTTTGGCTTCCCTTTTGTACACATCAGCCTAGCCTCTTTGCTTGCACAAATTCAACAACAGCAACACCTCTTCCAGGATGGAAGGCCATCTCTTCCAGCCTCAGAAAAGCCACAGGCAATCCCTGCAGCCCGGGACTTCTTGGGATGAGTTCACCATCCAAGCCTTCACGCGGGTAGAGGTCTCTACCCTAGCAGGAGCAGCTGCTCCATCAGCTGCTGGGGAAGTGCTCAGCACATCACCCCACAGCAGCTCTGCATCTCTCCGAGCAAGCTGTGTCTGCAGGCTGTGCTCCAGCCCTGCCTCTCCTACGGGTCTCTCCCTTGCCTCATCTGAACGGGTGCTTGACCCTTCCTAATCAGGGGGCAGCTACAACAATGCAACTTTGGGCCGAGGGCAGCTCACCAAGCTTGTTAGAAGCTGCAACAAATCAGGTTTTTATTATATGCCTGCAGATTGGTTTGATGCCATTAAATTTGTATTTTCTGCTGGAAAACCGACTGCACATCAGCAGCCAAGAACATGGACCATTGACAAGAAATGCAACCTGAGGACCGCCTTCTGGGCTTTATTTGTATTGTTTCATGTGTTTCCAAGCCTTGGGACTTGGTGGAAGCAAGGCTAGCTTCTGCTCAGGTTTCTGCACAGGTTTTCTGAAAGCAATATGCCAGTGGACACTGTATTTTCAATTCAGGTAATTTCCTGTCAGACGGTGGTTCCTTGGAAAATATTAAAGCAGCTCCTCCTTGCTATTTCTTCTACAGAAAAAGGTCAACCTTCCACCCCTGAAGAAACCCTAGCTCTGCTGGCACAGGACTGCCAGGAACGCTGCAGGCTCAAGTGTTTACATGGGTTAAAACTAATTTTGCAAAAATCAATAAAGCCTTCTAAGGTTTCTCAGCCCTATTTACAATCAATTGTAATGTCCTTGCCTGTGGACTCAAGGCATTTTGCTCAACCTAGCAGAAACAAACTCTTCTTATACTCCAAAACTGAAGTTTAAGAGGGTATATTTAGAGATCAACAAGAATTTCTCCTCTCTACAATGTTTTCATGGAATGGAAAAGAAAGAAGATGAGATCCATGTACTGCTGGGCTACAGAATGATGACAGGACATCAATAGGACAAGACTATGTAAGAAGTTCTTCATGCATTCTAGGATTCTGAAAGGAATTTCCACACATAGTAAACTACAAGTTACTTTGCAGTAGGCATTGGTAAGTCTTCCAATTGAAACCTTCCCAAGAATGGTGCTCTGAACACCACCAATGTTTCTTAGTGGCACGTCCTTTTGTAAATAACTTTTCTCATTAAGGTAAAGTGAGCCAGAAAACACAGATCAAGCCTTTTTTATCATTGGTAATGATATGAGCCAGATGGGTATATTTTCATAAGACTGCAGTTGGGAAAGATACCGGCGGGTAAGGAGCAAATAAACCAACTGAAACACTTGAAAGCAGAGAAATTTAGGACAACTTGCAACAACGAATCTCAAGCATCACCTGATGAGCTTTTTCTGTATGCTCCTAAGACTGCAAACACCTCTCTGCAGCCTAGTTAGTAGTGAGCAGAGGAGAGCAAGGGTCGTGAGCAGCCTCCAGCCAGGCCCTAGCACAGTTGCTGCTGTCTTTATCTTTCTACTTGGTCTCTCAGTCTTTTTCCATCTGTGGCTCTTTATCTCTTTCCTACAAAGTTTTTCTTCATGTGACTGGCTTTTGGGAGTTTTCCCCTTTTGGTCTTCTCTTGCTGCAAAGCAATTTTGAACAGGAAAAGAACTCGGAGGAAAAGAGGATCTCGAGACTAGAGCCCGGATGGTCGTTCGTCTACGGGCTGTACGGATTGTGTGTGCCTGAGAAATACTGGAAACAGCTTGCTGGGAAAGGACTATAGGGAAACACACAGGTTTGTCCCCATTTTATTTATCGGACAGAGTTACTGAATCTTTCCTGTTACCATAAATCTTCTTGAGGTGATGAAATCACCGGGGCTAAACAACGGTAAGCTATACTCTTTGCCAGAACAGCTACCTTATGACTAAAAAAAGCAGTGGGAAGGTGAATTCTTAATTCAACCTATAGCGTAGATTAACATGGTTCTCCCTAACGTGCAAATATTTAATGTGTGTGTGACATTTAGTTAGCATCCCGCACATGAAAAGCAGGTCCACTACCATCAGTCCCAACTGGCCAACAACGTGTAGTACCTGCAGACAGACACTTCCCAGAGCAGCACCACACTGATATTGCATTGCCTGTCCAAAGGTACTGAGCGGGGAGTATCAGAGAGGCAGCACAAATATAATGGGACATTGTTTCCTGTGAACTTGAACAATTATGTCTTTGATAAGAGAAGATAAAGGCTGCTCCTCACATGAACTGAAATGACCCAACGGGCTGAGAAGTAACGACATTCAAGGAGCAACAGGAGCTCCCCAGGCGGAACTCAAACCCTGCTCATTGCAGAGAGGCTGCCAAGGCTTGTCCAGTTGACAGACTATCACCCCCCACCCCACCTTTCATGGGAGCCCCCTCTGAGGGGAGGGTGTAAAGAAGATGCATCCAGACTCTTCTCAGTGGTGGCATGTGGCTGGACAAGGGGAAATAGGATCAAACTGAAATACAATTCTAGCTGAAGGTAAGGAAAAAACAAAACTTCTTTAAGAGTGGACAAACACTGGCACAGGTTGTCTGCAGAGCTTGTGGAGTCTCCATCCCTAGAAATATTCAACACCCAGCTGGGCACAGCCCTGGGCAACCTCCTGTAGCTGAGGCTGCTTTGAGAAGGAGGACGGGACTGGACAATCTCCAAAGGTTAGGTTCAACCTCAACCATTCTGTGATTCTGCAGACTCCCTGCTGGTGATGTGGCAACACAACGCAGTGCAAGAGAAGCGTGGGATCCTATCAAGGCCATAGAGCTTTTGGTGGGGGACAGAGCTGGTCTCAGCCACACTGTACTGGGAAATGTCCACCAGTGAACTCACGTCACTCTGGGAATACAACCTGGAAAAGGATGGAAAGGCCAAGCAAGTCTCAATGTTCCATTTCTGGATAAGCCACTCTCTAGATGCCCCTTAGTGCATCACAAGACCAGGATTGAACTGAGGCCTTTAGAAAGCTGCTGGGAATACCATCAGGGAACAATGCAGGAACGAGCATGGTCCATTGCATGGCCCATTGCATGATGAGAGCAACAGAGAACAAGAACAATGAAAGAGGCAAGGTGTTTTTCTGTATCAGCAGGCACCCTAGAGCAGCATGAAGGACAACTTGAGACTGTCTGTCTGAGTAGATGAGTAAGAGACTGAAAGATGAAAGCAGCAGTTGCTGAAACCAGCTGATAAAATAAATAGCTACAAGCGGGTATTTAAAACTCTGAAAGGATTTAAAGGATTAAGTGGCTTCACTTTTAATGAAAGCAGGTAAATCTCATTAAAACTAGTGACACTGCTATAGAAAAGAGAGTATCAAACACTGTACTTTACCTCCTGGCAAGGTGAAACATGCTCTGGACTCCAGAGATTAAGAGTTGCATTTTAACTAGCAATTACAGGGTTAAAGTTTTACCTTTGTTTCCTGGAATAATTTTAATAGGTCTCAGTATTTATCTATTTATTCAGCTGTCTGAATTGAATGGTTTAACCGCACCAGAAACAGCTGCAAGAGTCATAAAAGCAACTGCCCAAAGGTCCAATAAATGTCCAGCAAGTTTTACAAATCAAAGATGTGTGAACTCGCAGAATATCTCCAACTCCTTCCTCTCCAGAGCTACACCTACATTTCAGAAACAGCAAAGAGGTGTCACTGCTGCTTTCCCACCCCATGAAAGGCACGATCAAGTGGCAGCTTCTGGGAACTGAAAGCTAGCCATGGTTGCCACACTGGCAGGAGATGAGGGGTGATGGCATCGCACCCCTGCCAGCTATAGCTTGAGACCCCTGCATCGGTCAGAGCCCTGGCTCACACTGTCTTCCCATCCACAAGGCACCAAAGCAGCCCCTTGCCCCATCACAGGTCTCAACTTGCGTGTTGGGGGTCTCATGACTCAAAAAAAGGAGAAAGTCAGAAGCTCCACCAAAGCAGACCATGGCAAGGGGATTTCATTACAATAGTCCAGCCCCTACAGCAATTGAGAACTGCTCACAGGAGACAAAGTTGAGCAGCCGAGTGTTAAGCCTCGAGTATCAAAAAACACAAGTCAGGCCCCAGTGAGGGGCAAATCTTGAGACTTGCTTCGGCAATTCAAGAGTCTCTCAAGGTCATATATATCTGGACTTATTTTTCTTCCAGTTTCTGAACTTTTAATTCTCACTAACATCACCCTTTCCAGCATTTCACATCATTTCTTTACTTGGAAAAAAGTTAGTAATTTCTTTGCAAGGTCTGGTATAAGCCACAGAGCTGGGAAGAACAGCAACTGATTCCTGTGATTCCTGATAAAATCAAGAGAGCTGGTCCACCATGCATCAACTTCCCCAATAGTCTGTGCCCTGTGTGTAGACAGAGTGAACTGAAAAATCTGTTTAGAAACATTTTTATTTTTCATTACCGAAATATAAATGCAAGTTTGAAAGGAGCTGTCTAAAAGTGGAAGTGCTGGACACAAGTTTGCACAGGAAATTAGATACTTTGCAACAAAGAAAACAAAGCACACCAAAGATTTAGCCATTTTTTTGGAGTAATTTCTCCAGGAAACCAGACTTACAGGTACACGGTCCAGGTGCAGGTTACTGCAGGCAGCTACATGCTCCGTCATTCTTTCCAGGTACTTCTGGACCCATGTACAGCTCCAGCCTAGTCTGCTATACATTGAAAGGTTTCCGTGATAATTAAGTTCATTCAGCCTTCCTAAAAATAACCAAGAAGAAGAGGGCTTTGTCAGGATGCTCACTGAGGAAGCAGACTCCATATTCTGTAAGCATTAAAAAGAAAAAAAGGACAGTCTCTGTTCTTTTCTTTCAGTTTACGCCTCTAAACACAGTGATTACTGCTGGGGAATGTGTTTACACTGTCCTGAGCCAGAGTCATAAACACAACTAACATCAGCAGTCGATGTTAAAATGCATATGCACGTAAATGTGTTCTTGTACACACAAAATCCTAACTTGACAGAAAAAAGATAAGCATCAGATTATCAGTTCGAGGAATCAACTTTAAAGTTTAATATCCCCTTTATTAACGTGATAATTAATTGTCCTATTCCTTAATAAATTATGCAAAGTACATGTAGAGCATTGTGACCTTGAGATGTGTTCTTGCAATATATCCTGTCGGGTCTATATAATTTTGTGCTTACACCAAAATATCATTCACGCTCACGCTTACTCTGCTGCTCTAGCAAGTCAAAAGAATTTTCTTTCACAGATTATGATCAGTATATGATGTCAAAAAATCTCAGTGGTCTAATACCATCCCCGTGAGAATGAATGAGCATGTCAGAACTTTCATTACCTTGACACCCGAGTGGCCAGAAGAACACACTCTTTGTAGGACGTTGGGATTTCCTGCCCTCCCACCCTAGTCTGACAAAAACTGACAAAGTCTTCAAAGCAAATGAAACTCATCTCAGCCAGCCATGCCCTGTTTCCCCATTGCTATAGAGCTACATTTTTAGATAAATATTTTTCCATTTATATATAGAATTCCCCATTTTTATACAATAACAACAGAAAATTAAAGCTCACATCATATTCAGCAACTTTTTACGTTTCTCAAAGTGATTTCTTTTCCCTTTTCATGTATCTAAGAGTTCTGGGAATTATTACGTGGAAAAGAGAATGGGGTAAAGAACTAAAGGATTAAGAGATAGATAAGGAGGCCACTTGATAAAATTAATCTCAAAAGTGTTTCTCTAGACATTGGTTGCTGAAGCCAGCAGCTAAAATACTTCACAGCTCAGTGCTGCCATCAAAGTCGATGTGATTAATGACTAATATAATTCCCTAGGAATAGTTCTGTTAAAAACTCAAATGCCATGTTTTTGTCTATATAGCAGGATAAAATATGTAATCCTGCATAGCATTGAATCAACTAGTATTTTAACAGAGACCATAATAGTGTTTGATGGATGAATCTTACCCAAGGCAGCAGAGCTGGAATTCTAGCAGGAGTTCAGCAGGGATGAATGATAATAAATACCCAGAAAATAGAGGCCTCACAGAAATGATAGTCTGCCATTCACTGTGCCATTCTTCAGCAAGTTTCCATTATATTGTATCTAAGGCAGTGACAATTAATTAGAAGCAGCCTAAATACATCACAGAACACATCTTCTCCAGTTTGTCCACAGCATCTCCCTGACAGTATTTGTCTCCACTGTTGTTGAATATTATTTTCCATTTCTTCTACTTTTCTTTCCTCCATCAATGTTCTTCCTAGTGGTTTCAGAAAAAAAATTGTTACCTTGGATTTAACTAAAAGCATGCAAACAGGGGATGCTCAACTGAAAGTGGACCATCAGCAAGTAATAAATCCCCTCAATTAAATGCATGGATGTGGATTTCAATCTATTTCAGCACACTGATGTGTAAATAAATGAAAAGTGCTCCAACTTACAAATACAGAAGAGTGTCAAAATAAACATAAGCAATGTGATTTCCATTAACATTATCATGCAGAAGCACTGTCTTTCTAGGGATTTAAATGTCGCAACAGATTGAATTGTTAGCACCCCAGAGGTGTAAACTAGGCTGAAACTTGTGGCAAGGGGACTTGTGCAAGCTCTCTCCCTTGTCTTGCTTCTGGGAGGTGAAACCTTCATTTGAAGCACATCTCCCTTGTTCTGTTCCTCTAGGTTAGATCTGCTGCAGGGTCAATGAACACAGAGGAGCAAAAGCCTGACTTCATGAACTTTCTTTACAAGGAAAATTGCATACACTGAAAAATTGTCTTCCTTGGGCAAGTATAGTTACTTTTTAAAGAAACAATTATTTTATTACTTTCAAAATAATTTGTGTTTTCCCAAAGAGAAAAAAACCCAAACCAACAACCCCTGAGGAATAGGTACCTTTCCCTGCACTCACATGCACACATACGGAATTTTGTGCAGCTTTTCACTGTAATTTTGGTTTGGAGGCAGGGAAGGCAGGTGAGGAAAGCGCCTCAGTTACAGTTTTGGCAATAGGCATTCTCATTTGCGATGGGCTGTCCCAATTCAGCACCCTTACAACACAGGTACATATGCAGGGAACAGCATGAACCTACTGCCTCGTCTATTTGCTTTGAGATGTACTTCTGCTCCAGTTGGCCTGTCTTTGTGAGACTTAGGCTTTAAATCTATCTCCAAATACAATATCTGTCCTGTTATTTTAACAATGAACTCTGCTCTGCATAGGATCTGCCAGCCCCATCTTCGGGCTGATGCAACAAAAGAGAAAGAGCAGTCAAGGAGGTTCCTCCTATAGTATCTTTTTCCTCCTCGTGCTTGGCACACAGGGAACAACTTTCTTGGTAACCTGGCTCTGCTCGATGCCAGAGCATGCTCCCCTGGGGAAGCAGCAGAGCAATCCCCCAGCAGAGCCCATCCTGACCTGCCTGCAGCATTGAGCACTTGCTGTCTGTTACACAAGTGGTACCCGCCGCACCAAGTCCGGGTGTGCCAGCCTCTCACACAGTTACCCCACTACACTTCTACTAACAGGTTCTGCCTTTTCTACATCAACCCATAGGAGCGTTGCTTTGAGCTCCACCTTGCCTCATCTGCTTTTGTGCTTCGGGAACTCCTAGAACCGTAACCAGACCGAGCCATTCTCCATACCCGATGGCACCCAGTGCCCAGCTTCATTTAAGAGATGCCTTGACACGCTGACTCCTGGCTGTCAGCTAACTTCCCTCCCACTTCCACTCTCTCCAGTTTTGCTCATTCCTTCAGTAACACTTAGAGAAAAGTTGTAGATCCTTCTCTCCTGATACACTCACCTTGAGCAGCAGCAGCAGCACAGTTAACAACAGACACTGAAGTAGTGGTATTTCTCAGTGAAACACAATAAAAAAAAGATGTTCCCAGGGCTTTTACCTTGCAAGACCAAATGTATACTTTTAACTGGGGGGTGTTAACCACAGACATTTGATAGAGTGATTACTTTGGGTTTAAGTTGTTCTGCAGGTTCTTCTCAAAGCAACTCACACCTTCAGGGAGAAGCCCTGATGGTGCTTTTCTAAGTTATAGGCAGAAGAGCAACAAGCCCTGTCACAGCATGACATAGGTGACAAACTGTGAATCTAATTAAGTGTATAATTATACAGCAGATTGCAGCACAGTATGCCATTACTTAAATCAACTGACTTGCATGCCAGCCCCAGAAACATGGCACTCAGTGCTGGCTGAGCTGGACACTTCAGGGACCATTTCCAGTAGGAGCAAAGAATCATAGAAGAGTAGGGGTTGGAAGGGACCTCTGCAGATCGAGTCCAACCCGCCTGCCAGAGCAGGGTCACCCAGGAACAGATCCAGGAGGCTTTTGAAATTCTCTAGAGCAGGGGACTCTGCAACCTCTCTGGGCAGCCTGTTCCAGGCTCTGGCACTCTCACAGTCTCACTTCTGCATCCCTTTTCCTTGAAACATTGACAATTGACAGTATCTTCTGGAAGTTATGTGTGTAAGAAATCCTTCCCCTTTAGGAAACTTCTCTTCCCAAAAAAGCAGTAGTTTCTGGATGCGTGCCGTTACACCTTGCAGTCTCTAGACTTGAATACTGACACTTGCATAAATAACATTCACAGCAAGAACTTCTGTTAAACAATCCACACAGAACTGACCCACCTTTGCAAATCTCCTTTGAACCGTAACAGGAATACACATGGCATTCAAAGCACATAGCTCCTGTGACACTGGAGTCAGAGCTCGGGTACATGTGGTTCTGCTTCAGAGCCTCTGCCATTACCATTACATACTGGTTTGGGCACTCGGCAACAGGGGAGCGTTTCTGGGGAATTCTGAAGGCAAACACATGCATTTTAAGACACCCTTTTGTCTTGTCTGGGAGAACTAGAGACTGCAAGTAAATTCACACTGAGCAGGTGGAAGAACATGCCCTGAAGTAACAGCTAGTCTTCCAAAAATCAGAAAAAACCCAACTTGAAATCTATTCTGAGATCACCAACATGACTGATAACTACTGTAGATGAGCAGACAAAATTTACCAGCGTTGGGGAAGAATAAAACAATTGCTGAAATCACACCTAGGACAGGGAGCTGAGCTGAATCCTGAAGCACTGTTAGTGCCTGGTTTGAAGCATGAAGCTTTATGCAAAGCCCTCGTGCCATACTTTCCAGACACAAGGGACAGGACGCGACCCTGATCTACCCTGTGTGATTGATGGGCCCTCCATCTCATTGGAACTCTTCAGGCTTGAAGAGTTTACTGAGGTTTTCTGGGTGGCTGACTGGGAGAAGCTCTACCCTTTAGTCCGCTCGGTGCTGGCAATTAGTTGTCAAACTGGCAGATATCCTCACCTCACCCGGATCTCTCAGCAGAAAGGGAAGAGGCTCCCAGTCTGCTGAATATTTCACAAAACACGCATTCACAGGTTATGTAGCAGGAAAAAAAAAAAGAGAAAACCACACTATGCTGGAAGATATGTGCAGGTAAACAAGTATATGGCAGCTTAAATAGGCTGAATAAAGCCCAGAAATATCAAACCAAACCAGAGAACAAAGTGAGTTACTAACCTAATCAGGTTAAAATGGGGCATCTTTCAGAATCAGTTTGCAGAACAGAAAGATACAGACTCTAAGGACCAAAGACTGTCCTTTAAGAAGAGCCTGCCCAATTCCAATCCTGAATATCAGGGCCAGATTGTTCACCTCAAGTTTACAGAAAGTTAGAAAGGAAGAAACTAACTCATACTGGATTATATTCAAACAAATCCTGAGTACACTTTCTGTTCAGATAAAATGCTTGGCATCCTTTTGATTAACAAAGTGACTTTATGCTGAAGCTGTATCACTTCAGTGGAAACTACAGGAGTTCCCTTTAACAAATAAGCATAGGTCCTAGCAGTGGTTACTCTAAGTAGGACATCCACTCCCACCTAACCCTATTCTACCAGAACTCATATCATGTCTACCTGGAAGTTGACTCCCATTAGCAGCTCCTGCTGTATTTTACTGAGGTTTTTTTCTACAGACAGACACTACTGCACTGGCCTCGCACTGGTTTGCGGAAACCATTGAGGTGCACCCCCTTGTTTTCAAGGGCTTGACTGGATTTTACCCATGTTGCCAGCTGGCTGGCAAAAAACAAACTCCACACAGGTGAACATAAAAAAGCCTTTGTGGGGCACGTGGCTTAATCTAATAAACTTTACTGAGAAACTGAATCATGGCCAGGCAAATTACAGGGGCAGAAGAACAAGGATATGAGCACAAGAAGTTTTGCATTGTCTACATGCCACAAGACGAGGAAAACAGTCTAATTAGCCCGAGATAAACTCTGTATAAGAGGAAGTCAGATGCGCTTTCGTTTCTTCTGAATTTTATCGAACGTAAATGCCAAGATTAGAAGGACAGAGACCTTACACCGGCCTTTCATTAACGAGCAGAGATAGGCACTTCCAAAGGACAGCAGAGCAAACTGAAGGAGGCTGAGACACTCTTAGATGGAACTGCTTCTTTCCAGAGATACTAAAAGACAGCAAAGACAATCCCTCTCCCAACTGAGGAAACTCAGGTGGGCGATGCCCTGGGAATGCTACACGGGGAAATCCCATGTGAACAAACTCTTGAAATCATTGCTTCCAGCAGCAGTTTTCAAGGAAAAATGTCCTCTAGTCAATGCTTCGCTTGCTATGTCTTCTGTTGAAGGTCTTCTGACTTCCCCCAGTCCTTAACCGTGTGCTGGATATTCCACCTCTGTCCTGTGCAGGTCTGCATTACGAGTCTGTAAGAAGCTGGATTGTCCGCGATGATTTCGAGGCACCTTTTCGTGCTCCTGTTGATGATGGCCGATCCCTACGGAAGGAGAGGAAACAGGAGAGAAGCAGGGGGCTTATAAACTCAGTGCTCTCCTAGGAAGCAATTCTCAGCCTCTACGAATGTGTCTGAGAAGCACTAGTAGGTCACAGACCACAGGCTAACGACACATGCCAACTTATGGAACTCTCCACGTCACATCAGGGCTGGGGGCTGGCCTGCTGGAAAGCAGCTCCACAAAGAAGGGGCCAGTCTCTTTCCAGTGGTGCTCAGAGATAGGACGAGGGGCAACAGGCACAACCTGGAACGTGGGAAGTTCCACCTCAACATGAGGAAAAACTTCTTCACTGTGAGGGTGCTTTTTGGAGTTCAGAGGGTGTGGGATGTTTGGGTTTTTTGAGTGTTTGTTTTTTCTACAGCTTGAAAAATTATTTTACTGAATTTTAATACTGTATATCCTGTTTGGAAAGAAGAGAGACAATAACACGTAAGACTAGCCATCTCTTATCTGTAAGTTAATATTTCAGTATCAACTATTGTGAACGGGGTGGGGTGTGATTAAGTCAACTCATCACACCGGAAGTGAGGATTTTTCTAAGGGGTTGGGCTCCAGAGCAAACAGGATCTTACCCAGCTCCTTTAGGCAGCCAGTTGATTCACTGTGATAATGCTTGATGCACACAAGGAACTGAAGGTTTACTTTTGAGGTGGGTCTAAACCTTCCAGAAACAGACCTGCACCTTTTTCTGAGTTTTCTGGTTACAGACTAGGCTAAAGATAAGGAAAGCCCATGACAGTGGAATTTCTGGAGACCATGCAGGTCTGTGTTATTTGATGCACATCACTGAAACCTTTGTCTCTTCACCAATTCAACTCCTCTCACAAGATTTCTCTCCTACTCAGTTTCTCATTGAGAGGGGAAATACAGTAAACAGGCCTATACATTACATGTTAAATTTATTAATTCTTAATTACATAAAGCTAATAAGGTTTGAACTGCCTGAGAAAGGAGAATCTGCATGGTTTCCTTTCATACCTCTCCCTCTACCATTATCACTGCTGCCTGTTTATCCTGCCCTAGCAGCAAAGCAGTATCCACCTTGCACTAGCTAAGTGTCCTGGTTTCTCTGGGATACAATCATAGAACCAGTTTTCTAGTCAGGAAAGATGCACTCTTCAGAACACTGCAGCACCTGATTTGGTGAGAACAAAGTTGATGCGACACTGTTTTCACTTATGGACACCCATGGCACATGGGTCTCTATAATGATCAAGATCTTTAGCAGTTCTGAGGTAGCCAGGTGCTAAAGTTAGGAGGAGCAAAAGCCAAGGCAGCTGGCCCAAGCTGGCCAACAGCAGTATTCCATTCCATGAATGTCATGCTCCCTACAAACTGGAAGGTTTGCTGGGGATGGTCTCCTCTTCTCAATGGCTGCCATCCCTGGAGGGTCTCACCCATCGCTCTGCTCCCAAGACCAACTCTCCTGTCTGTTGTTACTGTTGTGCCTTTACTGGAACTGTGGTGCTGGCAGTGCCTGCCATCTGGCACTCACTGCAGTGCACTCAGTGCGTGGGCTGAACAGAACTGTGTGACCTTCTATTAGTATCAGTATTAGGGGGTTTATTACTGTTTTATTAAATCTGTTTCCATTTCAATCCAATCATCTCCTTTTCTCAGTTCCCCTTCTCAGGAGAGGGAGGGTCGTTGGGTGACAGAGCTGTTTAAACAAAGACACTAAACTAGCATTTACCATATCTTGTATTCAGAGGCACTGAATACAGAACATGAAAGTATCACTTGAGTTCTTAAGTGTGTCAGCATAAATCCTGCGTAAATGGAGACAACTGAACGTGGTGTGAAGACTCCAATGGCCGGCTGTAACCTGACCTCTGAAAGGATCAGTCTAGCTTGATCTCCAACAAGGATTTTCATGCTCAGGTGCTGTTACAAAAGTTTGTACCCGACAGGGAGCAGCACGAGGCATCAGCCCACTTTTTTCATAAGACCAAGAGGTCACACGAGAAGGCTGGGCAGACAGAGGGTGGGCAGTGGAGAGTCAGACAATCAGACATCAGACCCATCTATAGTCAGCCCATCAAAAGCAACAGAGGTGCTTGGGCTTGCACATTCCCTGCCCGTTAGCTGAACTGTGAGAACTGAGCAAGTGAGACTTTTTGGTCAGCTCAGATAAAAATTAAAGGACTCAAACCAGCTGATTCCACCAAAACAGACGGACAAATAAGTGGCTATGATTCAGGTAACAAGTGAGAACCAGTTAAATTACGGTCACTTGGCTTCGGTTGTGTGACCATCCCCTTGTTTTTAATAGCACACACCCCTGAAGACTCCATCACCTTCACCGTAGGTGACTGCAGCAGCACCTACAAGTCTTCAGATTGAGGCAACATTCAGGTGCAAGCTGCTTTGCAAGGAAAGTGCCTAAGGATTCAGTATAGAGGGAAAGCTTTTTGAAATGTGGGGATAGAGAAATCCACCTACCTGCTTAAAATCCCAGTGCAAGTTCAGGCCTTTAGTCAGAGCTGTGTCACATTGCTCTAAAACTGGCAGTTCCCCACTCCCAGGGTCTGTGAGGCATCTATCAACCGTATTCCGTCGGGCATGTAAACCTCCTACGTACATTTCCCCAGTGCTGTGGTAATAGAGGAGCTGAAAGAGAAGGTGATACCACTGTCAGGGAATTGAGATACCAAGGAAATCTCATCAGCAGATGGTTCCAAACCTGCTGTTAAGAGGTTATCAGCTGCATAGCACCAGCAATCACTGCTCTCTCAGTAATTAAAGGAGGGTGAATTTGACCCACCCTCTACTACATCTTTCTGATTTTCAAAGAAAAAAAAAAAAGCAAGATGCTTACAATAAAATGGTAACCCTTAGCTTCTCTCCTACTGAGAGGACAGGCAGTGAGGTGTAAGGAAGTGCTTCATTTCTCTCCCATTCATCGCACTGATCTGCTGTTAATCAACCCAATGAACCAATATCAAAAGGAGGTCTCAATTTTTTGGCAAGGCTAAACCAAAAGCCTTAGGTTAATGCACTTCGATCTCCATGGGAACCTGCTCTGCTGCCAGTTGCACTGAGGAGCAGAATTTAATGAAAAAGGTTAATACTCCCCATTAAATAGCACAGAGATAATAGTTTTGAAGTGCCTATTTCACAGCCCTATGGTGGCCTGAAAGGAACAGTTAACATCAGCTGATACACAAAGATCCGATCAGTTGCTTGCATTACCTGTGGTGAGTATGCATGACAGGGATACATAATGGGTGTGTTTCCAGGGATAGGGCCTTGATCAATACAGATGTCTTCTTTCAGGGTGTTTTTCATCTGCCAGAATAAAACGGGAAATTTACCGTGAGGAACAGCAATCCTGTTTTCAATTCCTCACCGCTAATTTTAGGACCTGTCCTGAGAGACAGGCTGCTTTATTCAGAGGTCTGCAACAAATCCTGAAGCAGAAGATACAATATGGGTTTAGAAAATAAATCTCAGATTACCTTTGTAGAAATGAGTCATCACAGGAAAAATCAAAAGCAAATCTTTCAGAGACTCACTGACATTATGCCATGTAGCATCCTGTCAGAAGTGCCCAGGTAGCTACCACTGCCCAGCTCCAGCAGTACTCTACCTATGCCTACCTATATCAAGAGCCACTACACCCTGGTTGATTCTCTTTTGCAAATAGAGGCCCAACTGCCAACATGTTAGATGCTATCTTGACTCATGTCTGCATGCTTTCCAATTTATCCTGCTAATCTCAACAGGAGAAAAAAAAAAAACCATGCTATTCCATTGAAAAATTCAGGCCCTTACAAGAAGCTTTTGATCCATTCCTGTTGGTCAATACAAGAGCTTTGCATACAGAAAAACAAAAAAAAAAGCATGCTAAGCACTTTGCCAAACTACTGTTGTGCTCCCATCAGTACATACACAGTACACAGAGTTTAAAAATCCTAGACTGATAGCTGATATGAAAAAGATTTTAGGAAACTTTCTAGGCATTAAAGACACGTAAAAGTCTTTTTAAAGGTTCTAGGGAAATGTCAAAATCAGCAAAACAGCTTTCACAACAACTCCTCATAAGAGTAGAGCTAATGAATTGTTCCATAGTCCAGATAAAGAGGCTCAGTACTTACTGTTCCATAGCCAACAATGTTGGGAAGAAATATTAAATTAGGGTAAACATTTTTTATGTACCAGTCAAAGCTTTTACAGTTCAGTTTTTTCCTTAGCTCTTTCCTGGAAGAAACATCTCCAAAGTCTACTCCAGAATTCTGCAAGAACATGAAATTCAGGACATTAAGGTGGCCTGAGAAACATGGGAAAATACAGACTTGTTAATCCATATTGTCTATTCATAACACAAAACACATTTTTTAAAATATACGGTTTTTAACTTCATAATTTAAGTATATGTTTTGCCTAGAGAACTGACAATAAAGTACTGGAAAAACTAACACGTTGTGACTTCATAAATATAAGGAATATCAAAGTTACATGTGGCTATGAAATAGTTTTCCTATTTTACACTGACCAAAAAAAGAAATGTAGCTCAAAGTGAAAAATAAGGCAGAGCTTGTTAAGGACCTTAGTTAGATCACTAGTCTGATGACTGTGATGCTCAATGTGCATTAGAGCAATCAAGATTCAAATGATGGTTTCCAAGACTATCTTGTACAAAGTGGCACAGCTCCAGCAGGAACGTTTGCTAGGGATCAGTCCAACAGGAGTTTACACCCTGTCTGTGAGCAGTTCTCTAAAATTTGTGTGGCCTGAACATGTTAGTTTAGGAATTTCAAAGAGACTCAAACCAGTTCCTGATGACTACCATTTGCAGGGGAAAAATTCCAAATGTTTACAGTAAAGGTTAATGGGGAAGAGAAGTGGATTGGTCTGAAGTTTTAGTTTATGCTATATCACTCTATGTTTTAATTTCTTAATATCTATTCAAAAAACACATGGAGGTGGGAGGCTATTCTTCCTTTGTTAAAGATTCCTAAATCCACTGAAGCGCAGGCTAGGGAAATTCATACAGGTTTGGGGATTTTTCTTAACTGAAGTGATCAATACTCAAAAGACTTGGTCTTGACACTTCCAGTATCTTCAACATTTTGTGTAGAAGTTAAAATCATTTTGAGAAGTACTGAAGTTAATCAAAAGGAGGAAAAAAAAAAATCCTGATATTTAATGGACTTAGATTACTGTTATTAAAGGAGATTTATCAATTTCCCATTATTACCATTTTTCAACCTTCCAAGGATGCTAAAAGACTTTCTTCTACACGTTGAACAATTTCACTTTATATTCTTTAAGCTAGGCATAGCTGTTGATCTGAGCCTAAGAGGAACATATCTATGACCATGGCTCTTGGATGCAATCCATATCAATAATTATTAACATATCAATATTCATAATTTTCTTTCCCCCCACAGTGACTCTTACAACAACACTATGCCTCTTTCTGTGTGAGCACATGCTCTTATTTGACCACTCTGAAACTTTGGATTCCAATCTGCAATCCAGAGGAACACTGCCCACCTCGAGTGGAATATTCCACGCAAAGTAGACCATGTACTTGTACTCATCCATCCACACTTCAGCCACCCGCAAGGCGTTGCGTTTCACGGCGATGCTCAAGTCCAGCAGGTAAGGCTTGTGAGCTCTTTCCAGATGAGCAATTCTTGAACAGGGCAGCACTTCTACTTTGCCTCCACACTGCCAGGCCTAGGTCAAGAAAAGAGAATTTGGGGTGGAGTTAACAAAAAATACAAAGAGTTTGAGTAAATTGGCAAGTGCTCCTATTTCTGCTCCCCCATCTCCTTCACCAAATGAACTAGCATGGCCTCTACATTCAACTAGGTTTTTGTGTCAGTTTAAAATCCTTAGGAAGTATCAACAAAAGCCTACTGATGAGCCTTAAACACTTTGGGTAATCTATGATTTCCTTTTGGTACCCAAAATAAGCAGAATTGTTCTGAAATATTAACCCATGCTGTTGTCAATAACCAAAGGCCTGAGTGCTTTCAATAAATAAATCACATATTAATTTTCACTGCCTTTCAGAAAAAGATGAAAATAGGCTTACCCTCAGGCCAAGTTCCACGTTTTCTCCCCCATATATGTGCATTCCACCATCCAGTACTCCAATCTCACCCAGAAATTTTCTATCTGCAGCAAGAATCCCCATTATAGATGGGCTCCTGGAGGACCAAACAATTAAGATTAGAAAGAAGCAACAGCGGTGGAAATAAAGTCAATTACCAATCAATCACATCTTGAAATTCCAGAAGGATTCCAGCTGTATCAAAATAGAGTAACAGACTTAATTCAGAAAAACCAGTGGATCAACATTAAAGAATCCAGAGGATAAGAAATAAACTTGCTCAATGCTAGAATAACTATGATCTAGTATTTTTTAAAGAGTTAGATATATTTTAAAAAGAGAAGTAACCACAATTTCCACATATTTAAAACAAGAAAGAAGTCAGGTTAGACTCCAGCGAGGAATAATTAGGTTGGACATTATGAAATTTTAACATTAAGGAAACTAAAAGCCCTTTGCCCAGGGGGACTGTGGAATCACTGTCAGCTGGGGTTTTGAAAGAGAGATGAGACAGTTGTCCGGCAGGATCCATTCCAGAAGAACTCACCCTAGAGTTGGTGGAAAGAGGGACTGAAAGGGGGTTCGGTGCTGTTTGGAGACCTGCACTCTCTGTGACCAAACCCATTTTTATTTTCTCTTCTTTCATGTTATAAATATCTTGTTGCAGAGGCACCACCAGATCAGCTCAGGTTTGGCCAACACCGTGTCTGTTTTGGAGCCAGCTGGAGCAGAGGGTATTCAACACAGCCTCTCACCCCCACTTCTCACAGCAGCCACCCTCAGTAACAAAGCCTTGCCACAGAAACCTAATAAAATGACAGGACTGGAAAAATCTGACCTCTTATCTCGTGTTCTTGTAAGATTGTTTGATAGATGGCTGTTAATAGCAAAGGGACAACCGACAGCCTCTGACTGACATCCTTGTAGAACAAGGAAACAAATGGGTTTCTATATTCAGCATGAGGTGGCTGCTGGACTCATAGCTGAAGACAAACTAATCTAAGAGGTTCAGGAAGGTATCAGGAAAAGCTGCAAGTATGTTGGATCCTCAGCCTAACAGTAAGGGGTTGCTTCAGGTACGACAGCTGTGGGTATTGTGTTCATGTCTTCTGCCTCTGTGTGACACACAAGTGACGAGCTGAAGAAGGCTGCCTGCGATCACGGCAATCATATGTGACTCCAGCATCTCCAAAGAAGGAATTGCACAACTTGAATCCATGTGAGTCCTCACAGCTCAGACATGCATTGTCCAGAAAAGGTATGATTCACTCCATACTGTTGGGCAAGCATGGAGAAGGCCCCCAGTTCATCTTGCACAGCCAATAAATATTGCTACCACACTCCTAGCTAAGGAACATGAGACAGAAGAATTGGTGACTTGGGCACTGCCTGAAAATCTGACAGCAGGATCAGCACAGGGCACATTCTGTAATACAGCCCTGCAACTGGTGTACTGAGGTTTTCAGGGCTGGCAAAGACCTCACACTTCCAAACCAACTAGCCAGCTATAATGTACTTTGTAGGTATCTATCCCACCACCCATCATCTTCCTTCTGCAAGCTCTGTGTTGGCTATCATGTACCCTGACTCACTCCAACGCTATCCACACTCACCGGACTGGGGCTGTTTCATCTTTCAGAGCATACCACTCAGCTGGTAAAGGCTCATAAAGGCACCAGAGTGCCCAGTCAAATCCATCTGCAGCCACTGCATACGGAACCAGCTCAAAGTCGTCGAAGCGAATGTTGTCAAACACCGGCGAGATGATAACAGTGCGGTCTTCTTGGAGCCGAGACAAAATGGGCTCAGCCCTGCCAAAATTAAGAAACAGAGTCTTATCAGCTTGAAAAAAGTGGAAATCTAATGAACAGTACTAAACTTTACCACCTGTTTCTAAAACTGGGCTAGCCACTTTAAGTCATTGACCTTGGCCTCTACAAAACATTACACGCTGCTCTTGGAGTGCTAGCAATGCAAATTGCTGGTGCCACGACTCGATTCTCCCTTCCATTAGACTGCTGCTACATTCTGACTGGGAGTAATCAAACTACCTGCAAGTTCTCTGCCTAACTTGCTGTGTTTGTTGCTACCTGGTTCTGCTTCCTGTACACTCCAGAGAGTCTTCGCTATCTGCATGAAGAGACAGGAAGGGAAAAGGAAAGGAAGGAGATCCTGAGGTCAATCATTCACCATCTCTCCCCTTGATGGCACAGCTGCTGTATGAGGGACAGGGTGTGACCAGACACTGCATCCCTACAATAGAAGAAGGCTCACAGAATACAGGCAAGGAAGATGTGCTCATAAAGCTCAGAGGAGTGGCCACAGCTATCATAAAGGAAGGTGAACTTATCCCAACATCAAGGGGACTGGACTGGGGAGTGGCCTTTGTGTGCAGACAAGTAAGTGCCAGTTGAGTGGGTCGACAAGTCATGTACCTGGTGTTCCTAAAATAATCAACAGAAAGTACTACCTTCCTGAGACAGACAAACCAACATGGGGAAAGTGTGTATGTGGCTCGAACCAAGAGAGAATATAAAAACTGAACACGCAGAAAAATGAACTCTGAAGAGAATAACACACTTGAGGGGGCTTCAACCCACATATTCCTTCTCAGCAACTAGGGATGCCCAGCATCTTCATGGGGAGCAGTCTTATGCATCTTGTTTGGACTGTGATCCAACTGTAAATTGCAATTGCTATATTGTGCTTGTGTTGTGGTTTCAGTATATTGCCCTAGTACTTTTCTAAACCAAAATCCCATGTATCTTCAAATAAGTAAGTTTAGTATTAAAATATTAAACCCCCTCTCATGAAATACCTAAAAAAATAAATCAGAGTATGGGACTCTTGACACAGGGAGTCTTTCTGCTTGACCCCAGTTGCTGTGAGGCCTAAAAGAACTGATGTTATCCCTCCCTGTATACTCTTGACAGCCCAGCCTATTCCAAATGAGTCCTGAAAGCCATGACCAGAGAACTTCAGCACTACCTTTAAGACTGTAACACCTTCGGAGGGTCAGCTAGGGTGCTGTCAAGACACAGAGAGACATGGACCACATACAGACACTTCAACAACCCAGAGGGAGACAATATAAAGAGATTCCACTCAAAACAGTGCCGTAGACATCATTACCTAACAGAATGTAAATATCCACCAGCAGCTCTTTGATTTGTCTCTCTTTGCAAACTACAGAACTATAACACGCTATTAAACCAACGGGCAACAGCAAACAAACATGAGTCAAAGTTGGAATGAGAATCAAACCAATTTAAAGGCATTGGGTATTATGGCTGTCTAATGTACTTATAAAGGGACAAAGCTACTGGCAGTGGGACTAAATAACCTACATCATTCTTAGGTTATTTCACTGCATGAAGTCCTTTTGCCTAGAAGTATGATAAATACAGAGAGAAGGTAGGCATTTTCTCTCTTCCTCTTCACTAAGCAGCTTAACTCCATTACCTATCTGCTTTGCTATTTGTTTCAAACAATTGCATCCCTTTTCCTCTCAAAAATAACTGACTTAGTGGTTAATTATCATGTGGCAGGCCAGAAAGGAGAACCACATATGGGATGCCTGTCCCAGCTACACAGCTATACTCTTTGTTCTCCCTCTTTCCACTTCAGAAACCCCCCAGTGCCCACAGCCTTACCACGCCATGTTCACTTCAATATGGGCATCCAAAATTGCAACAGCATCTGCAGTTGATGCCTCCCAGCCCGAAACCCGGGCTTGGGTTAGGCCTTGTCTTTTCGGATGTCTGATGATCTTCAGCAGTCCAGGATGCTTTGCATTGTATTTTTTGATGTGTTTCTCCAAAGGTCCTTTCAGATCATCTAAAAGCAGCCCCCACGTTTTAATGATTTAAAAAAAAACAAACCAACAAAGTGTTAGTTAATATTAAGCAATGGAGATTATGTAGCTAATGGGTTTCTAGCTTCTCCCAGTTCCAGACCAAAACCCGATGTATTGTTCGCAATAGAATTATTCAGCAACCCATGAATTCAAGAGGCTTATTTTTAAACTTAGATTCCATTCCAGGAGTTCAATGAAGTACCTATATTTCATTTACATATGGTGCTATTGTAAGGCTTCTAAATTGTACACAAATACATCAGTAAGTAGAAACTTGTGACGTAACAGCAACCAATTAGCTGTCAGTGCAGTGATTTCTGTGCATATCTTCTACTATGTGGAATGGAAAAGAAAATAAACAAGCTCTGAAAATATGAAATGCTCCTGCAAGGGCTGTAGGAACATCAGCTCCCTCACCAAGAAAACACAGTGTCAGAGAAAAGCAATAGGAAGGTGGGACCTCTTAGCATCATTTTGGAAATCCACTTAAACTCTTGCTCCACCTAAACTGACATAGTCTTTCCATCAGCTACAGAGCCTGAGAAAGATGAGGAATCAAACACCTCTCATCAGACAAGGAAAAAAATAAAAGATCACTCTTAAGATCAGATCGGGCTGTGACTGGTTCACATGGATGATTTTACAGTGCTCTGTTCAGCTCAGTTTTAAGAGCAACAAGGCACTCGCTGCTTCCCCTTCACAACCCAAGACACCACTCTTCAAGGAGTTATTTCAGATACCTACAGAGATGGTTTTCTTAGTGTACTCTTACTTTGGGGCTGTGCCCGACGAGCCAGTGATCATAAATACTCTCCCACTTTAATTTTTAACCTTTCCAAATACTTGCAGAGCATCATTCTGTTCCTTATTAGCTGCCTTTTTCTTTTTCTCCAGTCTATTAAGATGTTTAGGTTTTTTTCCCCGTACTTAATTTATTACTTAATTTCGAGCTGGCTACTCTGTGAACCCAAAAGGCCACCAACATTCATTTAACACAGTAGTGACATAGATTAGCAAGACTCCTGCCTTCCCTGGGTCACTTACCATTTGAGCTGTAATCATCTACCAGGATGATTTCTTTCAATAAGTGAGAAGGTGTTCGGTTAATGATGCTAGTAATCGCACGCAAGATGATTGACAGCGCTTCGTTCATAAATATAAGTACAACGCTGAGCGTTGGAAGGTTTTTCGGATACGTTTTCATTTGACAGCTGTAATAGAGACACAACTTCAGCAGAGTTTCCCAAAACCGTCAGAGAGCAAGGCAACTGCAAGCAGCAGAATTGGGATGTTGGGCTTAAAACATATAATGAAAGTCAGCGTAAGAGGGGAAAAAGGGGATTCCTAAATTCAATTTTCATTATTCATGTGTTATGCATGTACATAAACCATCGGGGTAAAGCTAAAATTTCTGTGAATAAATAAAGAACAATTACTGTTTCTTAATCTAAATTGGATTTAAAGGATTGAAACTGAAGCACACAGTAACTCAGCCTCCCACGATTAACTCACAAGGCAGCGGATGCATGAGTGAAATTTCACTTTTTGCATTTACAGAAGGTGACAATGGCCAAACTTGACAGCAGACAGAAGTAAAATAAATACTATTATTTAATAATAAGTGCAATGAAGAACAACAGCTTAGGTCTGGCTATACTTGTAAACTGACACATGAGAAGGATTCCCTGGGACAAGGGATCTCTTCAAAAATCCTTCCGACAGGGTAAACCAGGCTTTGTGGAACTGCACGCTACCCCAGAATAAATTGTTCCTGGTAGTGAAAGAAACTTGTTTTGTGCTATTTGAACACCTCTGTATTTCCTATGTACTGACAAATGATTTATTTCTTTTTTTTTTTACATATATATCTGGGGTATTTATCAGCTCTGCTAATGAACACCCTGGTCACCACACAGATGAGGGCTAGGTCTTTTTAATAGTGCTAAGCACCAATTTTAGAGCAGACAACAGAGCATAGCTAGATTCTCAGGCTGATGACTCCCTCTCCTTAGAAATATGCTCATGAAAGCACCACTCAGACTGCACGTGCTGTGTAGCTACATAATGCAGCTTTCTGAGACAAACTCTTGCTGCAGGTAGACCTCTGCGGAGGTAACGGCACAAACAGAATGCATTCTTGTTGGAATTTCTCCATCAGCTTTGTTACCCACTAGTGCAAGAACCTGAGTGAGTATCTGCAAAAGGCAATCTTTGCAGAAATATCTTTACGATGCACTTTATGATGCCAAGCAGGAGTGCCAAGCACCGCACCCATTCTTTGGGACCACGCAGACTCAGCGTGTGTGGATGTGTGGCTGGCTCACCACTGCACAAAGCCCATCTCCCTCAGCCTTCTCCTTCTCTGCTACACTGCCCCATGGACACCCACGGTCAAGGGCAACTTCCTGCTGTCTGCTCCAGATGGAAGTGGCTCCACGCAAGAAGTATGATGAGGACACAGTTGCATAACCTGCTCTTTCCATCTTCCAGGGGATTGCCAGTAAAACAACTCCTTTTCCCAAGTGTGACACTGTTAATTCACACCCAGTTTGCAATTCTCTCTGTCCCCACACACCCTCTTCTCAAACACTCCAGCAGATATAGTACAGGCAATCATGGGTACAAAGGTGTAGGCTTATGGTGTATCTGTGACATTCTTCCACTATTACACCAGTTAATTCCTGTAAAGCTTACTGTTATATTTTGCAAATAACATACCTTATACTACACAAAAAAAATCATGCTTCCTTTTTTAACAAATACTTGCTCCTAATGAGGTTTTTAATGTCTACTTTTGCCAGGTCCAGTAGTATCCCCAGTCTGCTTAAAAAATATTATCTATTGGCTTTAAGAACCAATGAATTCCCAGAAAAATCCCTTAAGCTTCCTCTTATGAGGTGGTCTGCTTACATACATCTTAATCCTTTAGATGTTTACCCCACTATGTTTTCCCTGTCATTATTCCTCAGACTCTGATAACCTGAAGGGGAAGCAGAGAGAGAAAATACAGCTACAAGGAAACTAACAAGGTCAGAAGTTCCTTATGGCTACTGATAACAAAGATAAAGAGGGCCAGGGATTCAGGTCAAGTGCTGAATCTTCCCTCGCCCTCCATGGGACTCCCTGGCCAATAACTGGTTCCAGCCATCTCTCCTGTTTGGTTTCTAATCATCTTTTAATAAGCAGTCTGCAGTACAGCTAAGAGAAACAAGTATTTTGTTAAAAAGGACAGAATTTTACAATGGAGGGGGTTAGTTCTTCAGTTCTATTTTGGGGGGTTTCCAAGGGGAGGGAGTCTGTGTGTGTGTGTGTGTGTGAGAGAGAGAGAGGTGTGGGGTGTTTAAAAAACACCACGCTGGATAGCTCAGCATATAAGAGGCTTACGTAAGGCAACGTAAGAGGCAAGAGAAAGAATGTTTCAGTTGTCCTGCCTTAGGGGCTTAAACAGAACGTAAGCAGACTAGAAGGCCTCCTGTCTTCTGAGTGACATGGTTAGTTTTTTCCATTTTTACTGACAATTAGAAGTTCTGTATTAGTTTTAATTAGCATTCTTTTTTCTGTGTGTCCCCTCTACACTGTGACTTTGTGACTCACAATCTTAGGAGTATTACAAGTCTGAGCAAGATTTGATAAGGAAAAAAAACCTAACCAAACAGAGCACAAATCAAGACGTGTCAGCAGATTATCTTAACTTAGTCCAAAGCAATGCAGCTCCCTCTCCCTTTAACTTCATGTCACCTTGGGAATGTAGAGAGGGCTTATACTGCACCTGGGAGATCTGGTGTCCCTGATAGGTCGATCCAGAGGTAGATGATCACTGAGGTAAACATTATACCCATAATTTAGGAACAGTTTCTGTGCGATAGCTTGCTCCTCTTCCCTTAAATCTGCACCCCAGCGTTTGAACAAAGCCGAGTCTGGATACAGTAAATGGTGTTTAACCTTCTTTTCCTCCTTTGCATTAGCAGCTTTGTGTATTCCAGTCTTTTGCAGCTTCAGATCATGTTCTATTTGTTTTATATTTTCATGGAATGCTTCCACTGATTTTGCTGATTGAAAATAAAAGAGGACTGATTATAAATAGCAATTGAGAACACCCTTCATCATTGTAACCGAGCCAAATTCTGCTTACAACACTGTGGGTCAAGAGATCCGTGAAGCTACAGCTAAATTGATGTTCACACTGGAGTAGCATCAGACCCTCCCTCCTAGACCAGAGCAGCTTTTACATATCACAGTTTGTAATATCCTGCATCTGATTCTGCTCTCAATCACCCAGCAAGACACTGCACTGGCATCAGGGGAGAAATCTGGGAGACAACACACATCTGGTTAAGTCAGGCCCATACCATTTCCATGATGTTATGCTTGAGTTACAATGATGTATTAGTGATCCACAGATATGAGTCCCATCTAATTCAGGTTGTTGGTACCGTATTTCTCTTGAAAATAAATACAGCAAATGAGCCCTTTGCCATCTCCTTTAATAAGCTTACTGGAATGTTTTATCTTCTGCTCAGATCTGAACAGGGTGAACCCTAACCTCTGCAAGGTTTTGTTAGGTTCACGATATTGTGACATAAAGGCACAGATGGCCTGTGTGAGGTTGGTCAGAATACATTGTTCTTGAAGGCAAATACAATAAACAACCCCTCTGGAGCAGGTGGAAGGACATGATCCTTCCCCTCTGGCTCAGCACTGGTGAGGCCACACCTGAAGTACTGTGTCCACTTCTGGGCTCCTCAGTACAAGAGAGGTGGACATACTGGAGCAAATCCTACAAGAAGCCACTGAGATGATTATGAGACTACAGCATGTTATGTTGTTACATTATTACACTTACTGATGCATATAAATATTTCATGAAAGGGACTAACAAAGAGGAAGAGTGTCCAGTCCTCCTGGTGTTCAGTGAAAGGACTAGAGGCAGTGGGCACAACCTGAAATACAGGGAATTAGATTTATTTTTTTAAAAACTGATAGACTGAAAAAAAATAACCCCAAACAAAACCAGAACAGGTAATCCAGATAGGTTGTTAAGTCTCCATCCTTGAAGATATTCAAACCCCGACTGGGTGATGTCCTGGACGACCTGCTTGAGCCTGACCATGCTTTGGGCAGAGGAATTAGAATAGACCACCTCCAGCAGTGCCTTCTAACCTTAACTATTAGGTCACTTCATGACTATGTACTGAAGACTTCAGCTTTTCTTTCAAATGACTCTAAAACAGCCTACAAAAATATGCCTCACTGTTGATGTCCACGAGAACAGGTGACAGTGAAGACAATCTCAGCAATAACAGTGACATTAGGGGATGCTGCTGCTTGGGAGAGGGGATATTAAACCTGACCAAGCTATACGGGGAAAATCTCTCACCAAGTTCAAGGGTGACCCAAGTGGCATTTTGAGCAGGCTCAGATGATGAAGACGATCTCAGTTTCTTTTTCTGTTCTACATAGCACACATCTAGCTCTAACATGAGGAGATGCGGACAACGTGACAGTCAAAGCAATGCCAGTCAGCAGGGTTCTGGCTGCTTTAGCCCTCCTACCACTGCTATCAGGTCACGAGATTCAGATGACAGGAAAGAAGTGGGAAATCAAGGGGTGCAAAGGAAAGAGAGATGGATCCTTCAGCCCTTACTCAGATGGCTTTATCACACCCACTTCCCAACAACCAGGCCAACCTACAAAAGGTCAAAACTTACAAACCTTGCTGTGAGAAAGGAAAGTCCCTTTCTAATATAATAGCGTTCATATACAAGCACATCTGCTGGGGTGCTGTTGATCCTTCACGGTCATGGGATGAGAGAGGAAACAATCCTGCCATCAGGTTTCAGCTAATGCTGAATCAAGCAGGTGATACAGAGTTTATCAACATCTTTTTCCCAGAGCAATTCCATTGTGTGTGCGCTCAAGGTACACAAGGAAAAAGACAGAGTGAGTCACAGTTCCCCTCGTTGCTCACCCACACAGCAGAGGCTGAGGAAAGGGGCATTTCCAGTTTCTCAAAACTAGCTTTTTATGGGAAAAAAAAAAAAAAGTGATAGGAATAATAGCCACCTGAGATTAGCATGCTGGCACAATAACTTCAAAACTGCTCAATGCTTCTAAAAGAGTTCAGGGTCAGGAGCTGTCCAATGTGCAAAAAACCACCACGATGGCTGTGGAAGACTATTATTTTGTGTGTATGTAAAGAAGCTATCAAATCTTTTTCAAGATTACAGTAAATTAAGAGAAAGGAAAAAAAATCAAAATCAGAATCAATCAGAAGTGTCCAGGGAAAGCCAAACATTATCACAGCTATCTATTACTCTGTCCTGCAGGAAGTCTAGAAAGCTAATCCCCAAAAAGGTAAGCTGCATGGCATTTTACTCACAGAGGTTATGAAGGTTCCAGTCCAAGCTGTCCAGTCTCTGAAGGATGTTACTTTCTTGGCGTGGCAACCGGCCGTTAACTTGCATTGTATCAAGCCTTCTCCCTCTCCCCTCTTTCAGTAAGTACACAAGATAACACACGAACCCTGCGTTGATGATTAACAGTGCCACTTTATGCGGTCTCTTCCAGGGTGCCATTGTAAGCTTCAACATACTGGGCATTCTGCTGCTAGTTGGGCTTTGTCTCTGGTGCTGGGTCTGCACCGAGTCTTCTTTCCAAAGGCACTGTTGCAAATTGCCTCGACTTGACTGAGAGCTAGGACAGCTCAGATGAAGTAATTAACACAGTCTAATGAGTCATAGAAGAGATAAGGTACAGCTTACAGATGTTTTCACTTGCATGCTTACATGTACCTGTACAAGTTGAGCTCCAGCTGGCAACTGAAGCTCCTGTTTGCCACACGCTCCAGGCCAAGGACGAACGGACAACCTTCCCGCTTCTGTAGTGCCCACGGCAGAATTTTTATGCAGTGAAGAGCCAGGAGACTGACTTACCATGAGCACTGCTGGCTAAAGGGACCCAGAAGCTCCAGGAATAGCTTGCAAACACAAGGCGATAGAAGCCCTACAGAGCTCCCAACACTGTACTGATTCCTCTCCACGCCGCTGAAGCAAGCAGGGCTTCTCTCAGTATCTCGTAGTCACCTTTGCTCTCAACCTTCCTGAGCCACACCTCATCATCCTCGAAAGGCCCCTTGACTGCAGGCAGTTGGACAAATCAAGCCAATCACAGAGCTGGGCTCCTGCTCTGACGGGACCGGGTTCTCTAGGTGGTAGTGCAGACTGTTCTGATCAGGAAAGAGAAGCTGAGGGGCATCTCCTCTGAGAAGAGTCAGTTTACAATAGCCAAGTAATCTTAAGATAAGCAATCTCAATAGTTTTCAAACAAGGAACGTGCACCTTCTGTTGCCAAAATCAACAGGTTGCTGTTGTCAGTTTGCTGTCGGCCGAGACCAGTAAATCCACAGTAGAGAAAAACCATGGGACACAACCACACCAGTAAAAAAAACTTCATCAAGCCACAGGGTCATTCACTTCCCAATCATTTATCATTCATGTGGTTCCTGCCTGCACCACCTCGGACTTCCTCATAGAATACCTGCCACAGTTTGTGGAACAAGACTTACCAGAGATGTTTCCCAGGGAAATAGCCCAAGCTCAGTGAGCGTGTTCTGGTCAGCATGTGGGACAGAGGAGCTGGGTGCGTGTGTGGTGTGTTGGCTCTGGCTGAATGAGAGGTGCCCACCAAAGCCACTCCTTCCTCAACTAGACAGGAACTAGAAAATACAACGAAAGTCTCCAGGGCTGAGTCAAGGACAGGGAGCGATCACTCACCAATTACCATCCCAGGCAAAACAGACTCAACTTGGAGAAATTAACTTACTACCAATAAGAGCAGGAAAAAACCCTAAATCTTAAAACACCTTCCCTGCAGCCCTCCCTTCTGCCCCGGCTTAATTTCACTCCTGATTTTCAATACCTCCCCCCTCCCCAAGCAGCATCAGGGGATTAGGAATGGGGGCTGCAGTCAGTTCATCCCACGTTGTCTCGACCGCTGCTCCCTCCTCACACTCTTTCCCTGTTCTTACATGGGGTCCCCCCCACAGGAGACAGCTCTCTCCAAACTGCTCCAGCACGAGTCCCTTTGGCAGGGTACAGTCCTGAAGCAATAGGCTGCTCCAGCATGGATGCCCCACAGGTTCCCAAGTCCTGTCTACAAACCTGCTCCAGCTTGGGCTGCTCACTCTCCACAGGTCCATAGGTCCTGTCAGAAGCCTGCTCCAACACAGGCTTCCTATGGAATCACAGCCTCCTTTGTGAGCATCCACCTACTCCAGTGTGGAGAACCCCACTCCATAGGCTGCGGGTGGATATCTGCTCCATTTATCTCCATGGGGACAGCCTGAATCACCATGGTCTTCACCACAGGCTACAGGAGAGTCTACTCCAGCACCTGAAATAAGGAAGACCTCCTCTTCCTCCTTGTTCACTGACCTTAGTGTCTGCAGAGCTGTTTCTCATATACTCTCTCTCCTCTCTCCTGGCTGCTGTGCAGCAACTTTTTCCCCTTCTTAAATACCTTCTCACAGAGGTGCTAGCACTGCCGCTGATTAGCTCAGCTTCGGGCCAGTGGCAGGTCCATCTTGGCATTGGCTCCATCTGAGGAGAAGCTTCTAGCAGCTTCTCACAGAAGCCACTCCTGTAGCCACTCCCCCCTGGCAAACCTCACCCCACAAACCCTACACAGTGTGCCACCAACAGCTCTGTCCTTTCACTTACTGCCCAAGCCTAAGAACAATCTCCTAACTCGTCTTTCATGACAACATAGAGGTAACACTGCACCTCCTTCCCATCAATGACACTGGCCACACCAGAAAACAGGATGCCTGATACTTCATTAACAAGACAAAGGAATCATGGAAAAATTACACAGGGGATTAGTTTGCAGTGTGTTTTGGTTTTTGACAGCTCCAAGAATACACAACCTGGACACGCCCATCAACAGGTTGATTCTTACCTAATAAAAAGCTGACCTTCACATGGAGAAGAATAATGGCAATTAACCTGATATTTTTTTTTCCTGATGCAGAACAATTTTTTTTTACCTGTGCTTAGAGATTCCTACTTCTTTTAGACTTTCAGAACCTTTCATTTTGGTTTGGGTTTGTTTTTTTTTTTTTGAGGAGGAAGAGGGGGAGCAGGGAAGCAGAAAGATGAATCCCAGCATCACATTAGGTTGGTTGTTTTGGGAAAATAAAATAGAATTCAATTTTACTTTTTATTTTTATGAGCACTTCCAAAGAGAAGACAAAAGTATTTTCATGAAACAGATTATGCTTTTGTTGATACTTCATGGGAATGCAGGAAAGAGAAGAATCAAAGGGTCCTTTGGACAGAAACAGGGCTAGAAAAAAGTGACAAAATGAGATTCATCTTGGGAAAGAAAAAAAACTCAACTAGCAAGAACACAGCAGATTCTGTTGTGAAATTCAGTAAAGAGTGCAACATGAAATGAACAACTGCCAGCAAGTGAACTAGTGTGAAATGCTAGGAAGGAAAGGTAGGGCAGTGCAGGGTTTGCATGACACCACACACAGCAAAGTATGTCTTTTGTCTGCAAACTCTGCTCAGACCACAGCTGAAATACTATGCACAGCCTGTTTTAGAGCCATAAAAAAACCAAACAGAATTGCAGGGAGCAAAGAGCACCTTGTACTGTGCATGTCATGGCTAAACTACAAGTAGTGTAGTGTGCACTGTAAAAGTACAAGATACTTTAAGAGACAAGTGTAGCATAACAGTATTTTAATACTGTGTTTTTTAAAATATTTATATTTTAAATACTTAACATTTAAAGCACCAACAAAATGCCTGTTCAATAACAGAAAGGTTTTGTGCATAGTTGGGGTATACTGGGGTGAAGAGAAGGGAGGAGATATGCACGCCTACGAGAGCTGTACCATTCCACTCACTTTCAGGATCAAAGAGTGATCCTTCACTGGTCTTGTGTCCCAGCACAGACACCACTGAGATACACTGAAGGAAGGAGGGAGGGGAAAGAGTTTCTAAGACGCAGAACTTCTGAGGTTGCTGGTAAGGCTACCGGGGAAACGCTGAGAAGAAGTCCCATACTAGCTGTAGTCGGTGACATTTTTGCCAAACTCAAGAATTCTTACCCTCTGTGGCCAAAGACAGCCCTGCCCAAAGCAGGCTCCTAGGGACCTCAGCTTCTAGCACGAGGAAGGACGGTGCGTTGGAACTGGAGTAGAAAGAGCTGCTCCATACCAAGGAAAAATCCTGTGCTAACCACGCTGGATGCAGGGAAGGAAGAGAGGGGAGAAATGGCAAAGCCCGAGCACCCAGCACACTTCAAGGCCATCTGTGCCACGTTCTGCTCTACCAGTGACCTCTTGTGGGAAGGGTGGAAAACAGCAGCCCCCTCTTTCCCCCTCCGTACCACTTCAGCAACGGCCCTGGCAATGGGGTTCAGCACGAACCTCGAGTCTTCACAAAAGGACCTTCAGAACTCTGCAGATTGCAGGTTGGCTGAAAAAACGATTGCAAGCTGAGAAACCTGGGCTAAGAGGGAAGATCCTCCCGATAAACTTGAGCATTTACTAATGGTCAGTGCCAGAGCTGCTTTGAGAATCAAGAGACACTGACTACTGTTAAGATACCTTCAACTGTTTGGATGCTTACAAGCCAAGTAACAATATGTAAATATGTTTTCATGACCTTTTAAAGGGGGAAAAAATGCATTTCAATGACAGCCTTCCAGAAGTAAAAAGACAACACTGGTGAAATGTAGTTTACATGATTAATATATTTTACCCAGTATGTACACAAGTTCTCCAAACAAGCTGGGTCTTACAAAGGCAAATTAGGAAGTGTTAATTAGCCACCTTATCAACAGTTACATGGGATATGTCTTAGCTGGTTTTGCTTCCTCCAGCTCAGCGTCCAACCAGCGGAATCTGCGGTGACGGCGCAAAACTTCGATTGCTTTTTGTTCTAGAGATGCTGGTTGAATACCCAGGTCTTCAAAACCAGGAAGGTCAGGAAATGTCATATCTGTTGTGTGAAACTTGGAAAAATTAAAATAAAAGTAATTTGATATTTGTTTGATGGAATGAACAGCATTACACCCAATGCAATGATTCATGCACTAAAGGAGTATTTTCTACTTATACCAAAAGAAAGCTTTTTTTTTTTAATGGAAACAAACTAGCATAAATGCATCTTACTAGAAACAGTTCAGTATGTCTCAAAACAGTTCTCTGCAAATTGAAGCTCTTGGGAGATTCTCCTGCATTTCAAAATGTGCTGAAGTAATACCATTTCCTCCAGAAAGAACCCCCAGTACAATACACTGCTGCACTCTGTAGGACGTCTGAAGATCTACTCAAACACAAATGTGGACTCATCCAACTGTCTGTCAGTCTCAGTTCTTGACTGATTTTGGCTCAGTGTCTCCTCTTGGGAGAAGAAAAAGATTCAGTGTGCCCCTGAAGAACTACACAAGGTATTGAGCACCCAGTATACTCCAACAGCAGATACAGACGTTCTGCCTCTGGCAAAAAGTCCTTCAGGTTTAGATTCAGGAATAAATAGCTGAGAGACATACAGAAAGTGTTATTTTATCTCCACCAGGTACACATTATCGGGAAGTTTACTGCACTGCAACCACAGAACTAGGCCAGACTTCTAAGGGTGTATTTGAATTGCAACTGTATACATTCTGCTTTGTCGAGAAGATATATGCTGAATTATCATCTTCGGTAGGTTTTCTCTGCTCACTGTTTAGAGCAGGGTCTTGCACAGGATAAAATATTTCATTCTATTACTGTATTTGCAACATACGACATATCTTAGAAAAGGGGGGTTTCTCTTATGGTATTATTTCTTGAAAAATCTTTAAGTCAACCACATCTGATTTTGTGTATATTACTTCAGGATGGAAAACTGTGAAAGAGAAACAGACACAGGAGTGACAAGGAGAAATTCCCTTCTTAGACCACTCCAGCTATAGCTGAATTGCAGTTGCTGATTGGGTGCAGGCTTATTCTGGGAAATAGAACTCTTTAAACATCAAAGGCAGGTAGAAGCAATTCTTTCAAAAGGTGTTACATCCACACCCTAGGCCAATACAGCCAGTAAAACTACAATGCCAACTCACTTCACCCTGGGAGATGAGTCAGTGGCTTGGGAGGGTGGTGGTGGGAGTTTTGCACGAGTCCATGAACAAGCTTATCTCCTTCATTACACACACTGCTCAAAGTTTTTCACATTTCCAAACAAAACAGGAAAACAGTTCATAAATGTAAACAGGAATTAATGGCTTACAGCTTTTCAGTAATCAGCTCTAAGGGTAGCTCTAAGCACCCAGTTCTTCCAGATCCATGGTAATACCCTATCTCACATTAACTTTGGGACAGTCAGGTCAAAATAGGTTATTGATGACTGCATCATAGCAAAAGGCTTTAAAACTCCAACTCTGCAAAACAGCTGGGAGAGTACCTGCAACCTTCAGACTGCAGCAAGCTTGAGACTGTCAGAGTAGGTGACCATCTTTGCTAACCTACACATGCCAACAGTTTTGACATCAATACTTGATAAATTCTATTTTTTCCTCGCTTCCAGCTGTTTTTTGGCAAGTTATTTCTCCACCCCAACTAAGACACTCTTGAGAAGTTAGGAATTAAACATGAAGCTGCAACACGGTCATGAGAAATGCACTCTAATGTTAAGCCAGCATCCAGTGCTGACAGTTCAACCTGAGCTGTTAAAACACCCGTTATCTGGATGGTGTAAGTATTCTAATGCATCTAGAGAAACTCACTAGTTACCTCGAAGTGGGGAGCACATCTGCCCTCCATCACTTAGCTGCACATTCACATCCAATTTCCACTTTGGCTTTGCTACGTTCAATAGCATACGTCTTGGGGGAGAGGAGTGGGGGCACAGCAAAGCACTTTTGCTTTGTGTGACCTTGACCACTTTTAACAATTAAAAAGGTGGGGCCCTTCCCTTTCCCTACCCCCATTATGTTACTTTTTGTCATAACTCCCTCACCCATTGCTTCACCCACCTTCTTAAATGTATTTAGAGAAATGTTAACTTCCTTCCTTCACCAATGACAGTGGGAAAGCTACATCATAATGATGCCCTTTAAAAAACCATAAAATTCTCTTAGCCACTCTCTCTCAGCAGGTACTTGTAAGACTACACCAGAGGACTCTCCAGACTGCTTTGACAGTGTATCCCCTTGGCACTGTAACAGGTCTGGACAAATAAATTCAGAGCAAGATTGCAGAACATTAGAGCTGCAGCAATTGTGTGGCAGGAACCATGACCATTTTTGAGGGAAGTTATATATAGAAACCTTTAAAAATTTACATTTTTGGCAGTATGCAAACAGCCTGGAAGGAATCCTTTATACTAGCCATGGTGCTGACTGAAATACCACACTGCCTGATGCACATGCATTTCAGCGCTCCTTTGATGCAAAACCACAAGTTTAAGTTACAAATGCACAATGAAACGTTGCCCAAAAAGAATTTGTGGGATGTCCTACACTTACCCGGTCCACTTTGTCTCGTGTTAACCATGGTTCAAAGGGATTCAGCTCGAAGAATCTTGCAATTAAACTGCAATCAGAAAGAGTATTGCAGAAGTACAGTCATTATCCTCATGGACAGAAGAACACGAGAACTAGTAAAAATATTTCACACTTAACAGACAGTGAGCAAGAGCTTCTTCTGTAGCTGTTCTTGCAAGCTATTAATTCATTAAACTGTGAACATGCCAGCCAGCAAGTTCTTAGTTGTGTTTCTGGTAACTTTAACTGGTTGCTACTGAATTATTTGATCTCCTGTTCTTTTACTTCAAAAAGGAATGGAGGAGCAGATATCTCCAAGGAAAATATGAGTGTTAGTGGGTGGGGAGAGTAAACCTTCACATCCAATTCCCCACACACCCAAGGGTTCAGTCTTGCCCCTGCCTTCCTTCCAAACTCTGTTCCCTAATAGTGTAGGCAGTAACCCAATTAGTCACAAAGTTTGATTCAGTGCCTCCGGGAGAAAACATGCTTGCTGACAACTAAATGAGTTAGCAGCCCTACAAACAAGAGGATGGAATCTGGAGCAATCCTCATCTATTAAAAGGAAGAGGATTAGTATATTTGTAGTTTCTAGAAATTAATTTCCCTTGAAAGAATTAAAATTTGGCAGAGAAAAGAAAATAACACTACAGCTCTTGCTCAGTATCTCAGGACCAACAGTATTCAAGGTACTTTTCCATATACTATTTCTCACTAGCTGCAAAGGCCAAAACATGCGGCTGCTGAAGCAGCTCAGCATGTTCAAACAGAGCCTTCACAGTCCATCCACTGCACTCAACTGAGCCTGCAGCTTTCCCTTTTTATCTCCCACGTTATTAACATTTTCTAAAGATACTACTGCCCTCACATCGCAGACAAGGAAATGCTTGCTCACAACTGCACCGCTCAAATTCCCAGGACAAGACCTCGGTACAAGTCTACCTCCAACACTGGCTCAAATCAATACAAAAGACCCAACTAGAAAGTCCATCAATACCCATATCCACCCTTCCTCCAACTCTGCTTCCAAGGTGGCAGTGCTCACCAGATGGGAAGGACAGCTGACAGTAGCAATACCTTCAAGGTGCTGCAGACAAATCTGTTTGGGCCTACAGCCAGCAACATACACACAGATTTTCCCCACAGTACTATTAAAAGTTTGTTTAGTTTGCTACTGATCATCTCTACTTAGGAACTTCTGCTAGTTCTGGACTCAAAGCCATCCAATGAGTCTGGAATAAATAGTTAAGTTTATTACAAGAACACCTTTCATACACTAGCTCTTCAAATGCAGGCCTGTACCTGAGTAGAAGACGCAAAGCCAGCCAACACGTACCCAGGGAACGCCAGTTTCTACAAACCCACTATATTTAATACTGCTGGTTATCATTAACAACCAGTGCAGTAGTCCCTAGGACTGGAGGGGATGGATTAAAACTAGAGATAGGTCGATTCAGGTTGGACAGTAGGAAGAATTTCTTCCCCATGAGGCTGGTGAGACACTGGCACAGGTTGCCCAGAGAGGTGGTGGAAGCCCCATCCTTGGAAGTGTTTAAGCCCAGGCTGGCTGGGGCTGTGAGCAACCTGCTCTAGTGGGAGGTGTCCCTGCCCATGGCAGGGGGGTTGGAACTGGGTGAGCTTTGAGGTCCCTTCCAACCCTGACAATTCTATGATTCTATTTAGGCTTCTGTGACACCTGGTTAGTCCCAAGTTCTTAGTAAAGGAAGGGTCCTGCTTACTGGTAGAGAGGACGTGGAAATGGATAAGGAATAAAGGTTCGAAAGGAAACTCCATAGATGTATTCGACCATGTCATACAGGAGGTATCGTTTAGGTCTGAAAGAAAAAGCAACAAACATTACAGGTAAATTAGGGATACTTAAATATTTGCAGCAAGACACAAACATTTTAAAGCCTTCCGCACTCAAGCCTACCAAGGGCTTGTCTTCTGAAATCTACATTGATTTGTCATTTTCCTGACAGGAGATGTCCTGGTTTGAGTGTGAACAGAACTAATTCTGGTCAGTGATTTTACTTTTCAGCTCAGTTCTTCTAGCTATCCGCACTGTCTGAAGTTAGCAGCGTGTTCTCACAGACAGTGTCTGCTTCCAGCAGTGAGATCACCCCATGTTCAGAGGTAGTACCAAGGGCTGGGGTGCAGACCAAGGCCACTGCTGGAGCTCGTGCACCACATCAGGGAGTGCAGAAAGCAAAAGGTGGCCCCTGCCGGGAGCAGCGGCCAGGACAGGGGACCCCAAACTGCCCCACGAGGGGTCCCAGCCCATGGACAGCAGATTGGGTAGAAAGCTGAGGGGGCAGGAGGGTCTCATCCCTCTCTTTGCCCTCTTGCCCTGCTCTGCCAGCTTGGCTCGGCTCAGCTCCTCTTCCAGTTCCTTCCTCAGAGCACCAAAAGGGACTGTGTCCTTTCTGCCTTCAATCCCGGGCTGTGTGCGCCTGAATCCAGCTCCTGAACACAGCTCCTGTCTGCTGCTGGCCCCAGTCTGGGACTCCCCTGGTGCCTGCCCCACAGCATCACTGGTGACGGTGACAGAATCACCATCAGGGCGCTGGGTTCCATACTGGTTTTGTACAGACTTGTGTACATTCCATTTTTATTAGTCATGCTCATTAAAGCTGTTTGAGTTTCCTTTTCTGATTGCTCAGTCTCTCTCCCTTACTCCCTTCCCCTCTGGGGAGGGAGGGGGGTTAACAGAGTGCCTGTTACAGGTCTAGCAGGCTGCTCTCACCCCTGACAGGAGAGGAAAAAAAATTCTGTGTCTCCAGATTCTGTACTTTCCCAAGTCAAGTCTGTTCAGCAGTAACTGGTAAGCAATCCCCCTGTCTTTATCTCAGCCCTAAAAATTAAAAAGCATCTCATACAGCTTTTGTCAGAACCCCAACACTGATTTGGATCTTCAGTTTAGACCGTCACTTATGCAAAGTATTTTCAGTCACTGTTATGTGCCTGAAACTGTATTCCTTGCAGTGACATCCTTGCTTGAATTCCTGCCTCTGAAAACGGGGCAATGAACTCCTGCCCTTCTGTAAATTGCCAAAAAAAGAGAGACTTTGAAACTGTAAGAATACATTCCAAGTTCAGCCAGTTGTCCTTCCATCTGGCTGCAGACAGTGTTCTATTTAGCGTGCAGTTCTCCATTTCTCCTGCAGTTGGAGCAGTTGATTCTGCCGAGACAGCCACGGCACCTCTCCTTCCTTCCATAGCCTTGGATATGGATTGACTCATCTTCAAGTTCACCCCAATAGATAAAACAGTCACTCAAAGGGTTCATTTTGTCCCGTTCTGTGGGTTTGCATTAGCTGTGTTCATCTCACCCTACAGTTCTAGTCTCTTTGATTAAAAGAGTGGTTTTGAACAGCTGTCTGCATTTGTTTTCCACGTGTTCTTTAGTGTGACATTTCATATCATCCCAGTGATTTGAAATCAACCTCAAGTTAATTAACCTTATTTTTGCCCTTCCGAACCATCGTTAGCTTCTTTCTCTTATGTTGCTAGTTATTGAGCAGCAGTCCCTCAGCATGATGCAGAAGATGAAGCCCTGCCTGCTGCCTTTTCCAGAACACCAGCACACAGCACAGCTAGCCTAGCTGCCCAGGGACCACCTTCCCCAACAGCTCGGTTACAGCACTGAAGGATGTGACGTACGAGTGAAAGACAAACCAGCAACCATCTCTGCTCTGGGAATAAAGAGCTGTCACTGCAACAGTGCCACGAAATCAATGTGGAAAAAATAACATTCGTTAGCTCAGAAAAGCCTTTTGCAAAACCCAGGCACTGTGCGCGTTTTCGGTGGACAAGGGAGGAAGGCAGAGATATGCACACCACAGAAAAGAGAGCGCTGTTCAGCACCGTTTGTACCTTGACTAATTAGCAACTGTTTATCAATGGCTGCAAAGTTCCTTTTACCACATTGTATTGGCTGAAGGCCAGTTCCAGCGTTACTCTGCGGTATCACAAGATGGACCCTGGCACTTGCCATGTCGTTCATTCTTAATGCTCATGACCTATTCTGACTTGAAGCTTTGTACATAAAATACCCCAAGAGGTCTGCTGTCTCTATCCATTCTAGTTCCAGGTGGTTTCTGCACAGCTTTAGCAGAATTTTCTCCAGATCTATGTTGTCTAACATGTTTCCCAAGACTATTTCTTTGTGGGCACATACATAACGTTAAATGCAATGGGGCCCAAACTAGGATTTTCAGAGTACTCACAGTAACAGCTCGAGTCATTTTTCCTCCCAAAAAGGAGGTGGAATTTATTGCAGCTCAAACTGTGTGCATGGATGGAGAAATTAAATGTACTGCGCAGCATGCCAAAAAATGACACCAAAAAGAAGTACTTCAGTTAATTAGAATCAGAAAAGTAACCTACCCAGCCAAGGCGTATGTTTTCCCTTTAGCATCAGGATCCTTAATTGCATTAATAATTGCCTTTGCTACATCAACCACCTGCGAGAAACAAAGTCAGACAATTACCAATGGAAAACACAGGCGCATGCACACACTCCTCTGCCAGAGGTGATTTGCAGGGGGGGAAACAAAAAACCAACACACACACACAGGATTTGGGATTGTCTTGTTTTATTGAAAACTTACATATACTGGTTGCTTCGCTGTTTTTTTGCCCAGAGATATAAGAGGCACCCCACCAAACCAGCGCATGTCTGATAGAAACACACACACACATCATTTGAGAATAAAATCTGTGAATCCTTTCAGCAGAGCAAATAACCAAGACATTTTGCACTACACCAAGTGTGGATCTCTGCTAAAATCTGACAACTTTAAAAAAAATAAAACCAAACTAACGAAAAAACCAACCCAAAACATTGGGAAGACTTACCCTCCAGTTCCGCTAGTGCTGATTTCAATGCACATTTTCTTATTAACAACGATGGGAAGGTTGAATTTACTCTTTACTTAAGAGATCACAACTTTGCAAGACAGAAACAGATTCCACTGTCTACCAGTTGTGTTGGTGATACATCAGTCATTACTGTTGCTTCTAAGCCCAGAACAACTCAGGTCCATTTCTACATTTGAGTATTACCAACTTTAAAAGCTATTCTCAGGGTAAACTATTTTGAGGGTTAAGATGAGCAGACCTTAGTTCAGAACAACCCAAATAATAAAAACCCCCACCAAAACCCAACAGTATACAACTTCCCTCAGAAACAGAAAAAAAAAAATCAAACAGCAAAGTAACTAAATTCAGAAAGAATTCAATCATGAGATGAAAATTTATTATGCTCCCCATTACACACCTTCCGCTAAAAAAATATTGTGTATTTCTGATAAAAACATACCTCTCTGCTTTTCAAAAGGGAATCACATTGTCCCTCTGTTCTCTACAGACAGGTATATAAGAGATATTCAAGCTTACATACTTGCGTAATGATTGAGAAATCGGTCCTCTCTCCCAAACATCTCAGAGGGTTTCAAAATTATAGCGTCTGGAAATTCTTCCCTCACCGTTTTCTCTCCAACAGCCTATCATTCAATTAAAATGAACACATTCATTAGATCTCTTCCGAGCAGATCGGAAGATGATGCGTTTTCAGAACTTAAATGCACCCTGACTACAACACCGAAAGCAATTACACCATCAGCAGCACAAAATGTGTTTCTATCTGAGCCATTTGATCTTTGAGATGCTGTGCTGAGATAAAGGTCTCACAGAACATCCCCCAGGTCCCATGAACATGCAGATTATTTCTCCTGTTTGAGACACAAGACAGTCTCACCAGTGCAGTCACACAAATGGAAAGCGACAAAGTTCAGAAAGGAAGAAACCTAACCAAAGTACTTCTCTTGCTTATGTCAGACCAGAGCCTGGAAGAAAACAGGTTTGTGTTACCTCTACTACATTACCAGAAAATCCCAAGAACTGCTTAAATGCAGTTAGAAATTTCAGTGGCAGCTATCTGCTTTCCACACGGGACGGGCCAACGCAGTGGGGCCAGTATCCTGTGGAATATCCATATCCTACGGAATTGTTACACACCAAATGCTACCAAATTTTAACCCTGGTTTAAAATAAAAGAACAGATACTAAAGACAATGCAGAGCACTGCGAGCTCAAAACAAAAATAGCTGAAACTGGGGCAATAGCTGTATCAGAAAGAGAAGAGTAACAGAAAATACCTCCTAATACGGATAAAAATAACAGGATAGCATAACCAGATTTCTTTCCTTTTTTTTTTGTGCAAGAACAGGTATCACTCCCATTCCAAGGGCCTGTAATTGCGACACTCATCTGTCTTTGCAGCATTCATCTTGGCATCAACTACTTACTTTGCTAGGTCACTCCAGCCTTAGATGTTAGGCCTGATATTGGATCCCAAACCATCAAACTGGTTCCTCTTTCTTAATGGCAGTAATTTTAGATGGAAAGATATTCAAGGATAGAGGAAGGAAGAGTTTTCAAGAATGTAAGATCTATTTCCCTCTAAAGCACAGTACTAAGGAGGATTTCTAGCTCCAATAAGCACAGGAACTCAGAAATTCCTCAGCTGCCAAAACATTCCATAGTAAATTCATACACCAAATTCCTTCAAACAGACCCAATTGGAGAAGGGAAAAAAAAAGCCCATAAAAAATTATAGGCTCAAAAAATATATTCAAAACAATTCCAGACTTACTTTATTCCTGAGGTATTTGGAAGGACTCCTCATGCTAGCATTCAGGTGAGAGATGTGAATGAGTGTTTCCACACCAGCTTCCCTAGTTATCTGCGCGATACTTTTAGGAATATTTACAAATTCATCTTCAAAACTGAAGTTTCTAAAACAAGGAAAATAAAACAAATTTCACTTTAAGAGCAACCAACAGTGGCTGCCTACCAACCAAAGAGCAATCACTACGTGTTACTTGGGTATATTTCAAAAACCTATCTCCACTTTGTTTGGTAGAAACAAAGTTTCCTTTCACAAAGGACTCTTTATATAATAAAAGCTAGAGGGAAGTGAAATGCAATAGTACGCTTCAATTACAGCTTGAGTATTTTCTCCTTTTTTACATGTTAAGGTTAAATGAGCATGGAAAATCCTCCAGCTCACTTGTCTGTGACAAACAGAAAATCTCCCAAGCGAAACCAGATTTTTATTTTTACTTAAGAGAAGTACTGCATCTTGCAACATGAGCAAAGCTGTCTTTGTGCAACGGCTGGTCAAGACCTGAGGCATGCAATCAATTACACGCTGCGAGGAAGCTCTGAGTGAGGGCAGGTGGTAGGCACTGGGAGGTGGACAACAGCGTACCAAAGAACACACAAGTGCTCGTGCAAACACAAAGTGGCACATTGGCAGAACAGTCAAAAACCATTTCATGGTAGCTGTAAGGGACTAGAGAGTTGGGTGGAGAGGATCCTAATGAGTGTAGAGCCCTGCACCTCGGGAGGAATAACCCCCCGCACCAGTACAGGTTAGGGGGTGACCTGCTGGAAAAGCAGCTCTGTTGAGAAGGGCCTGGGAGTCCTGGTGGGTAACAGGTTCACAAAGAGCCAGAGGTGTGCTGGGGTGCGTTAAGAAGCACGCAGTCAACAGATCAAGGGAAGTTCTCCTCCTCTACCCTGCCCTAGTGAGGCTGCATCTGGGGTGTTGTGTCCAGTTCTGAGCTCCCCAGTCGAGAGAGACAAGGATCTACTGAAGAGAGTCCAACAAAGATGATTAGGGAATAGAAACACCTCTCTTCTGAGGAAAGGCTGAGAGACCTGGGGTCATTTAGCCCGAGGGAGATCTTATCCATGTTTGTAAGCATTTAAAGGGCAGGTGCCAAGAGGATAGGGCCAGTCTCTTTTCAGTGGTGCCCCGCAACAGAACAAGGAGCAACAAAGCACAACCTGTAATGCAGGAAGCTCCATCTGAATATATGGAAAAACTTTTTTGCTGTGAGGTTGAGGGAGCCTGGAAAAGGCTGCCCAGAGAGATCATGGCATTGCCTTCTCTGGAGGCTTCCAAACCCTGCCTAGATGCAGTTCCGTGCAGCTTGCCATAGGCAAACCTGCTTTAGCAAAGGAGTTGGACTTGATCTCCTGTGGTCCCTTCCAATCCCCACCATTCTGTGATCCTATGACTTCAAGGAGAAGTGTGCAGAAAGAACAACAACACTCACTTTATGACATTCAAGAGGCCTACATTAGGGGGTTCAACTGTAATCTAGCTTGGCATCTGATCAAGAACAATACAGAAGCTCTGTCTCCAAGCAGAACTGACACTATAGGCTGGCAATAATCCCAAAATTCCTTTCAACTATCCCAAGACTGCAAGAGAGTAAATTGGCTTCTCATGTCTTTATATTGTCCTTGTAAGCACCCTGCTCCATCTTTTCCATTTGCTTTGGGTAACAAACATCTTGTCCAAATGCGTCTCTCTCTGTCCTTATCTACTCCCACAGCTCTTCAGATCCCACTGGAGTCTGAAGACAGCCTTAAAAATAAAAAGTTATTTTTGACCCTTCAATAACTAATCTGATCCTGGGAACCATCACTCCTGTTCTACTCACAAAAATAGATTTTAGAAACACACAAGAAGGAACAACATCTCTCATGTAACTATGGAGTTTTCAAACAACATAGTATACACAGATGAGACTGTGCACTAATACTAGGCAAGGAGGAAAGTATTTTATGGCAGGCTTTACTTTTTCTGACTGATCTCTACTTCTAATCTTACTTTTTTTCCTTCCTGCTTAATTTTTTCATAAGCTTGGGTGTGATTTCAATGGTTAGTCTGACTTCATGTTTAACAGAGCTTTCTCTCAGGGTTTCAGAACCACCATTAACACCAACGCGTATAAATCCATGATAAGAACATTTGTGCGATACAGTGGTAAGCTTTGGAATGTCCCAAACCCTATAACCTGTACCCAGACTCCTCTGCTTTTCGATCTGTTAAAACTGACCAGAGTGACAAGGTCTGCAGGGTTTTTAACTAGAAAGAAACTTTTTGTTGTGGTCCTCACACTTGCTTTCAGTAACAAACTCTCCTTTACGTAGATCATACTTTTTAACCGAGTCCAGAAATTTTAAAAGGGGAAGTATAGATGAAAGACATCTGAAAGATAAATCAAGATTTTATCAAGGAATGCCAAAATTTTATCAAGGAATGATGCTATTAGTTCTAATCTTAGAGACTCTCCATTAGCTATTCCTGTATATTAAATTTTACCAGAGAATGGGAAAAACTTGATCATAGCTTATTCTAGCAAGCTACAATTCATCACTGGGACACCGAAGGGACAGGACAAAAGCCTACTCCTATAATTCTTCACAGAAACTGGTAAGCCTCTGTAAGCTACAGGAAGGCAGCCATGAAACAGCTGTAAGGTGCATGAAGTAGCACATTGAACTCTGACAGAACAAAACCTGTATACTAGAAAATTACAGAAAGAATGCACTTTTCAAGAGCAAGATCACAACCATGTCCAGTACCTGGTAGAAATCTATCTATATAGGAACAGAAAAAGAAAAATTACTTTGTTTCCCATTCCTTTCCAACAAGATTAATGACCACATTGCTGTGTTCCACGGCTCTTCGGATGGAGTCTTTGTCCTTACAGTCCCACTCCTGTAACCAGAGCATCAAACGGGAAAAAGATGAGATAATGTGTAAATAAGCACCATCAAAGCAAGCTTCTTCACACCATTGCCATTTAGAGGCTAAACAACAGCTGGAGTTCTGACTTTGAGAATGATTACCAGACTTCCTTGTATAGCAATGGCATTGGAATTGATCTAAAGCCAAAGCAAAAGACTTACTAAGAAGAGGAGTTGCCCCAGGTCACCCATGGGCCGCAGATGCATAAGGTCATAGGGGTCACAGCGGTAGGGTATAATTACTTGAGATCCAATCCGACCTAAAGGGTTCAAGAAAAAACAACCCCAAAGTTTCATTTATCTCAAACTACTACAGAACTTTCGAGAGATAAACTTCTGAATGTACAAAACTTCCTCTTCCCTTTCAATAAAGCACAACAAACACACAGATATCTTCAAGAGTTATCTGCAAAGCTAAAAGCAGAAGAGTTTTTGAACCCACATCACTGGAATTCTTAAGCAGGGGCATACTTGAGTGTCTGGGCTTGCAAGACAAAAGTCTAAAAGCAAGAAGCTTGTTAATGAACAACACCAAAAATTACAGTGTGTGCTATAAAAATAGCACAACACCTAACAATGTGCCACATCCAACTACATTTGCTTTTTTTTTTTTTTAAGTTGCATGGAAAAGAGAAGGGGGGGAAATCAACACAAGAATTATTTTCTAAAACTTATACTCAAAAGGGCAATTTTAAAGAAGTCCAGTCAAATTCCTGCAAACATTTCAGTAAAATGTCCAAATAAGGCCAAACCCAACAGAATCAATACACGCTGGACCTTCCTCAGAGATGCATTTTACAGCTTGAAAAAAAGTACTTGAAGGAGAATGACTTATTTTTCTGACTTTAACAATCTCCTAAAGCTTCTATATTTCCTATATTTAAACAGCTTTTACTAATTGTCCCATCTTGGTACTTTAGCAGACCAAACGTGATCAAAGTATCACACAAACCACTTAAGACCCCCAGATGCCAGAGACTTCCAGACTATCCTGCAACCTGAAGAAGCACTATTTTTGTTCATGAGTTAATTTTTTTTTAATTAGTACCCCTGGGAAGCATTACCTAAGCGGTTGACAACGTAGCGTCCTAGGAAGCCAGTAGCCCCAAAGACAGTGGCCACGATGCCACTGACGGAGGATCGTCCACTTCTCCCATGAGGAATCACCGCGTGGTGCACCGGGCGCTGCTGCTGCAGTACAGACGGTGCTGCAGTTACCACAGGCACGCCAGGGCCTACAACACAAAAGGGAGACAGCATGTGACAAGCTGAAAGTTAGCAGATCACAGCATTTTTCTCATTACAGATTCACTTTATCTCATCACTGCCAGCAAAACTTCCCATGTCAAGATTCCTAACAGGCTACTTCTGAGACATCCGGATAGGTCAGAGGACAGCAAGCTTGAGAGAGCTGCCAATAAAAATCAAAGACCATATCAAAGACTAAACTAAGACACAAAAGGAGCAGGCTAAGGTTATCAATTGCTAAACAGCAAGCAAAGCTTAACTGGTTAGCATTAGTACTTGATGTGCAAGGTGAAGCACAGAGGTTAAGCAAATAAAGAACACTCGCTACGGGCAGGTGCCACCCCAGCACAGCCACATCCTGCTCCTGGATCTGGGAACTGCAGGACAAAGTATCACTCTAGGTGCACTTCATCAGACTTTTTACCTCAGTTCAAATATAGCAGACCTAAATGTTGGAAGAGACAGTAATCCTCCTATATGACAGCTCTGGAGTGAAGGGAAATGAAGAGATGCAAAGAACCAGATCCATGATGCATAGAATATTGCCTTAAAGCTGTTTCTTTCCTCAAGGAGCTAAGAAAACTTGAAAGGCACAGAAATAAGAGACACCACTAGTAGACTGACATACATTGACACAGTAGCTCCAGCAGGGAGCTTGAGAAGAACAACCACATGTCCTTTCCAACCAAGTGAGCTAAAAGCAAGAAATAAATGACTTGTAAGAGATTTTTGAAATTAGAAGTGTTTAGTGTCACTATATGTCCATGCTCAGAAAAAAGAAAGGAACAGATGAAATCTAGAGCACATCAACACAGTACAGACATGTGGCTGTTGACAGCAGCAGGCTGTAAGAGCTGTCATTGGAAAAGCAGCTTAAGAAAATGTATATTAAAAAATAAATACAAAAATCCAGTAACTGACCTTCAAACATTTCGTAAGTCATGGCCATAAGCTTTTTCTGGATAAGAATAAGCAGGTTTAATCAGCCCCATATCAATCCAACTCACAACAATCACAACCAAAACAAGATGATCATTTGCTATCGGAATGACAGGCGCCGATGTGCACACCGAAGGGTAGGGTTTGTCCCGTTATGGTTTGGCATTACCACATACACAGTGGCACTGGTAGAGCAGCCACGATGTGAGGATGATCAAGAGGACAGGGCATGTTTGGACATAAATTATATTTTTGTTAGAGCAGCTGATAGAAGACTTCAGTGCCTGAAGTTTCTCTTCCCAGTGGTTAGTCTGTCCCTTCTCTCTCCACACCTCACAAACCGGAATAATAAAAGACACCACAAGTCCAATTTTGTCCTGGAAGGCAGTCTGACAGTCACTTAAATAAGCAATAACACACACACTTGCACTTACCAAATGAATATACTATGCCTAGAAATTACACTCCAGTTGGCTGACAGAAACAGGACAAAATAAGGTAATACCTACAGAAACTTCAAGTAGCTATATGACTTCCTAAACAGCAACTCTCCTGTCTCAGGAACAGTTAAGCTGGGCCTGGTATTGATCTTACAGTGGCAGATATGCAGGGCCCCTCCATTACTGAAGCAGAGACCTTGAGGAAAACCATGAGAATGAAGGAAAACACACTCTGTGATAAGCACCCATTAAAAAAAAAAAAAGAACAGGAAAAAAAACCAAGAAACCCCACACAGAACAAAAACTCCATCAAAAACCTCAAACAAAAATACATTTTAAAAGAATTCACATCATTTGTCAAATACCTGCTGGAGTCTAATAAAAGTACACACTCGTGGCACCCCACTGGTGTCTAAAAGTCTGACACAGAGTCTTACAAGCGACACAAGATGTTCATATTAAGCTCTGTAATTCTTCAAACTGAAATTTCATGGAACATGCCAACTCATCACTGCCATAATCACCATTTATCTTCACCCTGCTTTGGCTATCATACAGCTAATTTTACCTTGCCCTCTAAAATCTTAGTGTATACTTCTGCAACATTGCAGTGAAGATGAGGATGGTCATTTCCAAAGGATTTCCTGTTCAGCATGTCTTAAGCCACATTACCATGCTATCCTTACAATATTATATGACAGACTACACAAGCATAGAGCTAATAACAGCTGAGGCATTGCTTTTTTTTCCCCCCCTTAATTCTTTTAATTAACAACAGCAGAACAAGTTTCCAACTGAAATCAGTCGTGTATAGTGAATACTCTGTAGAGAATAAAGCCTGCAGGTATGCAGTGTGTACCTGGAGAGTGCAGATTAACCACGCTCAGTACAAGTGTAAAGGATAACAACAATGGGGACAGTTGGATGATCTCGTTCTTCAAGATCTTGCCTTCATTCTTGTAGCATTACAATAATTAAGGTTTTGTTATTTCACCTATTTTTTTGGAAGGGCAGACTCACAGAAAAATGACTGGGTTCTTTATAACCACCAGGATTCCTTCAAGTATGCAAAAAGTTATTTGGTATGCTGAGGTGGTGGAAGAGAAAGCCTGATGCTCCATACTCCTCAGTACTTTGTTTATATACGCTGCTCTTTCTAAGGGTTTGCAAGGAAAACATTACACAACATTTGTATTTACAGAATTAGCACTACCTGTTACTTTCAGGTATGAACACATGCCAGTCCTTACAATATAAAATCTAAAAGCAACAAGATTCCAGTGCACTGTGAGCACCTGTTGAAAAAGCTATCATTCAGCACATCAAACAGGAAAATTCATCTGAAAAAAAAAAATACACATGTTTTTCAACCATGTGGTTTTTTTGCTGTTATTTCTGCAAAAATTACTGGAGCCAGGCTCTTCATGATGCTCTCACCGTTATGCTAACAAAATGCATGCAATGACAGTTTTCTATTGTCTTGTCTTTATGAATACACAGTTGTTGCTTGCCTGACATTGTAAGGTCTTTAGTGATGTACATCTTTTCTTGTTCCATCACTGTATGAGATCTGTCACGTTATCACCACCTATGGCTGTGTGCCCCATTATGACTATCTTATAAAAAAAGAAGTTGAGAGTTAAAGATATCCCTAAGATGAAAAGAAAGCAGGCTACAGATTCTCACAGATTCAGAACGAGTAGAGGACCTTTCACACGGTGTGAAGCTCCATCAAAATGCTTCATTTAGTAATTCAGGACAATATCTTAGTGGAGCCATATTAATATCTGGAGATATTAACAGCCTCTGTTAGTACCTCCAGACTGAGCAGCACTGCTTAGAGCTCTGTGCTGCTGCATAACACAGACTTGCCCAGGGAATCTTTCCCAGAACAGAAGAGCTTCATCTTCTTCCCTAACCAGGGTGTATTTGTCACTGGAAATTGACTTTTATAATCCATACTTGAAGCAGTTTATCAACACTGGTGTCAATTACATCTCAAAATATCCACAGTAAACCAGAACCATCTTTCTTGAAAAGAAACACTGCTCCAATTAAAAGTATGCTAAATTTCTTCCTCGTCTTTATCAGCCAACAAAGCCTGCTTCTTATCTGCCACTTTACTCAACAGAGGAGCAGGTGCTGAATCAATTTGATTAAAAACCTCTTCCGCTTTGGCCACAAAGGCCACACAAGCCGTAAATACAAGCTCGGTACTTCGGCACGCTCACAGACAGCGGCCAAAGCGACAGGCTTGCTTAAGAAAAGGTGAAAGAAACCCAAACTCAGCCCACAGGGTTGCCTCCTCGAGATTTCTCCCGTCCTAGAGCCACACCGCCCTGCACAGCCAGCCCGGAGGCCTGAGCCAGCTCCAGGCGGCCCTCGGAGCTCCAAGCCGCAGCTCCCTAAAGCGAAGGGGAGCAGAGCCCGCAGCGTTCCCGCCGCAAAGGGCTCTCTCAGCCAGCCGCTGCCCTGCGAAGGAGCGGGGCAGCTCCCTGCGCTCCGCGGTGCGGGAGGGGAGGCCCGCGGGCAGCCGGCCGGCACAGCCTCGGCACAGAGGAGCCCGGCTCCCCGCGGGCGGCGGGGACACTCACCTGCCCTTGGCAAGAGGAGGCCGCGGGGCAGCGGGCGGCAGCGAGCCACGGCCGCCATCTTGGCTCTACCCGGCAGCCCTCGCGGCGGACGGGAGGCGCACGGGGCCAAACCTCCCCCCGCCCGCGCGCTTCTTTTCCCCTCCGCGGAGGGGCGGGCCGCGGGGCGGGGCCCTGGCGCGTGCGGGCGGGGCTCCGCTGAGGGAGGCGGGGCAGGGGCAGGGGCAGGGGCAGGGCCAGGCCGGGCAGGGCCTGGCCGGGGTTGTGACAGAGATAGGGACAGGGACGGGGAAAGGGATAGGGACAGGGGAACAGGGGCAGGGGCTCCCGGTGTCCCCTCGGAGCTCGAGCCCCCGCCCCTGGCAGCGGGGCCGGCCCCTGCGCTCCGCGGGCAGCGTTGTGGGGCCCGGCTCGGGGAGGCCGCTGGAAGTCGCGAGCTGGCGGCTGTGGCGGAGGGTGGGACGGACGATCGGAAGCACCCGAGAGAGGAGTTTCAGCGGGAGGAGGACCCCCAGCACTTGCAGGTGCATGTGGTAACCCCGAGCTTGCGTATTTGTCAATCTCCAGGGGAACCCGCTCAGAGGTCCTTGCGCCTGCCCCCGCCTGCCCGTCCGGGGGGAAACGAGCCACGTCCCACAGCCAAATGACAGTAACCTTGGCCACTGCTGAGCTGGACAGATTGGAAACACTTTCAGTAATTTATCACTTAGCCCTTGAATTACCTGGCCTTATTAAAAGAGCCTTAAATGGGGATCAAGCACTTTTATGGTTACAGACGTGGAAGAGCCTCTAACATTCCTAACTCCCTCTGCATCCTAGGTCTTCAACATTTCACCGAGACTTTTTCCCCTAAGCAAGTGCTGCTGAGGCTGTTGCATCACGATCACACACAGGGCACTCTAAATCTGCCACTTGCACTATTATAGCCTCGTCTTTCCCATGGATTCCCATTGCTTTTTGGTCCGTGTTGAATGCAAATGGCCATCCTTTCACAACCTGGCTTACACCGCTGTACCTGGTGCTCATATTCACCAAAAAGGTTTTAAACCCTCAGTGCACTAAAAGGCAGAACAGTCAGGGAATATTTCTGGCAATTGGGACAGATTCCAAAATGCTCGGTTTTTAACTCGGCCTCTGTTCTGATGCAAATCCAAATAGCACTTCTGCCAGAGCTGTGGCATAGCGGGTGATCTGGAGTCTGGGGCGAGAATCTGGATGCTCTGTGGGCTCTGGCCATCTCCAGTTCTCAGCCACAGCACAGCTTATCTCTGACATGTCAGCCAGGTGCTCAGCAGTCTAAATGTGTTCATCTCTTTGCAGGTAGCCAGCGATGACAGCAGCAGGCTGCCTCTGCCTCCTGCCCCCAAACTGCCTACCCACCACTGCTGTCTCTGCTTTCATCATCCCTGATGGTCTCACCACAGCTTTGCTGAGCACCCAGCCTGCCTAGATCTCTTTGGGAAATCTAGTTCGCGTGGTTTGCTTAGATACAGGACAAAAAAGCTGGTGTTCACAACCCACAAACGTGCTGGGTGCTGATGGAAGGCAGTGTGAATTTGCCAGGCAGAACCGAGTACCTAGCCTCATTTCAGAAGTGGTGCACAGCTACCTGAAAGCATCTGTCCAATTCCTGCATCTCACATGAACATCTTGTTCTTCATCCAAGTCAGAGCCTCTTGCTGCGTGGACTTGATCCTTAATTGTTCTGTACGGTGACATAAATATCCATGGGAAGTGGTTTTAAAACCAATTCTAGGCTTGGACTAAAAGGAGAAGGATAAATTAAGGCTAAAGCAAAGGACTATAAATCAGGAGATGTATCTTCTGCTCCAGGCTTGCCACCTCCTGATTTGGGAGATGAAGCAGAGCTCTGTTTTCCACTCTTCATTTTTAAAAGAGTATTTTCCTATTTCAGATGTACTGTTGTAGGAATATAATGTGCTAGTTGACCAGGGATGCTTACGTTATGGTGATGTAATCATTAAAAAAGCAGCAGTAAGATAATGGACACATCCAACTTGTTACAGCTCCAATTTCAAGTTAACTGGGTTAAATGTGCAATTTACAGGGAGCTGAATTTGATTTTAGAAACAATTTGGAGCATCATATTTCTGATTAAGGACAATCTCACTGTATTTGAATCCTAGGGAAGTTCGAACCAAACGTCTAAAAGCAGCCTCAGGGCTCCTGGCCACCTAAAATGTGTGAGGATTTATTAAGAGTCCCGTGCTGAGTGTTTCTGGCATCCCTCAGCTCTCCCGTGTTGGGGAACAGCAGGCTAGTTGCAAATGCAGACTTTAAGGGCTGGCAGGTGTGAATGGCATGCCTCAGTTTCCACACAACTCCCCACCCTTGGTCTCCTTGTGCCCTTACTGTTGTTACGGAAGTGCTGATGTCACTCTGCTTTCTGGTTGGAGTAAGACAAGCAGAAGACCAAAGAGCCTGTCTGGTGAGAACAGCCAAACTGCTTAGTTACAAAACCATCCTTTGAGAGCTCCCTGGGCCCAGCAAACACACCAGTGCTGCTGAGGGAGGAAAGTCCAAAGGATTCTGCAGATTATTCAGTGCATGTAAGGAATAAATAAGAACAGGGAACTAGTGGAGAAGGTCCATCAGAGGACTGCAAAGATGGTTAAGTGGACATTCTCTTTCAAACACGGACATGTGCCAAAGTACCCTTCGTGGACAGGCTTGCTGAAATTAACAGAAAATCTTCCACGCTGTAAAATGAACCATCTGCATGAGGCTTTGGAGGGCCTGGAGCACTCAAAGCTTTGGAGCAGGACCCTTCCTCAACACTGTTTAATAACACCAGGGATATCGTGTTTGCTCAGTTAATTGAATTTTTGTTTGTGCTTTGCCACAGCTGCAATTGTTACAGGGTAGTTTATATAGAAAATGGGGAAAAGAAATGCCTAAAATCCCTTTGAAGAAAGAGGAAGATAGGATATTGGGGCCAAAGTATTTTACATGGCATGAAAGCAGCTGGCATTTGAATTGTGCACACTACGAAAAGAAGAGACTGTCGTAATATTTAACAGAACGGATGCTCTCCCTGCAAAAATTGGTTTTCAAACAACAGATACCAGAGCTACTGCTTATGCACCTGGGAAGGTTTCTTGATACCTCAGTGTGCACGAGGCGAGACTCCTGGAGTACATTGCTTCAGCTGATTCATGCCCCTGGAGTAAATCAGCGCCCAGTTAAAGCCAGCAGATTATCTACGTCTACGCCGCCGGGTTTTCTCCAGCTGAAAACAAGAGAGGATTTGATAGGTACCTGTTTTACTGCCTTTCTCTTTTTCATACTCCTTGGCTACAATTTCAGTTTGTAACGAGCTTTTCCAAATATTAATGATATTGCGTTCTGTTGATGTTGTTCTCAAGTGCATTGTGATGCCACTAGTAAAGAGAGGAATGGGCAAAGCAGAGCGCTAGTGTTGCCATCCACAGAGATATCTTAAAACATATTTTTCTGCACTGCAGACTTTAATTATATATGTCTGCCTACATGTGCTTGGAAATGATGAAGAAAATCTTTCAGCCTGCTGCGGCAACTAAGAGGTAAGTTATTTAATTTAGATACAGCTCATCTCCAGTGGAGACAAGAGGCATTTTCTGGAGCTAAGACGTTGAATTACAACTTTCTACACCTTTAGAAATCTGACTATAATATACTTGCTTTCAGGAATTTAACAAATTGCAAGCTCACCCTACAAAAGCTTCTTTTACTTTTGATATGTTTTCATTCAGACAGAGATTTTTGGAAGACCTTTGTTTTCTCTGATAAACTTAGTTTCAGTGTGTGAGTCTGTCCATAAATGCAAAAAAAAATGTAAAGCTGCCAGTTGAAATTCTTACTTTTCTCTGGTGAAAGACTGAAACCCTCTTGTTTCTGTAATTCACGACATACTGCAAACACTTGTTTTCATATCCATGCCTTTCTTGGGGTTTTTTATTTTTTTACTCACTGATATCTGATAATATTGCCTGTCTGCAGAGCCAGAGAGCTCTGTGGAGGGGTTCGTTATATTCTTGGAGGTAAGACAGAACGGAATTGGACAGTAAGAAATGTGTTTCTTTCAATTATTTTGTATGTGCATCTGCATGTAGAAAAAGCACCCAAGAAGGCAAGAAAGAGGATTGTGTCTGGTTAAATGTTTTTAAGAAAGTTACACCTTTTCCTTGTTAAATGTGGTCATAGAAGGAGCACTCTCTGCTGCCAGATACCAAATGTTTGCACGTGTGCAACACAACTTTGAATTCTTCTCGCTGCTTAATTCTAGCACTGCCATCCCTTGCATGTGGGAATGTCGCCTCTGCTTACATACAGTAGTCACTGCTGCTTTGCAGTGAGGAATGTGTTGTCTAAATAAGGGAAAGCAAAATTCTTCAGTTTCTTGTGCTGTAAATTGGGTAAGCACATGCAGAGAACTGAGACCCAGAATTCCTCATCTGATATATACATGTTTTCTTATCAGCCAAAGTAAACCACTGCATACTTTTTCAGCCCGTGTTCTTCAGTGCTTAATAACGTTGTCCTTGGCACAAGCCAGGAGTATTGCAATTAAGGTTTAGTGTATAAGTTCAAACCAAGTAATTTTGAGTTGAAGCTGGACCTGGGTTGGTGTAGACTAGCTCTTTCAGACTGCTCAGCAAAGGTGCTCTGGTTTCTTCAAGGAACTATAAGGGTTCATTTCCTGTATGTGAGAACTCAGATGTCAATGGGGAGTATTTCTGGAAGCATCTGTAGTCCTGTCTGCATTCTCTGTGTAGTTAACACATATTAAAAATGTTAACTGAGCATTCTTTGACACAGTACTAATATTCTAGCTCTTCTAATTCATGCAGCCACATACCCTGAGTTTAACAGGATGTTTGAATTTTAACTTCCAAATACTAATACAAAGATTGATGGGGAAAAAAATGGCCAAATTCTGTGTGGTGGATTGTTTGCAATGGCTTTAGAGAGAAACTAGAAACAGGATAACTGGAAAAGTAGAAATTAAAGAACATGTGAGTAGAAAAAGAGGTAGAGAATAGAAGAGGCCTTGGACAAATAATGTTTTTTCTACTGAACCTTTATGATAATCTCTGGTATTTCAGCTTGCTATATATATGTGTGTTTGCGTGTGTATATACACACCTCTCACAAACAACAGATAAAGGTGGTGGATTTTGAAAGGGGCTAGTCTGAGGAAGATAGGAGAAAGGAGATCACTCTATTCAAAGGAGTCACTAAAAGAGGGGATATGAGAAAATAAAATGGAGCACACTGAAGAATTGCAATTCTGGTGCATGCCAGGGTATATTAAAAAAACCTACAACATTCAAACAACCAGGTAGGCATATAAATCCACACTCTATGACAGACACTTAAGGAGGAAGGTGGTCATTTTGGCACAACCACAGCATGGAGGGTGTCTAGATGAGAAGACACAGCTAGCTGCTGAAGTGGTTGCCAAACATGCTGACTGTTCCAGCCAGTGGAAACAGGCTTTTAAGTGCAGTCAGAAGGACCCAAATACTGTTTAAGGGCAATCTGAAAACATCAAAGCTTTCAGACGGTAAGGAGCGGCACATCTGTGCGCTGCCTTTTATTGGAGGCTGGTGGAACACTGGAACAGGTTGCTCAGGGAGGTGGTGGAGGCACAGACAGTCAAGGTCAGGCTTGATGGAGCTCTGGGCAACGTGATGTAGTTAAAGATGTCCCTACTCACTGCAGATGGGTTGGACTAGATGACCTTTAAAGGTCCCTCCCAATCCAAAACAATCCATGATTCTATGATTTCTGCTGTGGCTGTGGAAATACTGTGTGGATGAGAGTGCCTCTGGTAAAATGGCTTGTCCAGAATTCTAGTAGGCTAAATCAAGGCCCTGCCATTCTGTTGTTACCTAATAGCCACAAACGCATAAAGAAGCTAATGCCTGTCTTGATGAGAATACCTGTAGCTGTGCCTACAGTTTTGGAGTCTACCACAAAGTTACGCTCGTGTCAGTACTAAGTGTAAAAGATACTCTCCAGATGCAAGCCCTTCTTATGCCAGAGCCATTTTTAGGCATTCAGAGGGGGTGAAATTCTGTCACTAGAATTAGTGTTGTCTGCTGAAATGGAAGGAGTGGACATAGGACATACTCACATGCTGTGTTCCCACATTTTTCACAGGACCTGCTGCACTCTTCATGTTGGCATGTACACAGTTTTTCATATAATCTTGCTGCAGATGCTATCTCAGCAGCAATGCTAGTCAAAAGGACTAGTTGTTTCAAGCCCCCCAGACAGGTTCAGAAAAGGCAACCTATTCTGAGATAGCTGTCTGTAAATCCCTTCACTCTTCTGGGCTTCTCCTGTTACTCTTTCCCTTTTAAATGTGTGCCTCCTTCCTTCTGTGGAAAGCTATGGAGTACACTGATTGTGAGAAAGAAAACTACAGAGAAGTAGTGATTTAGAGTCTATGTTTTCAATCTAACCTGAAATTAGAAGTGTCCTCAATAATGAGGCTGCAATGCAGCCTGTCAGATAGCAGTAACCATCACTTACGGAGCAACAGTAGTCCTCCACAGAAAAAAAATAAGACAAGTTTTAGTGACGATGGCAAAAGCACCTAACCTTTATTGATACCAGTTTTCACATATTCTGACACGGGTGGAGCTGGCTGCTACCACTGACAACATCCCACTGAGATCAGTATCAATACTGATTCTTCTGTAGTCACCAAGCCCAGTCAGAGTTTCACCTGATACGCAACTTCTTGGCATGGAAAGAGCCTTTGAGCCGAGGGACAAAGATGTAGATAACAAATGATCATGAATTTCCATTTTGTTTTATTCCTGAGACTGATTCAGGAATCTGATCCACTCGAAATCTTGAGCTGGTTTCAAAAACACCCCAAAAAAATGTGCATTCAGCATTGACAATATGCTGAAAAGGGTGATGGAAATTCAAGCCAACCGTCAGCTGAGAGGCAGATCTTCCAGCAGTGCTGTATATCATGAGGAGGATTGAGTGTCTATGCTGAACATATTAGTGTGGATGCCACCAGATTTCCATTTGAAGATGAAAACCACTTCAAATGCAAAGGAGCCAAAGGGCACAGAGGATGAGGCCACTACTTGAAAGCAAGTGAGAGTTTTCCTTTTATGCTGACAGACTCTGTAACCTTGTCATTGCAATGGCACACAAAGAGATTAATGAAAAGTCAGATGGCCCTGACCCGTGTTTTGCTGTTTTTGGAAAGCCTAGCCGTAGGCTAGGACTGGGTACAAATAAAGATAAAAATAATCCATTAGCAAATGTTACTCCTGTCAATATGAAAGAAGCTAAATATGAAGAATCCACCTTCCAAGAAGACATTTTTTTATAAAGAAATAAACCAGTCTTCCATTAGAAATCAGCTTTTCCAGGAGAGAAGGGTAGGTAATTTCTGGAAATAATGTGGTGGTCTCGGTTACGAAAACCATGGAAGGTTAGACAAATGACTCAAATAGAGCTTGTCTTGTGCTGAAAGCTTGTTACTGAAGCACTCTGAGGCTGTGGTTTCAGACTTCATAGACTCCTGTATGAAAAACTTCGATGGCATAGCAGGCAAGCTCTTGGCTAATTCAGACTGTACTTCTTCAGTGAAGCTGTCTCTGTTCACCCTGGGCAGTCATAATGCTGCAGAAATTGTACCAGCAACATTGCACCATTTTCATTCTACCCTGACAGCGTAAAAACCTGGAGGAGATAATGCCTAGCGTATGCCTCTGTGAAGACAGGTTCAAGGACAGATGCAAAGGCTCAGAACTGAGGTCTGCAACAAGAAGGACAGAAATATTGCCAGAAGAAAAAGAAACGACCTGTGCAGATGCAGTGAGTAACCACATTATTAAGCAAGGGTTTACCCTCTGGCATGGAAACCAAACCCAGCGTATCCAATGCTCAAAATCACAAGGAATGAACTGAAACAAGGTCACCAAAGGACATGCCCTGGATTTCAGAAATTTGAGATTTAACCAAAATGTTAATAGATTCATGGGCTCGGTTGTGGCTGCGTTAGTGCTCGTAGATTATCACCTAATCTGACAGAGGAATGCCAACAGGAAAGCAACAGAAAGTGTCAGTGCTAGCAAAGCAGGAACCCTGCCTTTGGGTTGTTATTACAGGGGTCCCATGCTCCCACCTCCCAAACATACTCAGAAAGATGTCAGGGTCTATCTAAAGAAGCTGGAAAACCAGTTTCACAGCAGTCAGACACTGAAAGGCAGAAGCCTGAAAATGACAGTGCTACATTAACGCTAATCTGGAAGTTACTAAACAAAAATAGAAGAGATGGTTTGTTTGGGGTGTTTTGTTTGCAGTGTCGGTCAGCTTGGAAATCCAATTGTTGATGAACCAAATCAAAATATTGGCAAATCACTGCGGGACAGACTGGCCTTTCAGGCCCTGAGCAGTCCTGGGAAGAGCCCGTATCTGTGCTGACTGAAATGCTCACTGACCCACTCCGTCTAAGCGGAGAAGACAGCAGCAGCGCACATTTCCTTGGCAGCCCGGGGGATACAGTGTCTTATGATAGTTAAATACAGCAACCCTGAGTCACTTCTGGCAGAGTCAGGGAGCAGGGAGGATCAGTAGGCTGTAAGGGCATGGGAACTGCTGACTCCGTGGCGGGATCCAGTAAAGGTACTGCATCAGGACACAGGGTGGTAGTGCTGAATCAGGATCCTTCTGCAAAGCAGCGCAGCAGCTCTGAGCCCTCTTGCAGTGGGTGACGTGCCTGTGCTCTGCTTCTCAGATAGTGCTGAGTTTGTGCATAAGCAAGGCAGAAATTCAAACGTGATTCGATTTAGTTATTTGGTTGCTTCCTCCAATCTTGCTGCCTTATGGTGAGCAAAAATCTTTCTTTCAAGAAAATCTTTTCTAGACGTTTCTCTTTTTAAGCTAGTGCCCTTAGTAGCAACATGGGCTGCTACTAATCCACTGTCTTGTTACAAAATAGTAAGCAAACAGGAATTAAAGACGTACAGAAAATTGTGTTTCTTTAGCTCAACACAAAGGTGGTGCAAAATTATCTTATATGCTGTATTTCCCACAAATTCACTGGATCTAATTTTAAAGGTAGTAAGCACGTCTGCTTTCAACATTTACGTAAATTAGGATGTTTACTTTGAGAAACTTTCTAATGGCAATGCCATTTCATAAAGAAATACTCGCATTATAAACATCATGTGCTGTTCACAAACATTTTTACCTACGTTACTGAATTGCCATGGATTCTGAGTACCCAAAGAGCTCAGAAACCCATATTGCTTTTCACTCTGCCTTTTTCTGCAGCTTCAGAACCTGTCATCAGTGGAGAAGGGCTACAAAGTAGGAGAAATTTAATGAAGAATAGTGGAATAGAAGGGAAGGTGGTCTAGTGAGGCTGTAGGCAACTCTGTTCAGTTGCCAGTCTTGAACTGGCTGTGTAATAGCTCCTGAGTAGGGCCACTGCCTGTCATGTCCTCCCCAGCAGCATGATGCTGGGTCAGCAAAGCACACCATGCTGATGTCAGCCAAGTGCTTAGCAGAACTCCATCATCTCCAGTTCATTTCTATACCAGTGATTTGTAGAAGCTGATATTGGTTGTACTACTCCTCCTTGGCAAATGTATGAGTTAAAAACACATGCAAACCAGTTGGGGAATAAATGGTGTTCACAAAAACTGCCTTTTACACGCCTCCTTGAAGAAAGTTTTGCAGGCTTTTCCTGGGTGCCTCCACCACAGAGTTCCTATCCTTCCTGAGTATCTTTGTTCAGGAAGAGTTTGGGCCAGTGCAGAGGGACCTCAGGTCTTTAGCTCATATTTTCTCTGTGCTTGGAGTCAAGCCCAGGACATACCGAGTCGTTACCAGGTTTGTTTCTTCTCTGTACACACTGAATGCAGTACAGCTTGATTCTCCTTCCAGTTGTAAGATAACTGCCCATGAATGGAATGAGAAAGTGAGATTGTAAGGAAGGACAGAATACAGTATAAGGAAAGACAGAATAATCTAATATTTATAATGTAATTTATAATATCAGGAAAGACAGAATTTAGAAAAATATAAGGTAGCTGTAAAAAAACCCTGAAATATAAATACACAGTGGGAAGCAGAAGCTAGAAAAAAGGCACCAAAAGAGATCAAGGAATGACAGTGAAGATCAAGAGAGATGTGTTTTTGATATACTATTATACAGAGGCAGAGGTACTGTAAGGAAATACCTTAAAGCCTGACTTAACAAAATAGAAAGGTACCATAGTTCTCAGTTGTACATCCCCATAAGATTGCTTCTTAAACAGTGAGTCTAGTCCAAGGAGCTACATTAACAGAAAAATACTGAAACAATGGAGCAAACTTGGAAGACATACGGGATGGATATGCATAATGGACTAGGAGATGCGGGTTTTTGGGTAATTAGATCTGGGTTACAAGGTTTAATGTGAACGGACACATAACATGATGCCTGCTTGTGCAAGAGATCTTTAGATACTAAAGCAAGAAGGGAATTTGTTTCGAAATGTACTAGAAGGCATAATAATAATAATATAGCAGAGGTAAATACCAGTAAGCAATCACTGTCCTTCATCAGGGTGTATAACTGTGTATGGCGTAGCTGATCCTGCCCCATCCTTTGTGGTACTTTGTGAGCACTTACATAGCCAGCATGCGTTAAGATATAGATCGAGTATACATTGAGATAACCAGATATGCATTGCGGTTAGAAGGAAGACCTGTGAATTGAGAACTCGTGTGTTTCTGTTCTTTGCAATCTGTTGAATGCACTTTTGCCCAAGGTTGGTTGCGTTTGCGCTAGCGTTAAATCTGGAATGGTTCTGCTGAGTTCAGTAAGCAAACTGACCCTCTGCACCCTAAAGGGCTCCTGCGACACAGCGAGGCCCATGGTGGGGAGACAACATGAGTCTTCATTGCCCTGGGCTGTATCTTCCCACCTCCTGCATGGGCAGATTTTGCCAGCCCAGTATTTCTCATTAGCAAACTGGCATGGCTGGTGAAGCCCATCATCAGAGCCTTTCCATGTGTTCCTAAGATACAGCTATAGAAAGAAAAAATATCAGGTAACAAAATGCCTTTCAGAGTGAACAGGAAAAGTTTCCTGGAGAAAAGCACTCTGCACAGCTGGAGGACCACACAGATCAAGCTCATTTGCCAGAGTATAGCGATGATCTCATTTCAGTGCATGATGTAGCTAAAACAGGGAGGTCTAATTAAAGCTCGCTTTGGATGGAGAAGTAGTACCAAGAGCAGGGAGAAGTGGAAGGATTGGTTTACTCCGTGCCTGTCATCTTAACAGAGCTAGGAGACAGACTCCTCAGGCTGTAGGTTGGTTTCTTTGGAAATCACCTTCTGTTTCCTTCCAAATGGACAAGAGCTGTCAAGAGACCATGGGAACATACGGTTGGAGTAGTTAGGGAGGGCACGACAGTCGTGAAGAAAGTATTGGAGGCAAAGGGAACCAAGCTAATTTTTATATCTGGAAATCTAAGTCCTTCCTGTAAGTACAAATATGTCCACTCTGGGAGTCTGTAGATCTCACACCGAGGAAACACAGCCTTTCCCACTGCTGCCGCCAGCTGATGTTGAGGCTCTCGTGAAGTCGCACTGTGCTTGGACTTGTGCTTATGGCAGGAGCAGCTGAGTGTGCTCCTGACAGAATGGAAAACTTTGTGTTAAAGAAAACATCTACAACAAAATTACTGCTCCTGGACTCTGAGGAAATAAAAGTCTCTGGAATTAATACGTTGTTTTTCTCTGAAACTAGGTAAAAAGGGGCTGCCAACAGTACGCTGGGTGGGGTGTGGTATTTCTGTCTTCTCTGTCCACCCACATTTTAAAATTCCTTGTGTATGGAAGGCTCTGGAGTTCAAACTGATTGCTCTTATCAGGTGGAGAAGGAATTGTCCTGAATGGCTGTAGATCTCCCTGTGAACAGCCCAGCAGGGAGCCTAGCTGGTAGCCAAGGCAGCGGAAGACACTATGTCTAATAATTTGCAAGAATTGAAAAACTAAGAGATACCTGCATTTGTGGGGTTTTAAACAGTACTTCATGCTGCTTTCTATGATTTATCTCATCACCTGAATTCCTCCCCACCTACCTGTCTAGTATTGGTATGATTCTGTGTCCAGAGAAGCCAGCGAGAGGAATTTTAATGTTTACTAATATCAGTGAGTCAAGACCTTGCTCAGACTGCCTTACTATCCATAAAGTGGGGAGGGGTGGAAGGGTGCCTGTTACCTTGCCCACTCTGTTGGCAAACATTGGTGAGCCAGCTTGTCATCAGGCCGTGTCTCTAGAGCTGGCTGTTGGTCTCCAGGTGAAGCTTCAGGGAGCCAACACCAAAGCTATTTCCAGGGGCAGGTGGTCAGTTTAATTTTGCGTTGTAAAATAGCATGGATTTCTAAACACTTCCAGCCAGCTTTTCAATGGAGGTATAAATCAGCTGGTAGACAGTTACCGTGAGTGCTGGGGGATTTATTTGTGTGCCTCGGTCGCAGCAGCAGCAAACCTGGATTTCAAAGTCCCAGCTGAGCTCCATCCATTACAGTGGTGCTTTAAACACATCAATCTAATTCTCTGTCCTCAATCAGCCAGAAGACTCCTTTGTAACATTAATGATTTCCAGGTTTCGTTTTCCCACTGAGGATATTATTTCAGATTATATTTCCCCAAGTATGTTAGCATGCATTTTCCAAGCTGAATCCTGTTTTATTTTCGGCCCACATTTCAAATGCCTGTGTGTTATTTCTCTGTCATCTTTCATTTGCAGTTCTTCATCTCATATGTGTATTTTCTTAAACTTTAGTTTGTATATAAATGGATTTAAAACATTACTGCACACCTTCCCAAGTTTAGCATGTTCTTGGCTAACACTCTTTGCTGTTTGTAGGCACAGAATCAAAGAAGATAAATTTACAGGAGACCTAAAGAGGTCTCCTAGTCTATTCCCCAACTCCACCATAGAATCAGCACTGCCTAAACTGTTCCTAGAAAACATTTCCCTGGTTTCTGCCTAAAAGTCTCCAGAATTAAAAATCCCATGCTTTCTCTAGGCCATGCATTCTGTCCTGTTCTATTAACCAGCCTTACCCATAGAAAAAGTGTTGCAGTGTTTAGTTTAACTTTCCTCTGAGACACTTGCAATGGCTGAATAATCATCACCTTGATCCTTCCTCTTAACCAGTTTTCACTGCAGTATCTTCTTTCAGGTTGGCCTGAAATCCATGCCCCCTTAAAGACATGCTTCGGAATAATTTTCAGTGGGCTCGGAAGAAAGGACTATTACCCATTCCTTAGCAGTCTCGTTATTACTTTGTTGCTGTTGTTTTCCAGGTTTGGCTTGAGAGTGGTCCATCACAAAAGAGAATTTCAGAAGAGATCTCAAGGAAATGCTTTGACTTGTCATTTTAAAAAGTTTTACGGCGCAGCAACTACAATAGCTAACAGCCACACAAAGACATCTTAGGAAACATCTTACACAAAGGGCACACTGAGAGCAGATTCTAAGAAATCTCAGTTGTATTTGGCAGTGTAGTGGTTGGGGGTCAGTCCTTGGAGTTTTATTTTTAAGCAGAAACTCACTGCTGGTAAAGAGAGCCAGCCTGACAGGCACAGTGACTTCAGCCTGCAACCCTCTGGACCAGATACCTCTTGGAAACCAGTGTGGGTTTACATTCATCTTCCAGACCGCGCAGTGGGGGCCACGCGTGCACTGAGAAATTCGCTATTATTGCCTTCATGCCCTTTCCTTCCTGGTCTTCTGACACCAGACCACTATGAAGAATGACAAATATTTTGTGTCTGCAGCCATTGGTCACCGAGCACGTTACTGCAACCATCTTTTTGCTTAATGTGACTCACTGAATAGCCATTGGTTGATAGCAACTTCTGGTAACTATGGGCCTCAATTGGATCTCATCCAGTCTCTCGCAGACCAAGACTCAGAGAGACAGAGAAATCTTTCCATCGACTCTAAAAAGCATTCGTTCGGGCCGTCTCCATAGGCTTCACCTTCTATTGCAATATTCTGAGCCACTTAACTGTTACTTGCAAACTTTTAAAGTCTGTCTATCACTTGACCACAAGCTGAAGACTTCCTCTAAAAATGCCTGAAAATTGTATTTTAATCCATAAGTCCTGCTGAAGACAAGCCAGGCCCCAGCCAGCCAGGAGGTTTTAGCAGGATTAGATTAGCCCAGGTCAAAGATGACCCCTGGAGGCCTAACAAATGCTGGCATAACAGTGTGCTGGGGAGGTAGTTCTGCTGGGTCTTTCAAGAGATATCCACTGCCTTGAACCAGGTGTCCGACTGGCTCAGATTACTAAATGCTTTTCAGAGTTCATGAACATGGAACCGGGGTTGGCAGAGAGCTAGTGAAGGGTAGGATGGTATTAGCACTGGATCTCTTGCTGGGGTCAGGGTAAAGCTTTGCTTAGCCTGGTCACCCCTTCCTCTGTTTGAGCCACTTACAAATCTCCCTCTGGACAGTGGGAAGCTGCGTGCATCAGCTGAATGACCAGTGTCTGTGTCAGCGTTCAATTTCTCTTCTGACATTTGTTTACTCCCTGTTCTCTTTTGATTTAGTTGTTTGTTACAATCTAGTTATTTACATGTGATCATTTCAATTACAGTAGCACCAATGAGCCTGAACTGAGTTCCCTCTGTACAGTTGAAATTTATATCAAGAGACAGCCCCCACCCTGAAGAATTTATACTATGAGTGGGCAAGAAAAGAGAAGCAAAATGAGTTTCCCAGGGTCCTGCAACAGGTCAGTGGCAGAGCAGAGATTAGAGCTGAAGTCTCTCAGCTCAGCCTCCTTAGTCGCAGCCTGGTCCTGGTCTATGATATCTGTTACTTTTCTTCCTCCTTTTTATGTGTGAAAGTACCTGTTTTGTTCCTGTCAGCCCTGATCACCTGTCCGTGCAGGACCAGGCTGGGGAATGGTAGGCAGAGAGTTTGCATTATTATTGTATTGTGTTGTCTTCCCACACCTTTTCCCTGAACTCTGTCCCCAGAGCTGAGGCACCTCCTGGAATTTGCGGTAGAAGTGCTGTGCTGTGTCTGCTTTTGCTCCAGAGCGCTGTATGAGCGTGGCTGAGACTGTTCTGAAAGCCAAGCTCTTCCACTGCTTCTGTAGCATGCTTGTAAGCTTTTAGCACTCTCTGGAGGAGGAGAGTCTGAATGCTTTCTGCTCCTCAGGATGTGTCACGGCTGCTTTGTGAAAGGCATGTGACAGAGGGATAAGGAGAAACAACACCAACCATGCCACTTACACACCTTCTGTTCAGCGTGTTTAACCACTGGGTCGACGCTCTGAACCCTTATTACAGCCAGTCTTGTGTACTGGAAGTGACTTGGCGTGGCCCATTTAACCCCGCTTCTCACCTCCCAGTACAGCTATAACAGCAGCCATTCCTCCGCTTACTACAGCAACCGGGAACACTCGGGAATTAACACAATTCTGGAAGAAATTGCTTCAAAGCTGTGTTTCCCTTTGAGAATGAGGGATGCAATTATCTTTGCAACCTCTTTTACCTTGCCTTTGCCACCTCAGCTTTTGGTGGAAACTCTTCAGGCGTACTTCCAAGAGCTCATATGTGAAATAACCGGGGATGTCCACGCAAAATCACCTTTAAAAAGGCTAAACCCGAGAGATTTTTCCCCTCCTCACTCCATCTCCTCCTGTCTTCCAAAACAGTCTCTTCACTGGATCTAAACATAGGATATTATCACTTCGGCAGTCACCAAGTAATAAACAGCCTGTATTTTCAGTCACTTGACCAAGTCCTTATTTAAATGGTCCTTTCCCAGCCCCGCGGAAGGCAAGTTGAACTTATAATCAGTAACTTTGTCAAAGTCAGTCTGGGCCATGTTAGCATCTAAGAAAGCCAAACAAAGAGAAACCCCAAACCCAGCACACAAGCTTATTTGAGTGGCAAACAGAAGGCATAAAATTAAGAAAGAATCTCTGTGGACAGTTTCCTCTCCACAGAAAATCCTGAGCTTGGAGACATTTTGACAAGCCAAATGCTGGGGGTTTATGATTGTAGGTGCTGCTGTCAGTAGATTTATTTTGTGGGTTTCTCCAGAGATTATCTCCAGTTCCGTGGTTTTGTATTTTGATGCAGGGCGTGTTTTGTATTTCGATTGCGTATGTGTTGGAGATATTCATTAGGCTTTCAGAAGGATATTCCATAGCTGTAAGCCTTTTAAATCACATACAATGTGTTTCTTATTTCCCTATGGCATTCTGCTTGCATCTGCTTGGTATGTGGAACGTCCAGGCCAGCCGCATTTCAGTGGACCGTTTGTCTCCCAGTGATGGAGCACGTGGCTGATAATACAGGGACATGTAAGCATTCATGGTGCTTTTCTTTTGAAAGCACGTGCCTAGTGTTTAACACAGTCAATACTTTTAGGGACAAAAACAAGACAGAATTGTCCTCTGTGCCCAAGAAGAAGGGAAAATATTGGAGCGTTTGTGCTTGCGGAAACTTTGCATTTAAGGTTCATAGAAAATAGACTTGAGATTCCTCCTCCTAAGGCAACGATGAGGATTCGCAAAGAATGTGGATTATGTTTGCTAGTTTGTTTGCTAGCAAAAACCCTGGATCTGTCTCAGTGGCTACAGAACCAGTGCATTCCTGCTTCATAATGAAATAGTTTACTGAAGACTGCAGCAAGCAAGCGGGGCGAAGCCTGAGGAGAGAAATGCTGCAAGAATTCTGAGAGAAATCCTCCCGTTCTTCCTTTTTTCCTTTTCCACACTCATTGCAAAGGAGCAAGAAGAAAAGCCTAAGACATGGTCTGGGATGCCTTAAATTCCTAAAACACCATGCAGCTGCCTAAATGCGCTTGCCTCTACCAAGTGTTTTCCCACAGGTCACTAAGCATCTGAACATCTGCTGTTGGATAGATGTACTTCACTCCTTTCCCTGACCAGGGCGAGTGCATTGAACCCTAGTTAAGCTCTATTAGTCTCCACAGGAGCTCTCCGTGTAGTTCAGCCACAGAGTTGAGTCTAATCGATGTTTTCAGAGCACACTTCCTAGGTGAGGCTCCACACACAAAAGCCAGAAAAGGAGTTTCTTTTCTCGCCTCATGCTGGGCACTCAGATGAAATACTTAACATCCGGGGTCAGATCTCCCTCCAGCCCAGGCACATGTGTGTTCCCGTCTCCAAAGCAGGTGGCAAATACTCAAGTCAGCAATTGCAGAAGAAGAGACAAGACAGCCTCCCTTCCAGAGATAGCTCTGTGCTTGGATCTTCAGCTCAAAGGCAATAATCGTAGCTCACGGAGTGGGGACTGAATCTGAACCTGGCACAGGCTGTTCACCTTGTAGAAAGCTGTACCTTGGAGGCAGGGGCTTTCTTGTCTCGAGCACGAAGCTCCAGAAGATAACTCATTGGTGGGAGGCCCAAACAGGGATGGATGCTCTCCTGTAGAAGACTGACACTATGCTGTCTGCCATTTAGTGGTGACTACATAGGTGTCCCCTCCAGTTTTTTGGAATGCCATGTTTTGGCACGCCTGACTCTCCACGTGTGTTATTTTCTGGGTGCCTCGCTTGTCAAGGACTCTGAATTCTACTGAACACTTTGGGTGACCAAAAGCTATGAATCCCTTCGTGGTTCTAGCATGGAAAGCTGCCCCGTGGCACTGGGCAGACCTGCTAGATGAACTCCACAGAGTTATCGGGACAGCTGTTCTCCCTGCCTTCCCTTTTCAGCAGTTCCCAGTCTTCTGCCGAAGGGGTGTTGGGCGTATATTCTGCTGTTTCCAAAGTGAAGACCTTTAATGAGACAGAGGCTCTGCTGCATTAAGCCATAATGCTTCATAAAACCTCTGAATGTCAATTCATATTCACTAAGGAACTGCCACGGTTTTAATCTTTTTACTGCTTATTAATGTTATTCAGAGCTTTCAAAATCCCCGTATCATGCTTTTTAGCGGGGAAGGCTGCAGTGTTTTAGTATCTCGACTCAGAATCTTAATAAGACATAACTGTACCCATTCTGTTTGCCCGCTTAAAATTTTGCACGGCGCGATGGAGCAGGAGGCGCCATGGAATGGGTTCAGTATCCCCTTTCACAAATAAAGCGTGTACAAAGTGTGTCAGCATTTCAACTGGGGCCCTTCTCCTGAAGGCCGTTAATTAGTGCAGAACGCAGACTTCAGTTCTTTTGCCAGGGTAGATGAAAATGATTTTGGAAGACAGCCCAGACAGAGGAATTTGTCATAGGTTAGAACTGTTCCAACTCTAAGAACCAAGTGTACAGCTTATGCAAATCACTTTGCTAAACACAGATTCTGTGTTAATTTTTTTAAGGCTTTTTCTTTGACAAGCAACAAGAGCTCACTTGCCAGATCTTGTCTGAAATCAAAAAGAAGTGATTCCTTCTCTGCGCCCCAGAAAAGAAAAATGTTTCTAGTCTAAAACATGTCGAGAAAGAGCTGGGATGTAAGAATAAGGCAAATGTTCATAGGAAGTAGGAATGGAAAAGCCCAATGACATCACCGCTCCATCTGCCCAGGGCTGTCAGGTTCCTCAGTACAATGTGCTCCACAGTACATTGAAGAGGAGGCTGGAGGAAGCACTGAGCAGTGTCTCAGACTGCGCTGAAGAAATGGCTCTACGAATTGAGTGTCAGACCATTTGTCTGATCACCGGCAGGTGCCATCACCATTCCCTCCACTGGCCTATTCATAGCGCATAAATCTGAGTGCAGGTAGGTCTGGCATCTGTTGCCAAGTAATAACGCTGGACTTTGTTAGCTGTTAGCAAGGTTTTGTTACCTTAAAATTTCCCAAAGCTACACGCAAAATATTGACAAAATCGACAAGAAAGCAAAGCTTGAATGTGAATTGCCCACTTCCACGCTTTCCAAGTGTGGGTACCTACTTCCATCGGAGATGAAAGTCAGCTCCAAAAGCAAGACTCCCTGTACCTTGTTAAACCACACAACTACTCTGCTTCCTTTTAAATCAGTCCCTGGAAGTGCCTCAGAATGGCCTTACTCTGCAGGGATTGGCAGTCGCTGCTGCTCGAGTCAGTACAGAGCATCGGGGAGACTTGCAATGCAATCACTTACAGTAGAAAGCTTCTGCTCTGTCTTCAGGTGACACTTAACGTATAAAACTTCATTATATTCATTTTGTTTTGATGTTTCCATTGTACCACCTTATAAACTGCTTTTGAACCCCAAGGTGGAATAATTTCAATCACCACAGAAACTTAATCACCCTTTTCCTGAGAAATCTGGAGATTCAAATGGGAAATTGTCCTCAAAATGTAACAGAAGTTTATATGTAGGGTTTCATGTGTGAGCCACCTATCATAAGTATTTAAGTATCTCTTAATTAACTGCAAGCCATAAACCACAGAATAGATCTATCTAGTGAAACGCTTTCAAATATTAAAAAATCTATATAATGATCTTTGGGAGTCAAAGCATTCACAATTCCATATGAATGACATATACTCTTGTAGGCATTCTTTTTAAGTAAATATTTGTTATTTTCCTGAAAGTACAAGGGATATGACACAAACATAGAAGGTACTTAACACACTCTTCCTACTTTCCTTGAAAGCTTGTGAATCTAATTTTTATAGTAATATCCAGATCTTATGATGTTACAAAGTTATATTTTAGATTGAATATGTTAAAAAAAAAGACCTTTCTTTGCCACTGTGGTTCTCTGTTCTCACAGTTCTTTACTTAATAAAATCTCGCTCTGGGGTCTACAGGAAGAGTTTGTTTATATTGTCACAGACCGATACCTGTTTCCCACTCTAAATCTTGCACAAGCTTAAGGAAATACTTCCATCTTTCATTGCTGCTATTTTTCATATCAGTCTTTTTCTGCCTTCTTCATTTAAACTCAGTGGCCTTCTGGGCAGACAAAATCTCTTTATACAGGACCTGGACAGTAGGATTCGAGTCATATTGTCTCCTTGTGTGGCTACTGTAAAGCTAGCCAGTAGAATCATAGGATGCTTTGGGTTGGGAAGGACCTTTAAAGGTCATCTAGTCCAACGCCCTGCAGTGAGCAGGGACATCTTCAACTAGATCAGGTTGCTCAGAGCCCGGCCCAGCCTGACCTTGAATGTTTCCAGGGATGGGACATCTGCCACCCCTTTGGGTGACTTGCTGCAGCGTTTCACCACCCTCACCGTAACAAATTTCTTCTTTCTATCCAGTCTGAATCTTCTAGTTTAAAACCATTGCCCTGTGTCCTATCACAAAATACCTTCATTAACCTTCTTAGTCTCAGCACCAAAACATAAAGAAGAGTTTTTAATTGCCTGGAATTTCATCTTCATCTCTGTAAAGACTGAGACACAGTTGCCTGCCTTTAAACACTAGGTGCTTGTGAAACAACAGTAGCTGGCTGCTTTGGATGCCCCTGAGCTGGAAGAGCTGGGTTGTTGCAGAGAAGCCAGCGGACCTGCCCGCGTCCTGAGAGCCAGCCGCGTGCCTGCCTTACCTGGCGTGCCAGCCTCACCAAAACCTGCCAGGTGGGGAAAGAACTGGAAAACCAGTGGGAGCGCTTGGAGCCCTCCTGCACAGAGCAGGAGTGAGGCAGATGGCAGGATGTAGTTATAGGTGTGAGGCCTGAAATCCTAATGTTACTGGTCACAGGGACAAAAATCCCAGCAGATGGAGCCAGCACTTCCCTCAGTGAAAAAAAGAAACGGAATTCCAAAACCAGGCACTGAAGTGTTCATCAAAGTGAAACTGGATAAAAGCTTTGCAGATTGTCTGGTTCAGCAGAGGCTATGAAGTGATGACATTTGTGTGTATAATGCCAGGATAAGTACAAAAGCTATGCAAAATTATTTCAGAAACATGTTTATTTCTTGACTGGTTTTAAAACTACTTTTGGTTTGGTTTGGTTTTTTTTGTTGTTTGTTTTGGGGTGGGTTTTTTTGTTTTCTTTGAATGCACAGATTTTTTTTTAAGGAGAGTGCTGAGATGAGTGAAAGGATAAAACAGACCTAGCTTTGAAGCAGAGATTCTGTTATAGAAAGTGGGATTGTCACCACAAGCAGTATGCTATAAACACATCAAGGCTTCAGCAAAAAATCACTGGTTGAGGTTAAACCTTAGACTTAACGATGGCTAGAAAATATGTGTTTAAAGTTGATGCCTTTACACTAGATGCTGGCTAGCATTTAAAGTCTATTAAATAGTGCTTAACTGTTGCTGGGTATTTGTTCCTTTTCTCTCAAGTCCGACCCCAGCAAAGTTTCAGAAATGCCATTTTTATAAACTTGTAAAGGCAGTGGGAGGAGAAAGAACTTTATTCAGATTTAGCCACAACTCGGTCATGGCTCTTTAGAGGAATGGTGTCTTAGTTTCTCTGCTTCCCGTGGTATTTTCTGCAAAAAGGGTTAAGTATTTCCTTCTTCCTTGCTTCATTCTTCACAGATCAGCAGAGATCTGCAGCAAAACCTCCAGTTACATGAGCGAGGCCACGTTTTGTCTCAAGGTCCTATTAGAGCAATATGTGAACTTGCCCCATCTCTTGCCGCGTTTAAGCCATTTCAGCTGGTTGAACTTACAGGCATTTCAGATGAAGAAAATATAGGTACTCACTGCTGCTGGGGACTAAAAAAAACCAAAGAAAACATCAGTTGCTGCCTTTTGCAAAGGAAACATGTTGGTCAGAGAATAAGCTGCATTCCCAGTAGGGTCTTTGAAGTTGACACAAAGCATTTCTAGGAATTATGCATGTTTCTTTCGATGGCAATTCAATGCGTTTCTCTCTCTCTCCCCCACCTGCCCAAATCTTTAGCTTCAGTTCGACAGAGTGGCTGAGAACAGCCGTTGACATCCTTCCCCAGACATATAAATGTAAAAAAACCCTCTGAGGCCCGATTGTATCTGTCATTTGTACCAACACTCGTGGGCTGCGAAGGCTGAAAACAATCGTCCCCCCTCCTGTGCCAGGACTGCACAGTTATTGTTGTCCTGGCTGTTTTGTCCTGCAGCAGTGCCCCCAGGATCCCCTGCGCCGAGCGCAGAGAGACACCCAGCAAAGCCCAGCCCCAGCCACGAGCTGCTGACAAATCGGCTGAGCACATAAACAAGACAGAGATGTTATTTCCATTTTGCAGTCGGAGAAGCAAGACCCGGGGGCAGCGGCACCCAAGGCCCCCAGAAAGCCGTTGGCAAAGCTGGGAGCTGAGCCCAGAGCTTGTAGGTCCCAGCCAGCCCCATGGGCCAAAAGTCACCGGTCTCTCCCAAAACAGCTCCTGCCCCTCCAGCGTACGGCTGCTGCCCCGTTAGCACTGCCTGGGGCCCCAGGCCTGCTGGGCAGATGAGGCTGCAGGAGGCTGGCTGTGACAGGAGGCTTTTCACGGTGGCTGCCAGCCACCTCTGGCAGCAGCTTGAAGTTCCCTTAGCCTGGGCCAAAGCAAGCGAGGGCAGGTACCTGCCCGAGGGCTGAGGCACGGCCAGGCTTCTGCAGGAGCAGCTTCTGTGTGTCAGAAGCAGCGACCGGGTCCCCTGCATACTCAGGGAGAACACGGGTACATCTTCAGTTCCTAGTCAGGTCAAATCCGCTGCCATTCTGCCACCAGTTTGCACAACGTGATCAGAGTTTCCAACTCAACCAGAGCAGGTGGATCCCCTCCTCTCCTGACCCTGCTCACTGGGCTTACCTGAAAGCTTCTGTTTGTAGTGAGCACTCCTCCTTTCCCCATTCCCAACTCCTGCACCTTCCCTGGTGTCATCTCACCCTTCTGCACCACCAGTCCTCCTTTCTTCACTTGCCTCCTAACAGCCTTTCATGTAGCACGTGCTGCCTTTTTGGGCATGGTGGTGGTTACTTCACGTGTACTTCACGAGAGTTCCTTGTCCATGACTTCAAGGTGTCCATTGCTAGGGTGAGAGTGTTCCCCGCTGAATCACGACAACTCACATCTGTGCCTCCCTCTCTACTCTGGTCTCATTTTACAACATATAAACTATACCTTCCCCCTTTATTTCATTTTCTTTTCTGCTGTCCTTCAGCTTTCTGCCTTGTGGATGTCTGATACTGGTATTAATTTCTATTTATGATCTATGTACAGTTTAATTCCTATTATGTCTATTTGGTTCCTATATAAAGTGAAGTTTATTGTTGGGGCCAATCCAACACTGGAAGGAAAATGTCATCACTTTTTTTTTCTCCCCATCAGAATTTGAGGTTTCACATTTAGCTCTCCGAGCGGGTAAGAGTTTTGCTATTTTCGGAAACATTTTAGTCAAAACCTCCAACTCTGTTGGCCAACGAAATCTGAAATTGTGCTGAAAGTTTTCACTGAAGCTTTGACTTTCCGCCAGCTCTGCTCTGCTGCTGCAGTTCTAAAAGACTGTCACTTTGTGGCCATTTCCTAATAAATAGCTGCCACTTTAGGGGGAAACCAGTCCATTCTCTTTAAAAGGATCGCCTGCCCTGCAGAATCTGTCTCACACAATAACAACAAGATGCCGAAAAGAAACCAGGACAGCCCAGGTTCAACAGACTCAGATTTTGAGGGAAATTTCAAGATTGGTAAACTCTGTCAACAGGCAGAGCAGGGCTCTCTGCAAGCAGCGTATGCTCTGTTTCCTCTTAGCTATGCACATTTAGCACAGGAAAAACACTTTGAAATGTCATCATTAACAGCACTCCGAAGGTGAAGCTAAACTTCTCAGGAGGTAGCAACAGCAAAAGCAGAACAAGTTCAGAGAGGTTTTGCAGCTTGTGCCATGGGTAAAAACTGCTTTTCTGCTATATTCCAAACCTTGCTTCTACAGGGTGGCTGAGGTACCCCGAAAATGAGATGGGAAGAGGTCTCCCAGCACATGGCAGGATCACTTAGGGCTTTACCGCAGTGGGCTCACGCAGGTTTTGTTATCTCACAGCTTTGAACTCCATCCCTGCACCTCCCTGGCTTGTGCTGCAGCTCTGGCTTCCATGGTTCAGAGCTGGACACCCCACACGGCAGGCACACAGAATAACACTACGGGTAGATACAGACACACAGGCACTGCGCAGTGGATCATTTTGAGAAGCGGTGTTGCTATGCACCCTCTTTCCAGGAGGACCAGGAGAAGTGGGGAGCTTAATTCAGATGGTAACAGCTGTAGGTAGGAAGGCGATGAGCAGCGAGCACGTAAGGCATTCTGTCTCCATCGCCGCCTTTGTCAGGCGAGGCTCTCGCCGGGCACAGCAGCGTCCCAGCTCTGCATTCTGCACGCGGCTCTCGCGGCAGCTGCTTACAACAACGGGGGCTCTATTCCTTCTCTCCCAGACAGGAAAACAGAAGCATGGGGAAAACATAAGCTACTCAGACAAGCCATGCAGTGATGGAAACCACAAGAAGCGTTTAGCTTTCCATTTTGCCACCTCGTGTATATGCCACTCTGGGTCTACTGGACTTACCTCCACCTGTATGCCCATTTGGTGTCCTTCACCCCCACTACAGATAGGGAAATATGCTGGAGTCCTATCTGAGCTCAGCTAGCAGAGATTTCTTGGTAAATACGTGAGCAGATTTGCAGCTGAATGCAAGAACAGCAGCATTTCCACTACTGCTGTCACAAACCAAGTCGCTAGGGCAGACCCCAGTGCTGACCGCAGAGCTCTGCCCGTTCTCCTCAGCCCTTGCTGTGACTGACTGTGCTCTCCTCTGAATCAGAAAACAAAGTTGTTTTCACACATAGGCAGAGGGGTCAGGTGGAAAAATTTCCATTAAGGCATAACTTTTCAAGCTGCTTCAGATTCCAGCTTTTAACAATTTAAAACAATTAACACTCAACTATGTGTTTTATGTCAGATCTTGGCCAGTTCTGTCCCAAATCAGCACAGCTCTGTGATTAACTGCATGAGTGGCACTGCAGAGTCTGTCGTGTGACAGTTGGAAGAACAGTCTTTTCCCTTGACAGTGCCTGAGTGTCAGGTTCAGGGAGCCCATGTAGATTTGGTGGCCGTGCCTTCTCCCCTGACTGAGATTAGCTACCATCTGGTAATGCTGCAGAGGAGAACCTTTCCCCATTGTCACTTGCATTGTCTGATGGTCTGTAACATCTGACCTCTGCTTCACAGGTCATGGCCTTCACCTCCTTTCTTTCCAGTCGGAATAATGACAGCAGGGTTAAGTTTATATGATACCTCTGGTAAGTGCTACTTGTGAGCACTGGGCTTTCGCAGCACTCCTCCTTTCTTTGATGCTAAAGTTTCTGTTTTGACCTCCTTGCAACATTAAATCAGTCTGCCCTATCTGCCACCAATCTGTCCCCCTGCTTTTCAGGGACCCGCACTTCTATTTCTCTCTTCTGACTCATGGTCTGTGAAAACGCTGAGCTGAAGGTGTGTACCAGTTGTCTTTCCAAGGGTAAATATTTTTTCTTTTCCCATAATCATAGCCTTAAATTCTCTCTCCCATTCAATTGTATAGCTTCTGCCCCTTGTTCCACGTGTAACTGAGGGACTGAAGGAGCACCGGCCACCAAAGCAAGAGACAGTCTTGGCCCCAAAGCACTTCCTCTCCAATGTCAAACAGGGGACATTTTTCATTTTTGTTTATTAAAGGACTGAATTCCATGGCAAGAATCCCATCAGCTACTGTGAGAACAAGATTTCATGTTAAACGACTTCCCTAAATTCATGGCAGAATGTTCTGTCGAGGCAAATACAGAGCCCTGAATTCCCAGCTGTCTGTCCTGCCTGGCAGCAGCACGAGTGCGTCCCTCCTTGCACGGACTCTGCACCAGCCTCGCTGACAGGAGGTCCTCGTGGGCTTCAGTGGCAGCAGGGCACGATGTGTCTTTCAGTGCCACTTTCCCTGCCACTGAGTTGTGCCTTCTCATTACACAGGCTGAGAATCTCAAGCTGACACGTCTTCTGCGTGTCTATAGAAACCATAAGCTTGCCAGCCTCGGAAGCAAACATCTAGCCACTTACAAGAGGTGTAGACACAGGAACAGAAATACGAATGCTCCTTGCACGAACCTGCTGATTCTTGGGCTTCTTCAGGAGCGATTTCCTTCCTAGGTGCTTTTCAGCCTTGTGCCTCTGACACAGCCATGCAGGTGACGCACAGCCGGCTGAAGAACCGGTGTCGGTGTCTGACGGTGGGCATTTCGCACTTGGTTGCCTGCTCTCGTTGCTAGCGGCTGGGCCGGGATGCTCCTGCCGGCCCGGGGCAATCTCTTGCGGCATCCTTCCTGCCTCCGCAGAAATGCCGGCAGGGGGCGGGCGCGGCTCGCAGGACTCCAACCCCGCTGCTAGAGCAGGGCAAAACTAGGACAGATCCCCCAGAAATGCATCCAGGCAGGTCTTGAAAGTCTCCAGAGAAGGAGATTCCACAACCTCTTGGGGAGTCTGTTCCAGCGCTCTGTAATCCTTACAGTAGAATCAGGTTGTCCTGCCTAAATCTCATTCCTCCCTAAATCTCATTCCTCCCTAAATCTCATTCCT